>OZ010695.1:1485851-1805914 GCA_963932265.1 Thymelicus lineola
GGTAGACTTCACACACCTTTGAGAACATTATGGAGAACTCTCAGGTGTGCAGGTTTCCTCACGATGTTTTCTTTCACCGAAGCAAGTGATAATTAAATTGTAATACGCACATAATATTTGAAAATTAGAGATGCGTGCCAGGATTTGAACCGGGCCCCCACGTTCGGGAGACCAACGTTCTAACCACTAGGCTATCACTGCTACATCATATCATGATATACCTTTTTGAAATCCTTATGCTGAGATCTTTAATTTGATACCCATATTGCATTATTCGATTTATTTTTATTTTTGATACTTCTTCTTGGACGATGTACCGTTAATTTACCACCGTAATTTATTTTACCAACAAGACGGAGCGCCCTCGCACTATCAGCGACAAGTACGTGAGTACTTAGATGATCACTTCGGTGATCGGTGGATAGGGTGAGGAGGACCTGTGCCATGGCCGGCGCGCTCCCCGGACCTCACACCAATGGATTTCTATTTTGGGGGGAGGTTAAAAGTGTCGTGTATGCTACGGAGTATTCGAACAGAGACGAATTAAAATTAACTGCTTTCGATAAAGTTCGAAGTGAAGTGTTATTGTGCTAAACCGCGTAAAGGACAATTTGTGCAAACATGCTGAACTCTGCATCACTCGAGGAGGTGAATATTTTGAACATCTGTTAAGGCTTGTGTAAATAATAAAATCAATACGTAAAACATCAATCATTGTAAATAGGTATGATTCCATTATTTACAGTAAAAGTAAAAGTACGAAGATAAGCCTATTGATGCAGATTTTTTTGTCTCAGTTTTAACGAAATCCCCGTAAATATCTACAATAAATCACAGTATAAGAGCTTAGCTTTGTATTTTTAAGCCTAAGCCAAGAAAAGTATGAAGGGAAAAGGAATCATATTTTGCCCTTACCAAAGTTCATTGACCCACCCACCAGCTGATCGCGTGGCACTGTGGTGCAGTGGCGCGGCGTCGTTAGACCGTAGCGTTTCGACCGTTTGTACACGGCGTCCACACTTCCGGAGTATTTTGAGATTAATTTGATTAAAGTAAATTTACGGACTATAAGGATAATTTTGATTTTGATTTTTTTAATCATTAGCTAAGACCATGTACTTTCATGTTCTTAAGTAAGTATCTAAAGTCTTTTACCAATCACACTGGTATATTTTTTTCTAATTACTCAAGTGCGTCTATAGAACGTATATGAATACAGAAAATTATAGTACGCTTATCAGAAATGTAAACAAACCTACAATAAGAGATTTTTATAAATAAGACCGTATGGGTCGGTAATAGAAATAAGTATGAAGTTAACTTTATTCTATTAGCAACAGCAAAAATAAACAACGAGTGACTAAAATTTCTGCTTTAATGCAAAAGTGTTTAGATGGATGTCATTGCTATGATGAGATATTATTTAAAATACATTGCCATACATTACTAAAAATTATTGCTTACGTCGAATCTTGTTTAAAAAAAATCTATGAGACAAAAATGTATGGCGTTAATTGATCAAATTATGTAATATACTCTTAAGAATCAAAAGTTAAAAGAAACATCGAAAATTACGTATTAAAAGAAATAAAATCTAAAATACTAACTATTATAAAACATCTAACAACGCCATGAGCGGTATTAGAAGCAACTTATGAAAATTATGTTTCTATTACCGCTTTAAGGTAAAATTCGAATTAAACCACAAAAAATAGTCAGAACGGTAATATTAGATGTGAATCTAGAAAACCAATATATTATTTATTATATTTACACATTTGCATGCAGATATACACATTTTATTTAAGTTAATTTCTCTTAAGTAATAATTATGTTTACTTACGTAGCCGGGATCGCAACACTATGAGACGGGCGTCCGTTGCGGGCGCGTCGCAGTTATTATCTAATTATTCTGTTTGCTGATTATTTACGCACACAAACTTTATTATTTTTGTTTCTCAATATACATACCTAAAATGTTTTTAGGCTACAAATTTCATGAAATCTATAGTATGCCTTAAAATAGTGATTAAAAAAACTTTCGGTATTGGATGCAGATTTTGGGGGTGGCATTATTAGGCGCGTTTACGTTATATGGCATTATGTCTTTTGTGGTATTATTGACATCAATCCGCACTGAATCAGCGTGGTGGAGTATGCTTAATTGCTTAAGAAGAAGAATGGGTTAAAGTTATCATTGATACCTATGCTTGTACAAAATAAAAGTAAACATAAGTGCCTTGATTTATCAGGAACTATGACAGACTACAATATGACCTTTGTATGTATAGATATATCTGCGAAAGTTCCATAGTTAAAATAACAAATAAAAATTTGCAAGAAATAAAAAAATTTAAACAAAATTTAAAGTATAAATAAAATAGAAATAACTACATTTTAAAGTCAACGTTTCTCTATCTTATTGCGGGAACTTACAATAATGAGAAAATAAAAAACGTTTCATCATTTAAAAAATAGCTACTCTGAAAGAGTATCGGGATTACAATGATTGATACTAAGCCTAGTGACCTGAAACAATCTGACCCGATTCACCATATTCAAAGAAAAATGCCTTTCTAGCAGTTTGATGCCAACGAGTTATACGCGTCAAGTAAATCCACTAACCATTAGTTAAAGCATACCTTTTATTAGTGTAGTAAAAGGCATTAAGAGTCCTTTTCATAGTTCCTAATATTCCTTGGAAACGTTCCAAAGTTGTAAAATGAAGTAACGGTCAGATTTATTTGTTTTTAGATGGAGACTATAAAATTATACAAACTTTTGGCAGTATTGCTATCTACTAAAATGAGAATGTGTGTAATACTCACATAACGCTTTACGCGACATGATAAAATTTTAATATTACCTTTTCTCTATAGCAAAGCCTTGTCAAAGTATAAATGGTGTTGAACACGCGTACGAATAATATTAATCGTTAGATACTTTTAATGTTGTCAGTGACTGTAAAATAAGTCCCATGACTTATTTGCCTACAAATTAAAAAGGTCTTTTAGCCGTTTTATGTGTACTTGTATAAAATTGTATGTATTTTATAGCTACAAACCTGCAATCTGTAATCCTTTAATGGCTCAGAGATAGATACAACTAACAAAGTAGAACATGCCGGTCCACACAAACTAAAATTAGTTCAAATAATGCCACTAGTTCATACGATACAACTTATAAAATATGGCAATAAATAACGTGATTTGATAAAGGTCTCGTAACTTTTCTTAAGGGCTTACCAGTATAAAATCATCTTACGAATCCTAAAGCATAACGGACGTGCTTACATAAAATTCAATATGGGTCTTCCGCGAACCTTTAATCACAATACCTCACCCAATCCGGATCTTTTTGATACATTACTTATACAAAGTACCCCTCGTCAAATCGGTCTTTGTTACCAACTTTTCCGAATCCAAATGGTACCTTTTCCCGAGTTACAAGAATCTCCGCCCAGATGTCGACAACTTAACGCTCAATCAACATTAAGAAAATCAACGGAAGCACAAATGAAAAATTAATGTGAAAATAAACTTCCATCTGAGCGAATCTTGTAGGATAACAACCATTATAGCTTGACCTGCCCGACCACATACAATGAGGAATGTTTTAGGTGCGTTTTAATTTGAGTGTGAGGTACGAGAGGTCACGTTATCTGGCAGTCAATAGAGCTATCATGAAATATTCATTGGGAAGCTCTCGCGGCGCCCGGCGATCGCTTTTATTACCATTTACTTACTACAAGTTTTGTAATGCGAGCATTCTTTTATACGACGGCCGATTTGGATTTATGGGAAGTGTTATGGTATGCTAGGGTTGGTTCTGGCAGTGTTTAAGAATTGGCAGTATATTTTATATCTTTAACTCTAAAAAACCATCGACTTGTCATAAAATTTTCATCTTTTTCTTTAGGTACTATAATAAAACTCTAAGTGTCTGTCTATCTGTTTGTCTGTCCGGGTATCCCATGAAAACCCTTGAATAGATTTCGATGAAAATTGGTAAAGTTGTTACTGATACCTTGGGTCATATTTTAGACAATCATTTTATCCCGGAAAATTAAAAGGTTTCCCGGAAAACAGGATAAAAGTTTGTATGGAATATTTCTAAAACATCAACCGATTTGCTTCCAATTTGCAAAAAAACGTTGCTTAAATTGATAGAATACATATTTTTCAGTTTTTCTAAATTTTGCATGAAAAAGAAAAAAATACAAATTAATGTCAATATCGATTATTTTTCAAAACCCGTTCCTGGAGGAATCCTTTATGACTGTGTCGTAGGTTTCTGTATTATCTAGATAAGATATAGTACATACAAGGTAAAGTACTTCAATAAATTCACCATTTTTTTGCAGGAGGTACAAATAACGTATGATAATTTCCATATGCGAAGCTGAGGGCAAAAACTAGTTTAACATAAAGTAGAGGAACCTCGAGATAAATGAATCTTACTAATCTATACTAATATTATAAAGCTAAAGAGTTTGTTTGGTTGAACGCGCTTATCTCGCGCGCTCTCTCTTCTTTTTGCGTTTGATAGTCCATTTATCGAAGAAGGCTATAGGCTATATGACATCATAATATTTTAGCAGCTAGTTTTTTTCTCAAATTAACGCGGCTGAAACCGCGTGGAACAGCTAGTAATATTATAAATATGATGCGAGGATGTATAAATGTTTCTTAGCGCTCTTCTCGCGGTTTTGTCCGCCTTTTCCGGGATCATAAGTATCCCATGTACACGGACGTGAAAATAACCCCGGACGTCACCTTGTCTTATCGAGAGTAACGCCACCCGCTTACCATGAGTGCGTAATTTTTAGTGCGGTCCAACCAATCGGACGCGGTAATGGCGGCCGATTATAACAGCATGGTGTCAATGTGTGCGTGTGATACTTGTACGAATAGAGGAGTTGGTATTACTATAGGTGCATCACTGAATTTGTTGTTGACATTCGATCTGTTCCTTTTTTAAGTCTGTGTCCATATACGTATATTATTCTAGTTGCTCTACCTACATATGTACTAACGTGAAATATGTAAGGTGTTAGCTACTTCATATATAGCACATAATGTAGGTGTGTTTATTTTGGAACGAAGTTCCTTATCGCGCGTTGTGAAAGGGGGCTAGACGGAAAAAATTATTACGAAAATTTGTCACGACACTTTTTGCTATTTTACTTATGTTAGCGCCAAAGAATCTCAACAGTGTGATTCAGAAAGTTGTACAGCGCCATCTAGTTTCATATTGCTGAATCACACTGCAGAGCGCGTAAAACAATACTTAAATCGAAAGGAACTTCGTTCCATTCGGGTGTCCCTGGACACCTTTTTATTTTTATTTTATTTTTTTTACTTAAAATAAGTTAATGCACAATCCCACCTGATGGTAAGGGGAGATGTGGTCCAGGGTGGTGAATATGTATGTGTAGCAGAAGGAGGTATTCTATGGTATTGGTTATGAAA
Source organism: Thymelicus lineola (assembly GCA_963932265.1). Classification (NCBI taxonomy): domain Eukaryota; kingdom Metazoa; phylum Arthropoda; class Insecta; order Lepidoptera; family Hesperiidae; genus Thymelicus; species Thymelicus lineola. Next base: position 1,491,323 of record OZ010695.1, read on the forward strand.
TGATATTCCTTTTACTTTGCACCATGATATATTTCCAGTTCTCCTAACATTCACATCAATATTCCAAAGTACTTCAACACTACGTGATCAATAATAATCTGTTCTACATTCTTGACAATTCCCTAATCTAAATATGACATGACATTTCTTATATGCCAGCCTCTGCATCAGACAAGCGCTGTAGAATAAAGAGGTCCGTCCCTGGACCTTCACTGGAGATTCATGGCCTCACCGATACGGCTATCCTGACGAGCGCTCGTCCTCGTGCGCGGATTAATTTATCTTGGTACGTCATCACTGGATCAAAGCATGTGGTCTGCTCTAACTGCTGGGTCCGAAACACGTTGTTTTTGTGTTCACTCACGCGGCCATCGCTGACGACCCACACGGCCTCGTGTGGATAACCAGAATTCTGTAAAAATAGTCTCAACAGTATCTTGCTCGGCTATTCTGACTACATTAACCTCACTCATATTCATTTTTATCATTCATCATTATTAATTTATAGTCAAGAATAATTCGCTCATAAGTCTGATATTTTTTAAATGTGGACACTTAAAACATAGTGGAGAGAATTATGGTCTGGCCATTTGGTTACCAATCTGGTTCATAAAACTCTACGAAACGTCGCAATTATGTCATTGTCGTCTGGTCCGGTTCAAACCCTGCAGACTCCTGGCCCAGTCTCTCCAAGACTCTTCAGGTACATCGCCCCTTCAGTTCTATGCTGGCCCGGACTCTATTCACACTTCTTTCCTTTTTTTCCATTTTTTTTGACACCTTTTTTTACATCCTTTTTTTACTCAATTTTTTTTGTAATTCCATGTTACTAGGTACTCTTTTTTTACCTTTCATTTTCACTTTTCTCTTTTTTCACTCTTTTTTACACTTTTTTTAGTAGGTACTATTTTTTTTACCTCTGTTTTTACTTTCCTCTTTATTTTTTGTCACTTTTTTTTACAATAGCCATTGTTGCGACACATTAAATCGATATCATCATATCATCATCATTAAACCTTCTTTTACTATACTACCAGACCGACCATAGTTTCTCTACGTGACTTACACCTTCAGCAGACATGTCTCCAAGCAAACCATCGGTTTCAGTGTTAGCTCCTGGGTCTCTTGGTTTCACGTGGTAGATCATTATTTCATGTCTTATCGATTTTCCGCAACTGAAAAATAAATAAGGTTAATTTGACTCGTATGATATCAGGCTACTCGTATGATAACACATTTGATGCTAGACTAAGGCTACTTATCTGCGATCCATACTCCTTCGGTCATCATGATACATTGGATGGCTTGGTTTATATGAACTCTAGCTCCACTGAGTCGCATCACTACGTTTTGCATTGTCCACGTCGATTATATTATGAACTTCCACATTCTCATTTCATCGCGTTTTGTATTGTTTCATTTCTCATTGCAAAATTTTCTTCAAATGTCATCCGAACTAGTGTCATTCCTCATTTATTTTCCGATTTGTGGGCATGTTTCATCCATCACTTCTGATGTAGCAGAAGGAGGTATTCTATGGTATTGGTTATGAAATGATATTCCTTTTACTTTGCACCATGATATATTTCCAGTTCTCCTAACATTCACATCAATATTCCAAAGTACTTCAACACTACGTGATCAATAATAATCTGTTCTACATTCTTGACAATTCCCTAATCTAAATATGACATGACATTTCTTATATGCCAGCCTCTGCATCAGACAAGCGCTGTAGAATAAAGAGGTCCGTCCCTGGACCTTCACTGGAGATTCATGGCCTCACCGATATATGTATGAATATGTGTGTATGTATATCATGTATGTGTATCAGGTTAAGCGTATTACCGTGATTTATAATACATACCTTAATAAAATTAGTAGCAACTAAGAAACCGACCTGTATATTGTGCTATCGCACACCTCCTCACAACGAGAAACAAACATCCTCGCAAAATTTTATATTTTTAATATTGGTAGGATAAAGAGTAATTAACAACCTACGATCAAAACACATCAGAAAGATTCCTTGGTTATTTTTTCAAGATATAACGCAAACCACAGCCTAAGTTAAATAAAACCTTGTGTAAAAGGAAGGTAAATAAAAGGTAGGCGCCTTGACTTTGCCCCCCGGTCGAAACAATAAACAACTGAAAAGAAAACTTGTATTTCAATCGAAGCGAATGTCGGTTCGTTAAATCGCTTTATTTACAGCAACTGTGAGAAGATTACTTTGGACCGCCAATTGACCAGCCAAACGAGGGATCGTGAGTTCTATTCCCGTCGGAATAGACATATGACAGAGATGATTACATTATTTTCGGGTCAAATGTATTATCTTGTTTGTGAGATGCTCATATCCGTTTAATAAAGGGTGTCAGTTGATGAGATCTATAAAGCTTACAATTATCCGAACAAAGATAATGGTCCTAAATCAACCTTAACGTGAATCGTTTTACGTGACTTTTTAATTTTTTCGTACTACTTTGTTGGTCAGTCATCTAGTGGAGGCCATTTATGATCAATGTACTTGTCATTTTGCAGCAGAATTGATGAGGCATCTAATTTTGATCGTGTATGGCCACGGTATATCTGGCCATATAGCTATCTCATGCACACTGGATGCTGCGTCAAGTCTAACTACAAACTTGACAAATACACTTGATCGTGTATGGCCTCCTACATTTGACTTTTGTCTAAGAAAATTCCTAGTCTAAAGTCCGGTTTACACGTATTAAGTAGTTAAGTAAATAACTAAATTTTAGCTAAAAAGTTACTAAATTGTCCGTTTACACGTATTAATTTACTTGAAATTTAGTTAAAATTTAGTTATCTACTTAACCACTTAATACCTGTAAATTGGACTTAAGGTGCTCTTTATAGATCTCACTCTTAGACTTTGTAACCTCACCTTGGAAATTCCTATGTACAAAATTGCTTTATACAAAGTCATTATAAAGCATAAACAAAGGATTCAAATTTCGAAGCAAACAATTAATTATTTTCACACCTGTGAGTACCATTTCAACTTTAACATTTAATTACGAAGTGATTAGGACGACCTTAATCTGTCCGTCTGTGCTATGTAAATAACATTTAATTAAACCCTTTAATCCTAATGTTACACTATTAAAAGAATGTCTTTTTAACGCAGCAAGGTTGAACTGTTTGAGTAATAATAAGCGGGTTTATGCTTTTTTATGCCGGCAACGCGTCGGTGACGCCTTTTGATTTTAATAAAGTCCACGTATGGCGTGACCACGTACCATCAAGAAGACAATAAATATTCGTTTGAGGTTTGTCACATAAATAAATAATAATAAGGTGTGAATTACATTTACATATAGAAAAAGTATTTCTGGCAAACAGCGGTAAGAGTACCTACATATTTGACGTTCATAATAGTACCTGTGGAAATGCTTACTGTTTGAATAAATATTTTTGAACTTGTAAAATAAAATTTGTTGACCCAATTTCATGATATACGAGTATGACTATGGTTCAGTGCACTTAATTCAGATGAGTAAATCACTCAGGTGAATAAGTCTGCGTTATTCATAGTAAACTTATCTACCTCAACCGAATCATTTCATATTATACAAATACTTACATCAGGGTGAATAAATGTTGACTGATAAGTATACTGACGTATTGACTTATTCGCTTGTATGATTTATGTAACTAAGGTGACTAGTTTTATAAACCAAAGAAAATTAACAAGAATTTTAATCTGTTATCTGTATGTTTCTTTGCGTTTGTTGAATTCAGATATCCATAATCTGTAGCCAAAAATACACTAGAGTTATTATTAACTCAAGACATGTTCTGAATTTTTTAATACATATTGTATTTTCAACGTTCATGAGTAAAACATTATAATTATCAAGTCATGTGCTAAACGTGTAAGGATCTTTAATATAAAAGTTATAATTGTATCAGCGCAATTTTTGAAGTTCGGAATCATTGGTAGAGATAATTTATATTTTTAATCAAATTATTTCTTTTCATTGCGTTTAAAATTATTTGGATTAATATAATATTGTTCAATTATTTTTCATGTATTTACAATCTGTAAGCAGATATTTTATGTATCTTTCTTACCTTTGAAGATATACTACTGCAATTAAATTATCTATCATAATAACTTATTTACACTATCTATTATTACTTGTCTAGAAAATTCTTAGATAATACAATTTAACAAGTATCCAGTGTGAGCTTGTGCCTGAGCCCACGCTATATGTAAGATATCTATACTAATATTATAAATGCGAAAGTAACTCTGTCTGCTACTCAATAACGCCTAAACCACTGAACCGATTTTGATAAAATTTGGTACAGATATAGAATTGAGCTCGGGAATGGACAAAGGATACTTTTTATCCCGGAAAATGGACCTGTTCCTGTGGGATAACTCTTTCAAGCCACTAAACCGATTTTGATAAAATTTGGTACAGATATAGAATTGAGCTCGGGAAAGGACATAGGATACTTTTTATCCCGGAAAATAGACTTGTTCCCGAGGGATCACTTTTTCAAGCCACAAAACCAATTTTGATGAAATTCAGTTCAGATATAGAATTGAGCTCGGGAAAGGACATAGCATTCTTTTTATCCCGGAAAATAGACCTATTCCTGAGGGATAACTCTTTCAAGCCACTGAGCCGATTTTGATAAAATTTGGTACAGATATAGAATTGAGCTCGGGAAAGGACATAGGATACTTTGTATCCCGGAAAATAGATCGGTTCCTGAGGGATAACTCTTTCAAGCCTAAAAAACTGAACCGATTTTGATGTTTGGTACAGATATAGAATTGAGCTCGGGAAAGGACATAGGATACTTTTTATCCCGGAAAATAGACCTATTCCTGAGGGATAACTCTTTCTCCCCTAAACAACTGAACCGATTTTGATGTTTGGTACAGATATAGAATTGAGCTCGGGAAAGGACATAGGATACTTTTTATCACGGAAAACAGACCTGTTCCTGAGGGATAAGGTCAAATTTTGTTATATGTAGTTGATAGATTCGTTATTTATGAAGCGATTTTTATGACTCTTTTTAGGGTTCCGAAGTCAAAACAGAATTGTCATAGTTTCATCATGCCCGTCCGTCTTTCCGTCCATCCGTCCGTCCGTAGCATAGCGCAGAGGCCCTTAGTGCTAGAAAGCTGTAATTTAGCAAGGATATACATGTTTATTTAAACTTTAAACTGGCAGAATAACATTTTTAAAAATATGTTTTTAGGATACCTACCTCTCCTAGAGGTAATAATAATATGGGGATAATTTTTTTCCGTCACGCACGTGCGGGGTATCGTGAAAAATGTCTCTCAAAAATAATATGGGTCTGCTAAGTCCATTTTTCGATTGAGGGGTCTGTTTGGGAAATATTCGTAAGTGTTGGACACGTGAAAAAATTCATGGCAATACCATTAAGATGAATTCAAAAGGAAAACTATCATGGCTATATTATTAGCATACGTAGTTATTGGGTTCTATAAACTTAGAACTTCGGAACCCTATATTACCAGTGACCTGACACGCTATTAGCCGGTTTTTTAACCAACTTCAAAAAAGTAACAGGTTCTCAGTTCTACTGTTATAAACAAAAATTAACTTTAACATAATTTCAAAAATCAATCTTTAAAGGGTTAATTCAGGGAATGTTTATACGAAACTTCGTCATTTTTAGGGTTCTGAAGTAAAATCGTGACCCTAATAGCTTCGTCATATCCGTCCGTCAGTCTGTCCGTCTGTCCAAAGCAAAGCGCCTAGACCCTTAGTGCTAGAAAGCTATAATTTGACATGGATATACATATTTATTAAAACTCCAAAATTGTAGAATAAACTACTGAAAATAATTTTTTTCGGGGTACCTCCACTACAGGTAACGTGAGGATTAATTTTTTATTTATCCCTATAGTGTGGGGCATCGTTGAAAAGTTTTTTCAAAAATATTATGAGTCTTTTGAGACCATTTTTGGATGTATGGCTCCGTTTACGAAATGCGTATATTTGGCTTGAAAGTGCTAATTTTGGGTACCCAAGTCAAGTCAAGTGTCCCCCCAACGGCTAAACGGTTGGAGTTGGACAAGTGAAAAAATTCTCAAAAATAGGTTATACGATGAATTTATAAGGAAAACTATCAAGGCTATGTTAGCATAAGTAGTTAATGAGTAATAGTCAATAAACTTACTACTTTGGAACCCTATATTGCACGTGGCCTGACACGCACTTGCCCGGTTTTTTAAGTTAAAACTGTGAAAGTTGGTAGTTAGTATGTAATCTTACATAAAACAAAAATAACTATAACATGATTGTTTGGTAATACATTCCCTAAGGGCTAAAACTAGAGGTTGTAAGTTTAGAGTAAGTTTGGAGTAAGAAGTTGTAAAACGAACAGATGAGTCACCAAGTGAACATTAGCAACGCTAAAGGAATCACTGATTTGCTGCTGCCCAAAAAGAAAAGAAAGATATGTTTTTTGTGTATTCTGTAAAATTACAATGTAAAAATTCAAAAACTCTCAGGCCCTGACTTAGATAAACCTCTAAATTCTAAAAAGTTCAATTATTTTGGGACCTTTTCTATGGGTGAGTCATTAATGGCTCACTACTGAGCACTCACTCTTGAGGACGCCTAGAGAATACTCCACCACTTTGCTCCAGTGTGGATTGATGGAGGGATTAGAAATCAACCCAAGTGTCGGAAGTCATTACGCCGGGCGAGGACCTTCAATATGTCATAACGACTGTTATCTTACAACAACAACCGGGACCGACAGCTTTACGTGCCCTCCGAAGCTCGGAGAGCTCAAGAATTTTTTGCCACTAGCAGTCACCTATCCAACTACCGACCGCGCTCGCTATTATTTAACTTCGTCGATTACTATTAGAACCGACACAACCCGCTGCGCCCGGGCTATGAATGCTTCTCCCGATGGGTAATTAATGGCTTGTAAGAACATGTCACTTTTGCTGTAATTTTGGTGAAGAGTTTAGTATCTTGCTGACTACCAATCACGCTACAATATCAGATCGTAGTTATCATTTCATTATCAACACTAAAGATTTGTTTAATATTTTACTCATTTACATAATACGATATATGTACTAAGTGTAGGTGTTTTAGCTTCAACCCATAATGGACTATTACAAGGCACGGGTCTCCTCTCTTCATAGTATGGACAAGTTTGCTGTCAATTTATGAAAAACATGTTTTATAATGAAGGGATCTTTATTTTCGGCGTACGAAGTCGCGGGTAACAGCTAGTAGTATATATGTATGTCAGCGAGCGAACTCTTTTGTTATACAACGATGGGCTGATGCAGATGCTGTCATACAAGAAGAGTTATGAAGAAAAACTAAATATTTAGAATAAGGAATATGTCAATCTATTTGGAACACACGTAGGTTATTCTATGTAATTCGATTATTGATCTCGGAGTATAGATTGTTATTGATGTGAACATTAGGAAAACTAGAAATATATCATGGAGAAAAGTAAAAAGAATATCATTTCATAACCAACACGGTAGAATATGATTTCTTCCACATACACATACGAGTATAAATAAGCAGTACTAAACAGTAACAGTTAGTCAAACAAAAATATGTTTATTTCGCAGTTTAGTCCTTTAACCACGAGGCTAATTAAACCTCTTAAAAAATCAAGAGAAATAAACAAAATACTCACCTAGAAGGCTGCGGAACAGACCTCGGACGGAGTGTGTTTAAAACAACTTCACCAGCCTTGCTTCCCGTGTTAATTAAACAAAACGAGCTCAATTCACCCCGCCGTAATTGATATAAACGCTGATTTTTAATCTCAGAATATACTCTTGATTATGGAAATAGCATAGTTTAGGGTAGAATCTATTATAAAATAAGATTGTTGGAAAGGATTCTCTGGAACGACTTAATATTGTCTTTGTCTCCGTAAGTATATTGACACATGGAACATTTTCTATCATAATGGATGACCTTTTAGAACCGCTGGTCATCAGGAATTAAGTGATCCCAAAATCAGGGTCCTGGATATGGCTTGGCCATATTTGGCCGGGGCAGATGGGTATTTATTTTAGATACAGGTAGTGGGCTATATATATTTTTTATTTTTATTTTAAAGTGGACTTAGTGCTATGAGCATTACCTGCAAGCCGATCTTTGGTTTAAACAGAAGACTCATGAAACAAAGAAGTAATCTAAAAATATCTATTTATCTTTTAATGGCACCCAAACTTAGTGAACTCAGTTTATTTAATTATTTAAACTTTATTGAACCATATAAAATATGTTAGTACAAAGGGAAAACTTAATGTTAAAAGCATTCTCTACCTCAACCTTAGGGTAGTTGGAAAGCAATGAAGGCGGTTGCAATGAAAAATGATTACTACTAATCACTTATTAGTTCAGGAAGCTTCGAATAACTAAGTCTCTTAATACCTACCAGGACACCTGAAGTAACTCCTTTTTGTCTAAAATTATACTAAGTAGCTGAATGACCGAGCTTTGCTTGGACGCCATCTACTGAAGTAGCTTTAGTGTTGCTACTCACCAATAGATGTCAGGAAGAGTCTATTGTAGCAGTCTTTCATTGCCTGAAAACACGGATAAGACGACATTTTCTAAAAATGAATCCCAGCTAGATCGTTTGAACACCCCCAAAGCCCCCTGCATAATAAATTTCATGAAAATCGTTGGAGCCGTTTCCGAGATTCCGACACGATAAAAATACAAGAATTGCTTGTTTACAGGTATTAGATATAGCTTATAGTCTTCCTCATTAATGCTTCTACCATACGCAAAAATGTATTTCCAAATCCAACTGACAGTTCCATTGCCTCGTTAAAACAAACAAAGAGAAAAACAGCTTTATTATATTATAGTAGAATAAGGGCATAATCTATCAGGTAACGTTTTTTGAATACGAAATATTATAATAAACTCAATTTGGTTTTGTCAAAATGGTTTGAAATTCCTAAATAACTTATCGAAATAGGTTACTGAATTTCAGTAATTTAAAACAGAACAGCATCGAACTATACAAATTACGCATCAGATATAAATTTTAATCTTCTCCCAATATCAGCTGATATCGAAACACTGGCAAAATTGAACAACAATGCGCAAAGTCTATTAAAGTCGGCAACAATATCCAATCAACGGTAATTATTGTTGTTTAAATTTCATTAACGAAAGCCAAACGACCAATGTTCGTATTATACTGAAATTACCGATTTCAAAAACTTTTGTTTTTAACTCAAGATTGAATTTAGAAATCTGTTTTCGTTACCTGAAAAGTTATAAAGATAATTATTATTGACTTGATAATCGATGTTAAGACACGATGGAGAGATAGGAGAACCAAAGGGTTGAAGAGAAAGATAGAAGAATTTAGTCCACTACTACAATAATTAAGGAAATAATAATTATGGCTTTTTGCAATATAAAAGATAGAAAAGGGCAATAGTTGCTAAACATAATAATTAAATAACCTTAGAAATTAAATGCCTTACCACCAGAGACTGCATACCCACTTACTATCAGTGAAAAGTAAAACATTATAATCTAACGGGTATAATCATTTTGTCTTCGATCTCAACGAGTTGATTTAGTTATTACAAAACAATAATAAATAAAAATAGATTTTACTTTAATCTTTATTAGCAAAGAATTAAAGTATCTCTAAGAATTTGGTATCCTCCATATTGTTTCTAGATAAGCAAACGCCCACACCAAATAATTAAGCAATCTATATATTAAATATTAATACTGAGAGGTTTTATCTATATTATCAGTTATTAGGATCTTATAAATAGATAGGAGAAGGTGGTGGTTCTTATGTGACTCGAATAAGAGAACCAATCACTAACGGAACGCGGTGAAGTCGGACAGCGCAGTACGGCATTTAGGATAACCATCAATAATTCACACGTTGCGTTCCGCTCAGCCTGGATGCTATCCAAAAAGTAACGAAGTCTACTCTAGGCGTCCGCTCAGCTCGGAGGCTTGTCTCCAGAGTCCCCGTCGGAGGCTGGCAAGTCTCTTCTCGGTTATCCCGCTACCGCGTGTCAAAATGGCAGTAGACAGTTTGCATAGTGCTGCCATCTTCAAAATCCGAATACACCCAAGCTTGGCCCAGCTTAGCGTTCCATTTTATGATCTTCGAGGAATATATTATTATTAGATTTCAATACATAAGTGTTCGTTGCACATTGAACTTCTAGGCATACCTTGGACCTTATTCCTGCAGATAAGATCTTTAAAGATTCTTTTCATACTGAAAAGCTGGACTGAGCTCTTCTTTTATATCAACCGGTTCTGAAAAACTGCATGGAAAGTTTGAAACAAGCACATAATTTATTTATGGTCTAGTTTTGGTACATGATAAAAATGTATCACGCAATATACATACTCGCATTTGGAAAACATACGTTAAAACGAGGTAACCGATGACGCTTCTATTATAGCATCGAAATAGTTTAATAATAATAAACTGGGTCAAATTCGAAGGGGTGATGGAGTTAATTTCACACATTTGATCAAATAAATAAACTTAACGCTACACACTCATAACATTTTTAATATTCTATCTTCTTTAATAAATGTATTTGTTGCATATTATTATCTAAAAAATTAGGTTTCTGCACTTCTTCATATAAACTCTCACCATACTCAATATAAGACACCTATGTGCGTACAATATTCTTGAAAAGGGGTACAAGGGTTTTCCCTTAAAATCAATACATCGAAATATTTAATTTGATAAAATAGAATAGCAATTATTGTTTGCGGGTACTGAAGCATGAAATATTTATTATTTCAAAGGAAAGGCAGGTTTTAGTAACAAAATTATTCTTTTTACAATCCACAAACAAATTACACAGCCGACTGAAAAATTACTTTTTAGACAATTTATTGATGTACGTCATCCTCTCATGGTTACACCATAATATACGTCCAATCAATATGGACTTAATCCGATTAAAATGGGTCACACTTTGGGAAACATCATAATATAACTCAGTTGTTTATGATATGTACCAAGAGCGTACATTATAGGCTGATTATGTTCCGTAATCTCGTCCTCATATTTTGTACTATGTAGTACGTGCTCTGTGCTACTTGCCGTCACAATGTTTAAAGATAAGCGCGTTCTTCATTCTCTGTGGTACGTCCCTAGCTCCATCCGTCCACCACTGGCAATGTCATTGTGCTTTTTTGTGCAAAACGTGCTGTCACGAAATTTTATTTTCATTTTATTTTCGAATTTTATAATCGTTTTTACAGTCCTTTTACAGTATTTTTTCAGTTATTATAGTACGCCCAATTTGAATTAAATATGGGAAAATATGAAAAGAGAAAATGAAAATAATTGAGTCAACGGATTCTAGAGTTGGAAAAACACATGAATAGGTCCCGTCTTAGAAACAGCGGTATGTTTTGATAACTTCTATTAGCTTAATTAAACGCAGTTTTTTGCCCCTGATGTTACTTCGACAAATTTTATTACACACACTAGTCTCTGGAGTTTTCACGAGAGGTTAACCATGAGAACGATGTTGTGTCTACCTTCGACAAATTTTATTACACACACTAGTCTCTGGAGTTTTCACGAGAGGTTAACCATGAGAACGATGTTGTGTCTACCTTCGACAAATTTTATTACACACACTAGTCTCTGGAGTTTTCACGAGAGGTTAACCATGAGAACGGTGTTGTGTCTACCTTCGACAAATTTTATTACACACACTAGTCTCTGGAGTTTTCACGAGAGGTTAACCATGAGAACGATGTTGTGTCTACCTATAACAAATAGGTAACTACCATGTTTCGGCTTTCACGAGGGGTTAGCTAATGGTGCCGCATTTTACGCACCAAGATATTGTTACCACCTATAACAAATAGGTACCACGCAAATGCTTTCACGAGAGGTTAGCTAGTGGTCCCGCATGTAACGCGACAGGATATTGTAACCACCTATAAAAATAGGTACCACACCACGCACATGCTTTCACGAGAGGTTAGCTAGTGGTCCAGCATGTAACGCGATAGGATATTGTAACAACCTATAAAAATAGGTACCACACCACGCATATGCTTTCACGAAAGGTTAGCTAGTGGTGCCGCGTGTTCCGCGATAAGATATTGTGACCACCTATTACAAGTAGGTACCACGCACATGCTTTCACGAGAGGTTAGCTAGTGGTCCCGCATGTAACGCGACAGGATATTGTGACCACCTATAAAATAGGTACCACACCATGCATATGCTTTCACGAGAGGTTAGCTAGTGGTGCCGCATGTTATGCAGCGAGAAGGGATTCATGGAGCTTTTACGGAAGACGAGGATGGAACAGACTCAAGTCACACAACTAGAAGCCGTTCGCCTCATGATCGGAGTCGATCAAGCCGATGCTCGAGAAATCATAAAAGCAGGCGCCGCTCCTTTCCTCCAATTCTAATATCCACAGCCGATCATCGACTCTGCCTGACAGAGATGCAGTCAGACAGAAAGAGAGGGGGGGGGGGGGCAGACTACTACGGAAGAACAGGTACCTCGTCAATAAAACAACACCAGGTAAAGGATAGCTCTCTGCCAGCAGACGGCGAAGAGCTCCTAGGTCAGGATGGTAAGCAAACTACTTGTAATTCTATATACTTATATGAGAGCATAGCTACACGTTGGTCAGCTATTCTCACTGATGTAGATCATCAATGCAGACCTAAAAGCTACCATGTTGAAGAAACAAGATCCCCTCTCGAACTGACGTCTTCTAGTATCACCCAAGTTAAATGGGGAACTTGTGGCAGTGATGAATGACAGTGGTATCAAATGTGACAATAGAATCTGTGACCAGCAAGTAGTCCTATCTATAGCTATCTCTACAGTGTGGAGGCTTCAATGACATGATTCTGTCAACGAATAATAAGCAGCACATTGAGGTATTGAGTGATTCAATAAGGCTGTTAGTTGACTTATTCCATGATCGGTTACACATAGGACACTAATTCTTCCTGGTCTGAATACCCATGTGACTCAGGTATCATTATCATCGACATCGGGGTCAAGAGCAACCATGATTCAGATACAATGCGGTGGTTTAAAATTATTTTATAATCAATGGTGTGAAAAGTGATATTACATCCAATCCAACCATTATTGGCAGTATAAGGGGTTATACAATGCTATTTAAACGCAAGACCACACGAACTGTTTTGTCCACAGTACAATATTTTTTCTAAAATAGAAAATAGTTTGTTTGCTCTCGAAGTAGGACAGCTATTGGAACTAGGTTCTATACAATCATGATTTCTTGCTCAGGGACATGAAGTTTGATACTTAACCTTAAGAAACTTATAAAATTTGGTGTCACCTTTATGATACTTTGTGCATTGCAGACTCCTATGATGATTGTGCGCAGAATGCATTGACTACTGGGGAATCTAAGGTTTATTATTAACTCACAAAAAAGTTCTTTAAAACTCAGTCAGGGTTGTCTTTATCTAGGATTTATGCCAGATTTTATTCCATGTTCCATATATAATATCATCTTCCCTAGAAGAGGGACCATGTTATCTTTGTTAACAACCACTAAACGCCCTTGCTTCGCTTCGGTAAACCTATTGGTAACCACATTTGAGTAAATAAATGTATGGACGGTATTTTTTAAATCGACATGACTTTTTTATTATTTATGAACCGATTGCAGTAAAACAGTCACTGAATGGTGATCCAAGCTTACTGCAATACAACAGTGAAGATTGCACCTAACTATAACGCGGTTCTTGAGATTGGTCGGAACAAACGCGCAGACAAGCAGACAAAAAGTACAGTTTTATTATAATATGTATATTAATGGATGATATGAAATAAAAATAAATAATAATAGTAATAATAATAGTCAAAACATAGTTGTTATACTTTGGAATTTGTCCAATTACTTGGTCTTCTTGTAGTTTGCTTGTAAATCCATAGAATATGGTATCTTCTATACGAAATCCCTGGAAAACTACAATACAGTGATTTTAAAAGATTTTAATGGAAATTATATTGCAACAATAATATTATCAAAAGGGATTCAATCAGATCGGGATGAACTGATCGGGACATTACACATCCAAGTAATAACAGGAAAATTATACAATTTAATTTTAGTTTACAGATTTCCTCAGATGCTTCGCAAACAGATTGCGGACTTGTCTGTAATAATGTGAGGAGTCACGGACACTGAATAGAAGAAGAGAATCTTTTCAAATAAAATTAGGAACAGCTTTTAAATGTTTAAAAACGTTTACATCTAAGTAATTACTGCGAGGTTTTTGCTTTGGAAAGATAACACAATTGCTATAGCATACGTTAAGAAAATGAAAGCTACAAGGTTGCCACATATCAATAACTTAGCGAGAGAGCTATGGCAGTGGAATGAGAGAAGACACGTCATATGGGTGTATGCATTTTACATCAGCTCAAAAGAAAACTCCATCACAGATAGTGAATCCAGACGTTCAAAATCTGAAATCGAATGCCAACTGAGTGACATTGTTTATGAAAGTTGTATACGCCTTAGATGGATCAATTGTAACAATTTATTTACAATAGTTATCAATGCATAGTGATAATTCAATTGTGTATCTAATAAAGATAAATAAATTAATTAAATAAAAGTATAATAAGCAGATTCGATGAACCGCAGGTGGTCCTCTTTGCTGATAGGAATAACACCAAATGTCGGGATTACAATTATAACATGGTTCTCAGACCCAGAAGCATATTCTATAGATACATTCATCTTGAGATGGAATGACATGTTCTTTTATGCATTTCCATTAGTCACGCTTATAAGAAGAGTGCTGAAGCAAATTATAGGAGACAAGACAAAAGTTGTGGTTCCTATGTGGCTCTCACAGCCCTGGTATCCACTTTAGAACTCCATGGCTATATCTGAAAAAATAAGAATTAAACCTCGATATAACTAATTTATTCTTATCTCCTTCTACAGACTTGCACGTGTTATACATATAAGAGCCTTACTCTGATTGCAGCCATATAGTCAGGAGAACATTTCTATAATATCAAAATTTTCAAAATTTAATTTATGAAAACTTGTGGTTCTTATCAAATACAACATAATTTAACTTTACAGTTTTTCAAACAAAATACAGATATCTGCCCGGCTAACTAACCTACTATATTATTTACACTTACAAAAATATGTGAGGCAAAATTGTAAATCATTAATTCTAACTGTTAGGAAACAGCACCAACCAACCTCACTGCAACTATCAGCCGATAGATTAAACAAGTTCGGGTTAATAGTGGATTAGACACTTCCATATTTACAGGTCAGAGACATGCTTTACTTCAAAAGCCTCGTATGCCGGCATTATTGTGGACTATTGAGGTTATAAGGAAAGCAGCCGGTTAGTTCACCTTTTCCTCCACATTTGCTTCATTTTATAAAAGACCAATGATTAGTGGTCTCAGTCAATTAACTCAAAATGTATGCTCGTTGCATAAAGTTGCATAAAGACACCTACACATTATGAGACTGACAATTTAACAATTATTATTATCATTTCTTTACGTTTTTTTTTTTTTAAACTGTGGTATATACGATACAATAAAAAGAGGATGTTTCTTTACTTAATATAAATATTATTTGTTAATTGTATGTGATTATCATCACGAAATTATTAATGAATGAATTATTATCAACCCAACTTTCTTCTTTGAACATCTACATAGTACAAAATATGAGGACGAGATTACGGAACATAATTAAATAGATCGGACTAACTTACCAAGTGACGTCCGATCCTCAATTATGTGAAGTAATCTCGTCCTCATCCTAGACCCAACCCTTCCCAGGTAATATTCTTAAAAGAATATACCTACATACTGCTGGTATCCTTTGAAGAATAATTTGTATTTCGCAAGTTACGTTCATAATGATCTGTATTGCCTACTCTAACCCCTTCTCTGAAAGTTGTGTTGTAGAGCTTTGAAACAATGACATTGCCAGTGGTGGACGGATGGAGCTAGGGACGTACCACAGAGAATGAAGAACGCGCTTATCTTTAAACATTGTGACGGCAAGTAGCACAGAGCACGTACTACATAGTACAAAATATGAGGACGAGATCTATTTAATTATATCTCAACGACTCTAGTTTATTTTTTAATGAAAGGAGAATGCCCATTTAGTATGGAGAAATGTACTGACTTTAACATTTTTGTGTCTTGATAAAAATACCTTTATTTGATTATGTTATCCTAATAAATTATACATACTAACTTTAGTCAATGATAATATCAGGAAATAAGAGATTTTAAACAAAACTAATTTGTATTTAGGTTATAGTAAACTCACAGTAATATGGACTCTATGCGGGCGTATTAAAGTCGATTGCGTATGTAATGTCGATCTTTTAAGTTTCAAATTCATTTGACAGTCCCCCAAACACCATGAAGTTTGTAATGTATTATAATCACAGAACACTATTACTCCTGGCTGATTATAATAATTTTCTATATAAAAAAAAATTCATTTGACAGTCCCCTTACGTCATCTAGTTTGTTGTCATGGATATCATTATTATGCCGGGTCCACACGCTTGGTGTTTGCCGCAAACACCGATCACAACACAATCACCCATTCAAACAGCGCATCCTCACATTTGGCGAACATGTCAGCAGTCAGTCTATTCCAAACAGACGAACATGGCGGACGACGAACTTGTTGCAGCGATTGCTTTAGGGTTGACCTTCTTTTACTTTAAATTAAAACAAAATCAAATAAAAAAGAGAAAATCAAGGAAACGAAGACGGTGGTGGATAAAAAAAAATTTTTATTTACAATAATACCTACTTATTCGCGTCCATGCATCATTAATTTTATGCCCATTTTTAGGATTCACATGTTTAGAAATCCAAATACATGGCTCATTTTGATATGCTTCTAAGAACGTTAGAATTATATCTTCAGACCAATCAGTCATTGTTTTTTCTATTTTAGCACAAATACTAGATTCTACGTCCGCTTCCCTCAAGCTCTGGTTTAGTAATGTTTGTTGCCAAGCGTTTGGACACAACGCAAACTGTTTGCCGAACATCCTTTGATTTGTGAAGGAAAACCGACAACGATGCCGATCACTGGCGAACACAAACACCAACAGGCAAACAGAAACAAACACCTATCCACATGTTCGTGTTTGTTGTTTGTTGTTTGCTGTTTGCCATTGTTTGCCAAGCGTATGGACCCGGCTTTATACTATAACTGTAGTATCATTTTTATAATCGAATCAATGCTACCTATTGGCCCGAAGGATCTTAAAAGATTCCTGATTGGCCTTTATCCAAACATAAATGGCCCAATGGTTTTATTTTGTAAAACGGAAGTAAAGTTACTTATTAATTTCAGAAAATTATTCCCAATAAGGATTTTTTAGGAAATAGGGTAAAATACTTGAAATATTTTAATAAAATTTTTTGTCCAAAAATCATTGTGACACAATTATTTTTTTAAGAGTACTGGCTATGGGCATTCTCCTTTCTAAATAGATCAACACATTCATTTTGTTGTATGTATACACGAATTAAAATGTATTTCAATTGGTTTCCACTCAGATTTGTCGCGCAATATGAAGACCAAATGCCAAAGTCCAATAAACTAAAGAAGACAGGATATATAAAATTAAACCATATTTACGATACGATACGATTAATATAGATTTCCTCGCAAAACATTGCGAGATCCTAATCTAAAGCGAGTGATATGTATGCTTTTGATAAATTAAAATTTCAAACAAATTTTTATGCGGAAACCAGTAACATAATATTACATGCTTGAAAGTCATAAGGGCCTATTCACAACTGCGACAGCGTCACGACAAAATGTCGCACGACTGTCGACTACAAAATATCGCAGGGATAATATTTACACTAAACTACTCTTTACGTTTATTTGTCATATCACTATCGCACGTTTGGAAGTCTCCCCTTTCAAATAAAAAAACTTTCCAATGCGGATCATAAATGACGAATTTCAAGCGACAAACATAAAAAAATACAACAAAATTAGAACCCTCCTTTTTTTGAAGACGCTAAATAAAACCGCGTTACACTTCCGCAAATCTGTTGTCATTCCCTGACGTGTTTAATAAAATGTTAAATAGATTACAGGGTTTCAGCGCCGGCTGATACAAATGAGGGCTCAGTCCAGCGATTGAGCGTGAACTATGGCAGTCGTTAGTTGCTCCGAGCCACTTATATTATATTATGTCTGCCTTTGTCGCTAATGCCACGGGTCTATCCGACATGGAGTTGACCGCTCAATGTCAATGGAGAAGATCCTCTTTAACGAACTGGAAGCTCGGCTTAACTGTTTCTTTTTATAGATGATTGACTTTTCGTGGCGGTAAATTGAATGCCATTTCAAGGGTTCTTCCGCGTAACTCAGGTACTTTAGTATAAAGGTTGCTCTTATACTGATGACATTGGCTTTTCAAGTATGGGTATTAGTTTGAATGCTTGGTAAGTTGAAATTCTTATCATTAGGTCGGCTTCTATTCGATATATGAGAATGAAACATGCTTCAGTTTTTATTTTAGTCCTCCAGTAACTCGATAAAGATAGTAAAGTCGGATTGAAATATGATAAAACAATACCAACGTCAGGAGAATAAATAAAAAAAATTTACCTTTAATAAAACATTATTACCTTTAATAGAATTTTAAGACCTTTAATAGAAACGTATTTCGAAAATAATAAAATGGAAATTACATCTATGAGATGTAACTAACAATCGATGCAATGTATAAATTAATTAACCACCAGTTATTCAATCATTTAATTGATTTTCAAAATAATCATGATTCTGTTTTTATGCTTTAATTTTGACTTTGAAATTGAGGGAACTCCTCACATATTATATGGGTATACACAAACACATGGCGATTTTTCCGACTGTTTCTTTCATTTTTATTGGTAAAATACAATCGAATTGAGAATCTCCTCCATTTTCGAAGTCACTTAATAAAAATACCTGTACCTAATCAACTCACTGTTATACCTACATTTCAAAAGGTTAGCCTCCCTTTCTGCGACATGTCAGTAAAACTCTGTCGGGAAAAATTCCCAAACACTTTAACTCTGAATGTTGTGTCAAATAACCGTGATGAAGGTTGAGCATTATGAACGTCGTGACGTGAGCGCTTTGCTTCGTACGTGACGTAACCGACATGTGATGGAGACGTGATAACGTGTTTTTGAAGCTTAGGGTCAATTCACAAGACACGACGCGACGCGCCTCTACACGCAGTATTTCGAATTATTCAGGGAGAAAGAAAAAATGCTGACAAACACGTCAAGCTACTTGTATGTAATTCACAGACAGCCTCGACCAAGAACATTAGATTATAATATCGCACCTTAAGAATTAAAGTGGCTTATCTAAGAATTTTAAGAAAATAGCTTTTATACATTGAACGGCATAGACACATGTCGCAGCTTTAGAATTGTGTCCAAAATTCGTATTTTTTGGTAAACGCCAAAAATGTTATTGAAAAATTGGGCATTTTTTTATTATTTATTGGGCATAGAATACACTATATTTCTATGTCGTTCAATGTTTATAAGTATTTTTTTTTTAATTTTTAGATAAGCCACTTCAATTCTAAAGGTGCGATATACACCTGGGCAGCAAGCTTCGAAGAGGTACCTGAAGACGGATAACGTGACATTGGTTGAACAATTTCTATCAATCATAGGCCTGATTGACGTGATCCTTAAAACTCGAAGCCACTCGTAGGGTGTCGGTGTATACTTGTCAAGTTGGCAGCGGACTTGACGCGGCATCCAGTAAACTTGACGGTGTATGGCTACGGTATGGCTATCTGGTCATATAGCTATCTCATGCAAACTACATGCCGCATCAAGTCTAACTGCAAACTTGACCAAGTGTACTTACTTGGTCGTGTATGGTCAGCTTTGTATGGTCACCTTATCATTGGTCAATTTCGACCAATGATAAGGTGCAGATCAGTTACGCGGTGCGTCTTGAAGCATGGCCTTTTTAAATTGCGTCGCCTTGCTAAATTAAGAGTAGGTTTTTTATTGTGTGAAAATGGAAGGTATACCTACTAGGTGGTATAATAGGTATCGTCGTCTAGTCAGATGTTAGTGAAATTGTTTACTCTCAGTTTCAATGATTTTATTATACTTTACAATATATTGATAAAAATAAGGGTGATACTGTTACATTTATAATCAATGATATTATATATTAAAAAGAGGCAGATATGTCATAAGCGCGCGCCTTGTGATGACTCAAAAAGTTCCCAATTGGGAACTCATATTCAGGTGAAGAAAGAGATAGCGATGTAGTTTTGACGCGAGAGCGATAAAGACGTGCGATAAAGCGATAAAGCGTGCCTTGCGGACATCGGAAAAGATTTTTCGGTTGATTTGTAAGAGCATAACGTATCTATATTTATTTAAACATCATTGTTTATAATGCTTTGATATGTAATTGTTATGAAAACATCGAATTCTCTTTCAATAGCCAGTATTGTTTCATTTTCTGTCAAAGGTTTAGAGAAATTCTGTGGTACAAAGGATTTGAAACGATAATATATTTTGTAAAATAAACAAGTAATTTCAAATGAAAATTATTAAACAATATAAAGTTTTGACATGGAGTTCAGGCTGTAAAAAAACTTTGACATTACAAATCTAATTAGTTTATTTTTCATTTTGCATGGACATTTCGTATGTTGTATTTGAAATAGTAAAAGTAGTCTCCTCTACAAAAATAGACATTTAATATGTAATTGTGAATTATGTATACATTTCATAATGTGCTTATCTACAAAGATGAGATAATGAATAGTTTAAACTCAATAAACAGCAGTTTACAGTTTCTATGTGCTTACATGAAATAATGCTGTAACAAATTGTTTCTGTTTGATTGCTCGATTATAATTATGAACAGAATTTTCACGGTGAATATATCCAATATCTATAATTATAGGGCATAGCTACGATATGCTGATTAATATGTATCATTATTATAATTTACGGAATGTCTCGAATTCTGCTACCAATACTCGTAGTAAGAGCAAAATCAAATCGACTGAGTCTACAGCATTTAAAATTTATTTTATGTGCTTTTCGATTTAGGCAACATTTGTTACTTATCAACAACGCTTAGCTGCTTTTATAAAAATAGATTTCAGACTATTTTTAAACCCATAATTTTGACTTGCATTATCAAGTTACGCCTTATAAATACAAAGCAATTTTTATTTCACAAAAAAATTAAAACCAACCACGCTATTAATAAATGACCTCAAAATGTGTATCGTCAAGTATGAAATAACCATGAAAAACATTTTATCCTAAATTGAAAATCATTTTTCAAAGTATCGATAAAACAAAATTGAAGCGACAACCCTAACAAAGTTAAGTCGTGCATCAAATTGAAAATATTCATAAAAAGCGGCATACAGCGACCGTTTTATCAAACTTTGCTCATTGGCACCATGGTTAATGCGAAAGCTATAAACAAATTTGAGCATTATTGCTAACGCAACTAACGGCTATATTCCCGTCAAAATTTACCAATATCGTATCTCTTTGGCGGTTCGTCGTTTTTTATCTGTCATAGACAAACTTGTTGCACGGTTCGCTTCATATTCATAAAAATGTTTAAGTTACTTTGGCTTTTGTTTATTACTCGATATGTTTTAACGGCATTAAAATTGGATTCATTTTATTGACTGTCTTTATTTATTTATTTTAGTAACGGCAGTATAAGTTAGCACTGTTCTTAAAACCTTCAACTTTAGGTACCTCTTATTTAGTTTAAGATTGGGCCAATACTGACACATCATTTTCATCCATTTGCCCTAATTTCGTTCGTTTATTAAATAAAAAAAACTGACGCTACACGCTCATATCTCCACACTAGGATTCCTTGTGTCGCGGCTACTAATGGATAATACTACTACTAATGGATAGTTTTTTTGATTTCATAATTTTTTGTAAAAATTTAATTATCATTTTTGTAACTATAATTTGAAGTGTACTTGGTGCGGTTTTTTTTACAGTGAAGCTGTTTTTGTTCGGATTTCATATCTTTTTGTACGCAGTGTGTTCGCAGGATTCAGTAAATTCATCTCCTTCCCAATAACTACCACCCCTTCAAACGGCCAATTTTGTAATACACAAATCAAACCTTTTTATTTGATACCCCATTTGGGTATGTTCGCGGTATTCAGTAAAATCATCCCCTTCTCCATAACTAATCCTCCTTTAAATAGCTAATTTTGTAATACACAAACCAAACCCTTTCATTTGCTACCCCATACGGGTATGTTCGCCGAATTTAATAAATTCATTCCCTTCCCCATAACTACCCCCCCCCCCCGCCTCCTCGCCCTTCAAACAGTTAATTTTGTAATACACAAATCAAACCCTTTAATTTGATACCCCATACGGGTATGTTCGCCGAATTTAATAAATTCATTCCCTTCCCCATAACTACCCCCCCCCCGCCTCCTCGCCCTTCAAACAGTTAATTTTGTAATACACAAATCAAACCCTTTAATTTGATACCCCACTCGGGTATGTTTGCGGAATTCAGTAAATTCCTCCCCTTCCCCATAACTACCGCCCCCCCTTCAAAGAGCCAATTTTTTAATACACAAATCAAGCCCTTTCGTTTGATATCCCACTCGGGTATGTTCACGTAATTCAATAAATTCATCCCCTTCCCCATAATCACCCCCCTTTAAACAGCCAATTTTGTAGTACACAAATCAAACCCTTTCATTTGCTACCCCATTCGAGTATGTTCGCGGATTCAATAAATTCATCCCCTACCCTATATCCACCCCCCCTTTAAAAACAGTCAATTTTTGTAGTACACAAATCAAACCCTTTCATTTGCTACCCCATACGGGTATGTTCGCCGAATTCAATAAATTCATTCCCTTCCCCATAACTACCCCTCCACCCTTCAAATAGCCAATTTTTAATACACAAATCAAGCCCTTTCATTTGATATCCCACTCGGGTATGTTCGCGTAATTCAATAAATTAAATAAATGTATTATCCATGATTGTGAATTTGTGATCCAGTTACACTATTGAATCCATGAATGTCAAGTACTCAGTATATATAGTCTGTATACACTATCTACTTACTAAGCTTATCTGTGGTCACAGCCACATTAATATCAAATCAAAATATCGCAACCTCAGTGGAAAAAAACATAAGTCGTCTTACGTTGAATTTTAGTTATTAATATGATTGGAAAGAGGGGCAAAAGCTGCATGCGCTCAATTTTTTTCAAATTTTTATCATTAATCTTGACGGTTTTGTGCAAGAAATCGTAATGTAAATTCCATAGACTACTTACTGATATATTAATTTTTTTGCTCTCCTGTAAAATTTAATTTTCGTCTTATGCCTTTTTCCACTGAGCGGGCGATATTTAGTACCAACCTTGTAGAAAAAATTCATCCAAAATTAGTAAATATCTTTCTCAGGAATCCAAAAACGGAGGGAGCAAAAATTTGCAAAAGTTTTGGTCGCTGAAAAGTATTAAATAATTGAAAGATCGAAATAATTTTTAGTGTTTTATGGAAACAATTAATAAACAAAATGATAAGTGAATGTAAAAAGTGTTGAAGTTTCGCCAATAATTAAATATATGGAATTAAAAATTTGGTGAGTTGTTGTGTTGGTATATGTTAACTAGGTTTCGGGAAAAGAGACTTGTGTCAATACAACAATAATGTTGTAAGTGTACTTTGGTGCTTAGACACGATTGTGTCTCTTGATGCTCAATTTTTTCAAATTTTTATCATTAATCTTGAAGGTTTTGTGCATGAAATCGTAATGTAAATTTTTACTTTGTTTTGACTACTTACTGATAATTTAACAGTTTTTTTTCTCTCCTGTATTTCAATATTCATGTATGTACAGTACAAGTATGCTAAACTAGCATGGTAGTTTCAAGGGTGTGTAATTATTTATCAGAGTCCTAAATAGTTTTTGACAAGTTTGACAATGACAGAAGTATTATATGTTCAATAGGCTGAGTGCAGGTGAATAAAAAAAAATGTGCAAATAAATCGTTTATGCTCGAACAAAGCTTATCCCAACAATAGTGTTTTAGTGAAAACGTTTCGAGCGAGTATCACTGCCATTCGATAATCCGTTTGGCGAATCCGCGCAACGCCATACGTGCCATTGTTCGAATTTATGATTGTTGGTTTAGAGATTATTATCCTTTCACTATTTGTATATCCGTACTTGTTTATTCCGCACTGGAGCAGCGTGGTGCAGTATGCTCTAGGCCTTCTCAAGAGGAGAGACCAGTGCCCAGTAGTGGGCCATTAATGAGTTGAAGCCAACTTGTTTATTCAATGTTATATTGTTATGTTAATAATGCATTTCCGAAACATTCAACAGTGACAGTGACTTGAACATTGATTAAAACCTTTCATCTGTGAGCCATCCGCTAGACCGATCTGTCTATAAATCTGTAAAAGACGATAGGGCCAATTGCAACTGTCCATTCGAAAACAATGTCTTCTTAGAGGTCCGTTTCACTTTCAAAATTCGACCCTAATTATAAATCAGACTCTAATAATAAATAAATCTGAAATGTAGTACTTTAAAAAAAGAAACATATCTCGAAATAATCGTTGAGCATAAGAAGAAAATCTACGAAATCTCTCATCATCAGTACAAATTTTTGAAGACTGTTACCATCTTGTTACTTGCTATGTTTAAACTGCCTATAATTGAACAGTTTCTTTCATCTGGCCTAAGACACATTGTCAACCTCAAATCAAAGAATTATTTCATCAATATCGCTAACCGAATCACGGGTTCAGTGGAGCTCAATAAACAAGTCATTTCAAACCCTTTTACGGTCAGTCAGTTTGAATAGACTTTTATCATAAATCTTCAAAGAATCAGCAAAACCCTTTTCGATATTTTCTTATTATAGAAATCTGCGGTATTTTTGCTTCTTTATTTTTCATCTATACGCCCACAATTTGTAAGATTAAGAATCAATTATTTTTTCGTTCGCTCCGGATTTTCATTAGCTTATATAGAATATCTATGAGAGTAATATTAAAGGTCTGCTACTAATCTTAATATAGGTACGAAGTCGTGTCCTTTGGCTCTCAGCTTTATGATGGCTAATTACATTCTTCAGATGTTTTTACGCAATTAATTACTGCGACGATAGATGTAGCAGGAAGTGAGTTTTTTTTTAGAAACGCACAGCTATTTGAGACAAGGCATAGTAACCAAGTAAGGGTAATACGATTATAAACTAGAAGTATTAGTATGACCAAATTTTGAATAAAACGTCAATAGTATATTATGATAACAGTATATTAATAATAGTATATAGTAATAGTGTATATAGTAATAGTATATTAATAGTAGTATAATAGTATATTATGATAATAGTAGTATTATGATGAATTCAAAAGAAAATCTATCATAGCTAGGTTAGCTTATGTAGCTAATGAGTAATAGTTGATGAACTACGGAACCCTAAATTGTGCGTCTTCTGACACCCACGTGGCTGGATTTAAAGTAGACGATCTCTACCAAAATACTTTAGTTACACATTTTTTTTTTTTTTTTTTATAAATTATAAGTTAATGCTTGACTACAATCCCACCTGATGGTAAGTGGCGATGTAGTCATTGATGGTAAAGCGCATTAACTTAGTAAAAGCCTATTCACTCTTGCCTTGAAGACACTCACATTATAATCGAGCGGAAATACCGACGCGGGCAATTTATTCCAATCCTTCGCTGTACGCATAATAAATGACGAAGCGAAGCGCTTCGTCCGTACAGGGGGAATGTCAACGACGAAGGGATGGATACCCGCCGTGCGTCGGGACGTTCGATGGTGGAATGGGGATGGCGGAATCAAATCATATATTTCCTGTGCACACTCTCCAAAATGTATCCTGTAGAATACCGAGAGGCTAGCAACTCTGCGCCTGTGCTCGAGGCTCTGAAGATTGGTTTCAACCAATTTAGGGTCACCAATAAGTCTCTTAGCACGCCTCTCCATTGAATCCAATGCTGACAGGTGGCATTTGGCAGCACCAGCCCAAATGTGACAGCAGTACAACCAAGGCCGAACCTGTGCTTTATATAAGGTTAAGAGTTGTTGTGGTGTGAAGTACCGCCGCACCTTTGCTAGGATTCCAAGCTTCCTAGCAGCTACTTTAGCTTTGGATTCAATGAACCGCCCAAAGTTAAAGCCAAAATATGATGTCAAATTCATAAAATCAGAGCAAAAGGCTCGTTTTATAATAAAACTTTTATTCTTGGATAAAAATGTAAGCAATTTGAGCATGAATACAGACCTGTTTTTGGCTGAAGGACATGATGGCTAGAGTAATTACAGGCACACGAAGCGCAAGGACTGAGCATATCCTTTTTAATACAGTCTCGTGCAGGTTTTAGAAGCTTGCTTTCAACTTTTTTGGAAGTTATCATAGACTCCCAGCTAAGTAAGCAATTTCTGCCAGACAACAAAAATGGAAAGAAGAAAGATGAATATGCTTGGTCATGAAAATACTGTTTAATTTACCTACTGATAATAAAACTGTAATAGATACATTGTCTGTACATATCACACTTTTTTACTGTAGACATCCGTTGAAAACGTACGTAGTAGGTACGGTACGTATATTTGTGAAAATGTATGGATGTTTATAAAAAAAATACACGAGTCACCTGATGGTAAATGTCGCCCATGGACATCAGCAACTCCAAAGGCATCAAGGATGGTTGCCGACAAAGAAAGAAGAGAAGAAAATATGCAATTTTTTCTGTAAAACAACGAATCCCAACTATTTCAATTAGTAGAATTTTAAACACTATAAATTAAATCAGGACTTGAACAAGATGCAAATATTAATGATTTGTGTTAATGTATTCTTATGTATACTATTAACGTCATATTCAGAGTCCTTGCTTTTGACACAATGTAATTTATGATACCGTCCTTCGGTATCGTCCTTCGGCTGCAGAATTTAGGTGAGGCTTTAACCTACTTTAGGTTCATAAATATACTGCTGTAACATTACTTATCTGGTTCCCAAGAAATAGAACGTTGTTCATAACACAATCGCAAACACGAATGAGCAGATGGGCCACCTGATGATTAGTTGTCACTGTCATGAACATAGCTCATCTGCTCGTATGTTATTTATAAAATAAATAAATAAATAGATTCTTTTCATAGATTTTAATTTTAATTTATTTAATTCATAGGCTTAAAACTAACATCACAGGTATCCCCAATTCGTTAGTGTACCTAATTATGTTTAAATTTACATTACAATAAATTTAAATAAAGTAAATTCAGTCATCAATCCTTAAATAAAATATTCATCATTAAACAAAATTCAATGGATAGATAATTCTAATAATAAATAGAAAATTGTATGACCTGCAACTAAATAATTAAATTTACTAACCATTTAATTTGGTTAAACATTTAATTTATTTAATTAAAATTTTAATTTAGTCGAAAACATAGTCGAATAAAATGAGAACCCAAAATTAAAGTGTAAAATAAATATTTTATTCTTAATAACTTTGCTCCAACTCATTCTTTCAAATTGGATTAAATTTTATGAATCAGCGCTTTTCCATACTAAAAAAATACATTCAAGCCTGAATAGATTTTTTAAAGTTTGGGTTCCCCATAAAAGTAAATAAATGAAATAAAAGCAACTGAATATTTATAAAATGAATGAATGAATGAATATAGAATGGAAAGCTATTTACTGCATTTTTTTCGTAATGTTTAGTAAAAAATACGCCCCAAATGTGACCCCAAATGTGTATTTTCCTCTTCCGGTAGTAATTTACGGACTTGATGTCGTAGAAAACCTTTTCCTGTAATTCGTGGGTGAGGACATACCAAATATAATATTTGTGTCCCCCTGTCCATCATCGAGTTCTTTCATTGAATCTATCACAATATAATTATGGCGTGTCGTACAAGTTACGTACGTAAAGTTACTTTAAAAATGAACATGCATGAACAACATTGAAGAAGAAATGTTTATTTATATTTAAAATAGTTTAAAATGTTTCCTAAACATAGCCACTTAGATTTTATAACAACTTAATTTCCCACATCTTCATTTTTAAAATAGACGATTTCTAAATTGCATGTCAAGTGTTTTATTAATGTCAATGGGTGACGGTGACATTACTATCTCGGCTCGTCTGCTCCTTTATGGGATCTTCACATAAAAAAAAATATTATTTGCGTTATTCGCTTCGATTTAGTGGTGTAGGGCTACGCCAAGTATCGAAAGTTTTCATGTCGCTCGAGGGCCTCTGAATTAACGACTGTTATCTTACGATACGTATCGCTTAACACTATTGTGTGTACTGAATTTTACTTTTGGTTAGAAAGTTAGATCACAGATCATACATTTGATTCAATTTCTTCACTAATACATTATTACCTATAGGTATGAAATCGGTAGATCAAACCCTTAATGAAACAATTACTAATAAACGCAATAAAGACTGTATAATACTTCACATTCCAACTAAAACACAACTTTATAAATGGAGTTCATAAAATTATAAATCAAAATACATTAGCGTAGATAACACTTGAAAGAATGTAAATAAACTCAGCATACGTTCTTACGTGCGGCTGAGATACAATCTGGATCCGTTTGCCAAAACCATAATAACTCATGTCTCGGAGGTATTCGCACATAATGTTTTGTGATAAGTAACGTGAAGTGGCTACCGTGAATACGAATAATGTAAAAGATTAAAGGGAAAGAAAAACCAGGCTCCGGGCAGAATTTTATTTTATTTTACGTTGAAAATTTTATTTTAAGCATGTAAGATTTGTACGATAATACTTGAAAGCGTTGGTGCAGTGGCTACAAAATAAGCGACGAAAGTGTAATTTCATAATGGAAATAATTAAAATGACGTTGATTTATGTTAGAATTTTATAGTTTAATCAGACTCATATAACCTATGACGAAAAAGCCTTTAATTCTTTATGGAAACTCATCCTATCGAAAATAAGTTGGTTGTACGCAAAAAGACCTTAAATCTTTCTCACATTTCTTACATACGGATAAGAAAAAG
This sequence comes from Thymelicus lineola, assembly GCA_963932265.1. NCBI lineage: Eukaryota > Metazoa > Arthropoda > Insecta > Lepidoptera > Hesperiidae > Thymelicus > Thymelicus lineola. The sequence continues at coordinate 1,520,522 of OZ010695.1, forward strand.
TTTGAACAATCGGATAACAAAATGTTTGCACGATCGAACGAAATTATAGATTTATAAATTATAATTATTAAATTTTTTCCAGTGTCTTTTTATGCTTTGGCCCTAACATTATTAAAACCACATATACTATCAGCTTTGCATATTTTGGTAGTAACTTTAAAGGTCTGCAAGCATTTCTTCGTACGTCTAAAAATGTATCTATTGAATATGTTATCTGCAGTCGTCTGTCCTAATTTTGCGAGCTGTCAACACATAAGTCGTAGACGTCATAGACCATTCGTAGACATATCTTCACATGTGACAGATATTTTATCATTATTCCTAGAATATTTATCTACGTATGTGAAAATGTGTGATATGGAAATGGACTGGGACGATCTGCCTATGGTGGAATATTTTCTCCTTTGTTTCCCGTTAAGAGAAGGTTCCCTAGTGATTTCGATCATTGGACTCATCTATGGCTTTTTCGGATTCGTTATGTTCTTGTCCGTGACTATTAACTACGCTGAATGGAGAACCCTTTACGATAAGAAGTTAGACTTGCTGATCTACCTGACTTTGTTATTTGGAATCATTGGAAAACTCTTCTTTAGCAGTTTCATTCTCCTTATTGGAATCTTGAGAGAATATGAGCTATTATTACGGATATTTCTATGGAGCGCTATAGTCCATCTCTTACTCGACTGGATTCTTACGTTAGGCATGTGTATATACTGTTTTTTTGTGAATCATAACTGCTTCCAAAATGCTGGTGGCGGTATCGGGTTCAGTTTGTGTTTTTTGTGCGTTTTGTATTCATTTTTTTGGATATACGTGATCATTGTTGTCAACAGCTACAGGTCAGAAATTTCGTTCTAGAGAACAAATAATAGAAGCAAGTTGATATGAATAAGAAGAATGGATGTTTCTTCTGTGAAAATCTGGTGATGATTTCCTTTATTGGGTCTAACTGAATAAATGAAAATATGTATGAAAATAATACTAATACTAATTCAGCTACTGAATACTAAATTAGTAATTCTTCATTATGTTATTGTATTCCTTGTTCTTATAAGTATATTTGTATCATTTTATTATTATAGTGATCACTATTAGTATTTTTATATTGTTCTTATTTTATTCACCAGTATCAAATGGAATATATGAGTGTTTGGTGTAGGATCACTTACAAATGTACCAAATATGTATAATAAAAATACGAGAAGAGAATACTGATTGTTTACACAAAATATAGAGATATATTAGTAACGAAATAGAAATATTTACAACATCATATTTAATCTTAATTATCTTTACTTTGATATGAACTTTGGCTAAAACATATATATCTATTACGGAACGGTACGTTAATGAAATTACAGGCCACTCGTAAAATAATGTTTATTACATTTTCTCTTATCGAACGAAAAAGTTGTTCAAATAAATAATGCTAAATATACCACAAGTTTATTGTAAATCTTCAGAATGTTTTCATTATGGAGATGAATTCCAAATGTCTATAAATAGACCCTTTTTACCGCAACGTGCAGGTATTTGAATCTTATTTTGGTAAAATATAGCTGATATTGCAATGAAGGATGATGGAGCTGTTTGTAAATAAAATGATTTGTTCGACTTCACCGAATATGAGTATTCATTAGATTAAATTGCAGTCCGTAATGAACGAGCGATGAAAAGCTTAAAAACATACGAGTATAAACATATTTTCCAAGCAATACATTGCAAAAGTAGGAACTTCTTTGCAACCGAAAGACCTTTTTAAACGTCTCCATATTAGGCGCGCAATAACAAAACATGATAAAGAAAGTTTTAGAAGAAAGTGGATCCTGATAATAAGTCTATAATTATAATCTGTAAATATTAAGGAGAAGTTTACAAAAGTAACAAAAATAAATATGTAACAATATATTTAATACATTTACATTATTCGATAATAGCATATCGATTATTTTTTGTACAAAAGAGGTCATAAATAAATAATAAGTACTGTTTCTTCCCTGTACGCCGATTTCCCAATCTGCTCTTATTTTACTGTTCGTTATTAAAAATTTAATCAGAATCTCTCATCACAAGCATTTGCTTATAAGCATAAATCATAATGATATCATGGCATATCACAGCTGAAAATAAAAGAAAAATAATTTAAAGTGAAGGTTAAAATGTAAGAGAGATTCAGGATTGGCTCCAGACAGAGGAACTACTCACGTATAAGGCTACAGACATTGTACATGCATTTAATTGTGTTAGCTCGTTCTAAACTCCATCCTATCCTAACTAGAGATGCACATTGAAAAAAACATCGATGTCCTTTTCGATGCAATGCATCGCATAGTGGCATCGATGTAATATCGATGTTTCAAAAAATACATCGATGTTTTTATACATCGAATGTTTTCATTTTTAATAGCGTTGGGACTAAAAAAAAGGTCATTAGCAGAGAATTTAATGTCCAAAAACTAAGGAAACGCTTTTCAACATTAGCCTAATGGCCTAATGGTGGATTTTGTGATTAGGGTTGCCTCTTCGATGCATCGAATAAAAAACATCGATACTTACTCGATGTTTACGTATCAAAAAAACATCGGATTAAATCGATGTTTCCATACTTTACATCGAGTGTTACATCAAACTTCAATGTATATCGTGCATCCCTAATCCTAACTACGCGATAGGTACTCAGGGACGGCTCTATACCACAGCAACAGTTAAATAATATCAACAAATTGAAGTGTATCAAAAGCTTATCCAAACAAAGCCTTACCGTATAAAGATAACGCAAGTAGTCCAAATATAACAGCCAGTATAAAATGCATAGTTAAGTGGCCGGAGCGGATGAAATAGATCGCCCCCATGACTCCCAGCACCGTGTTGTACGAGGCTACTATAAGACACAACCAGAGAGCCAGCTCTAGTGCAATAACTATCCCCTGAAATAAAAATGTCTTATTACCTACTAGGTACGAGTATATAATATATATTTGTAATTACTAGAAAACGCGATTCTTAGTACGCTTTAGTACCTAGACGAAAAAATTAAAGAGGAAATTTTAAATTGAGCACCGTATTGTAAGAGACTACTATAAGACAAAACCAGAGAGCCAGCTCTAGTGCAATAACTATTTCCTGAAATAAAAACATCTTATTATCTACTAGATACATCATTATAGTGCCAGAAAACTCTCTCGATTTTAGTCCATACGTCAGTCCGTACACAGCACAATATAATTAATTTTGAAGTACTTTATTTTTGAGTCCTAGTCAACCCGGCAAGCATCTGGTTACTTAGGTACTGAATAAGACCATGGTGATAGATCCCTTAAGATTTGTCTACCTACTTTTTTTTTTTACATAAAATAAGTTAATGCTTGACCATAATCCCATAATACCTACTCTTCTCCTAGATTCAACCATGAAATTATTTTGTTTTGGTTGTTACGTCATTGTAGTACAAAAAACCAGTAATACTCGCTAATCCGCTGGCCTGCCAAACACATCGATGATAGCTTGCAACAACTATTGGAATATCGTAGTTGGATTTTACAATAAAAATACTAGAAAATTTCTAAGACTTTGAAATTTCCTAACATGGGAAATGATTTTAATATCCTTGTTTGGAACAAAATATTTCTTTTGGGTCACAAAATATTTAAATTTTAATAAACGTAATCAACTTGGTATTATTATCTTTTTTTGTAATATTTTTTTAAAAGATGTGCTGAGGAGTTTCTTCAGGCTTTTCTTCTCCTCCACGACAAGGCATCTTCCGAAAAGCCAAAAAAATGACATGCATAAGTGTATCAGTGATACCTATATGAATAAAATATTTTGACTTTGACTTTGACAACTAGCTAGCTAAATTGTATCCTAATAAAGCTTGGAAGTATGCGCTGCTGCTTTCCCGTCCGAGTTAATTCTGATTAAAATTTCTGGATTTCCCGTTATTTGCCTTTTGTGTAAGAACTTCTTTGACATAAAGACACATTTAGCACTGTCTAGCGATGTCCTATAGCTAAAGTTTGTATTTGTGCTTTGCTTTGAGGGAGAGGGGTGGCGGAGGGAGAGGGGAAGGAGGAAGGAGAGGTAGGGTTTGATAGGCGGTACAAGTTTGCCGGGTTTTCCCATAGAAATGAACTCAATGATTTAAATAATTTAAATCACGTTTTACTTATGACTAACTAAGCCTATATTAAATTAACTTTTAGTAGCATCAGAATGTTATTTTCTAATAACTCGAATATCAACAAGAATTCTCGAACTTGCACCATCCAAATCACTAACTCGCTGTTTATTCTTTAACAAAGTTTCCAAGTCTGTGCTTCTCTTGATTGTTCGCTTTTGTTGTCGAAACTAACATCAGGAAATGAAAGAACTATTCAATTTATTTAGACGGATTTTCATTGCTTAACATTAGGAATTCTTTAGGCAAATATTACCTAAAGCTTACTATAATACAGTAGTGAAAAACCCATCCAATTGACTTAGCCATTTCTGAATCAAAGGTAACAAACGCATAGGTAGATAAACATTCAAAAAATAAGGTATGCGAGTTTGCACGTAATTGGCGAAAACATAACGTATGGATAATGTTTGGTACAATTTGTGCTCGAACTCATTAGGTTAATAAATTCGACGAAATGTCTCATTATTTTGTCTTCTATCTAAAATTATTACCTGCTGTATAATTTGGCGGAATTGAATACGTAGGTATTAATTTTCAATTCTATCACATTATAATTGAAGTACAATAATTATACAGTAATGAAAATGTCGGCGAGCGACCTCTTTGGTTCAACAATGATTGACGGATGCAGATGGAAATAGATAATAAGGAATATGTCAATCTATTTGGAACATGCGTAGGACATTCAATGGTATACCCCTTCTGCTACATAAACATAATTTAATGATATTCAATTTAAACAGAAGGAGAGTCAAATAAATACGATGTGAAATCTTGAATTAAATACATATATGTATGAAGTTTTAGGTTGTTGTTGATACTAATGGTTGATACTTATGCCAGAACACGTGTCATGTTGCTTAGGGCATTAGATGGCTTCAACTCCTTAATGGCCCACTCCTGAACACGGGTCTCTCCGCTTGAGGAGGCCTAGAGCATAGTCCACCACGCTGCTCCAGTGCGGATTGGTGGAGTGATGCGAAAGCCAATACTGCTAATGCTTATAAAAATACCTGCATTTTCATACTTACTTCGAGAGCTCCCATAAACAGCAATACTCCTTCCAGTATCTGAGGTATTATAGTTACCAGAGTCATAATTTGTAACACATCTGACAAGTAACCTTTGCTGTTCGCATGGACCAGGAAGTATAGGATCACGTAATAAATTACCGAAATCTGAAAGTTTAATCAACAATAAACAATTTGTTATTGAAATGTTAGAGCCCAAAAGTATTTGTTTTAAATTACTTATTACTACTGAAGGTATCACTAATGCTTTCTCGAAAGTCAGCATCAGTTTATTAATCATCCTTCTAAGTCTACAACCAAAACAAAAAAAATCGATAATATTAACTAATATACTAGGCAGGTAACTAAAAATGATAACACTTTCTCTCTTTCTTCTTTTTGCTATTTGCTATATTTGCTATATTCTTTGTGCTAGGAAATGTGGAACATAACCTATTCATATTCAATAGAAGGAGGAGTTAGTCAAGGGAACGTTTTTAATAGTAAAGAAAGAACGATTGTGGCCTAGAGGACTAAATGATGACTCTGATTAAGGCGTTCATGGAAAATTATAAATCACGAGCTGGTAACCCAAACTTCAGCCGCAAAAACATTATCTTCCTACTCAAAAAACTTTTACCCCCATTTACCCCCTCCTCTACACCATATAAAAATCTCTGTAAAGAGTTTTATGTTTCTAGTTCCACTGATTTGGGTTGTAAGTCAGTCAGCTAGTAACAGTTAACGTTTAATTAAGAATGATGATTTATGAAACTGCTTCAATAGAATAATCAAGATATCAAAGCCTTATAAAATAGAAGTAAAATTCCTTACAAGTTTCAGCCAACCGATACATATGACGGCGTTTCTCAAAGCTTTCTTTCTATACGTATATTCGTCCTGATCCAATGTATTTAAGTTTGTTAATATTAGCATTCTCATTTTGCGGCGAATTTAACGTACGTTTTACATTATAATTACGTAATTAAAAACATGTTTCTTTGTTTATTCAGATGTTATAAGGTTACTCTCTTATGATGACACATATATAATATTGTCAGGAAGACTTCTATTTTTTAATTTGATTTTAACAGATAAATCCACACATTATATTACAGTTACAGACAATTAAAAGAAGCTGTTTAAATCAACTTGATTTTAACTTCAGCCTGCCTTTATTGTAGTTACATAAAAACTTCTGAAGAAACTAGTGTAAAGATTTACTATAGTCGAGTCATTTAATCTTGCCGTATAGCGGAAAAGGAATTGCTTTGAATAGTAATTGTTCTCCTATGCAAATCTCTTCTGTCATTCCTATTTAACATATTTTTTTTATTTGATAAAACAGCTTCTGTTCTTCAAGGCTTTCTTGGAGTATTCTGTGCTGGTAAAACTTATTAATTAAGACGTATTCCAGCTCCTTTGCTTAGGATGAAATGAAAAACTTTCAGTGCTTTAGTGACTTCTGTAAAACTTATACTCATTATAAGATATAATATATATTTATATATAAACTCATTCTATGTATATGTATAATATTATATTCTTCATAAAGAATATTTTTATGGCCATCCATAACTATTCCGCTTAGTCTTCGGTCTTTTATTTCTTCTCTTTTCTCTCTTAAGTTGGCATTCTTCAACAGTAATCCTTTATGGTATTGGGCAGATTTCATGTCTTTGAAAGTATCATGGAAAGCTCTCAATTTCGAACACAAAATAAAAAAAAATTGCATCGAACTCCAACTAAAATTCACGAAATTCAAATTCAAGAAATAAAGTTTCAAGTATTTTTTAATAACATAAGATACCCCTTATCTTGTTGGCCCGCAATCCATTGATGATCCAACCCTTTTGTTAGTCCTGATGCTGACGATAATAATTGATGGTTAGCGGTAGCCACATATCTCATGTCTGTGTTATGATAGCTCGTATCCTAGTTTCAATCGTGGAGATCAGGTGCCAATTACGTATTATCGTACAAAATAATGTATTACAATAAAGTAGTCATAATAATAATACAAAAACATAAATTCATTTATGAAGCTATGCAGTTATCAATTGTAATAAAAGTATTGACATTCCGAAACGAGTTTGCAGTTACTCCAATGAGTGTCTGGTCTAAAAATTCCATCCGAGTGCATTTAAACAAAGTGTTTATTGTTAAAAACTTTCCTCAGCCACCAGTAACAAGTTGCAGTGCAGTTGCGTCGCAGCCACCGCATTACAAATCGTTCAGCTAATTCCATTTAACTTTCCCAATTTTGTGCTTTACTGAACAGTTTGTTTGAAGACGAATTAAACTTTTACCAAATTTGCATTAGGTTCGAGTGGTTTAACGCTTTGTTTAAAGTAATAAAATAAATGTCAGTCAGTATCGTGTGTAGCAGCACGTTTTGAATCTATATCAGGGTGTTGTTTGATCAAGACGTGTCCATAGTCTTTGGTTCCTTTTTCAAATTGTTTGCTCAGTTTGCAAAGGGACATTAAGGGAGTAAATTCACCCTAACAAATCCAGCAATGCACCTCAAAATGTATGGAACGCATTAAATCTATTACAATCAGTTCCCATTCCCATTATCTGAGTCATATACCTATGTATATCACTGTACAGATAAGCAGCACGCGACATAAAAGCGCTGCAACAATGACACGACATCCCGACGACATGATACGATCGGTCCCGACAGTACGGAACTTTAAAAACCGCAGTACAAATGTTTCTAAAATTCTTCCCCCAAAAGGGTAAAGTAGGAGCGATATTTCCGTGGTCAAATTCGGGTACCTTAAGCTCACATTGTTGATGTGTAAGCTTACCATAGATCTATGGAGCTTACATACGGAGCTATTGATTTACCGCAATGCACATAGAGTAGGGCACAACTGGCTAGTTATCTTCGTCGTTCTCTCGATTGACATAACGAGGCAATAATTCCGCCCTTTAAGCCTTTAAGTTGTTGCGATAAAGATTAAATAAATAAGTTTTTATTTAAAACGAGTGAGAAGTCCAGTGAAAACAAAAAATAAAGAGAATAAATAATAATTATTATGTAAATAATTATTGGTACTGTGACGTATTGGCATTGATGTTCCTCGGTGACGCTGTCAAGAGAGACTTACGTCACTGGTAAGGCGGCATATAAAGCAGTGATAGCCTAGTGGTTAGAACGTTGGTCTCCCGAACGCGGGGGCACGGGTTCAAATCCTGGCACGCACCTCTAATTTTCAAATATTATGTGCGTATTACAAGTTAATTATCACTTGCTTCGGTGAAGGAAAACATCTTGAGGAAACCTGCACACCTGAGAGTTCTCCATAATGTTCTCAAAGGTGTGTGAAGTCTTCCAATCTGCACTTGGCCAGCGTGGTAGACTATGGCCTGTACCCCTCACATGGTGAGAGGAGACCCCGAGCCCAGCAGTGGGACAATTATGGGTTGTTGCTTTGCTTTGCTTTGCTTTTCTTTAAGGCGGGATGAACCTCAAGCGATGGAGACTGCATGTTAACTTGTGAATTCGGGTGTCTGAACCCTTAGCGGACCTTGTCTAAACGCCACAGGTACCTACTACGGTATTACTACGAAGTTAAAGATCATTTTGAAGTAAAATCATGAATACTTCTAAATTATCTAATTTCAATAAACATATTTAAAGTTAGAAGTACTAATCATACGAATTTTCCAAATCACTACATAGAAGATAAAGCGCCTGGGTAAAAATGAGCATCTAAACATCATTATCATTAAAATACTTTCTGAATCAACTAATAATTTTGGCCATGTGATACTTACTTCTGGATTTTATAAAGAAAAAACTAATTGTCTCCAAATCTTTGTAGAATCTACGCTATTACGTTCTTATGTCTAAACCGTTTTAAGAACTAATATTCTCCAAATATCAATATTTAACTAGAAAGTAGTTTAAACTACTCCATTATGCAAAACGTTTACCTAATTCGATTGCGCCACACTGATCCCGCACTTTACTGACCAACTTTTGCATTTGCGTTCCAAGTTTTTGCTTAACTTTATTACTCTTGGTTATTATCATTTCTACCAACACAAAGGACACATTCTGTCAACCTGCGAAAGTTATTCTTAGTTACAGAAGGTATGGAAAATAAAACCGCACATCACGGTGTAATGGTTTCAACAACACCTGGATAATTAGCTTTAGTCCACAGTTCGGTTCCCACGTAATTTCCTATCGCGCACGTATAAACTGTGGAATAAACATCCTGCTACGGTGTTCCCACTTAGCTATGATAGGATCCTTCAAGAAGCGGGTCTATCGTTTCCTTCTAGGTCAGCAACGCATTGGTGACGCGCTCAGTGTTGCTAATGTGAATTGGCGGCGGTGATCACTTACTATCAGGTGACCTGTCTGCTCATTTGCCTGCTCATAAAAAATATTTATGTACAGTCTTATAAAATTAAATCATAAGTAAAAAAGCCCTAAAAGTTCTGCTTCTATTTTGGTCATGGCAATTCCTTTGGTAATACTAAATATTATATATTAAGGTATTATATATTAAGTAAGTAAATATTACATATTAAGGTGTTATAAAACATGTCATAACGTCAAATTTTAAGTTGTTTTATCTTTTAGTACCTAACGAAATTTTAATAGAATATTTATAAGAAACTGCAATCTTCGAGGCTGAATCAATTACAGGTTACATGGAAGGTCCATTACAAAATGATAATGAATAAATTTTCTATTAGCTGGGTCCCCCACGGTTGCGGTGACCACAGGTTAATAAAGTCACAGAGAAATCATCGATACGTGTTATAAATTTGCGAAATTGCCTAGTCCATTTATTCGTGTTTCTGTTATTCGTTGAATTCAAGGAGTAAATAAAATAGATGCTAGATCATTAACGTTGTGGCAAAATATATGTTCTTAGACTAAGAACAAAACCATAAACCTGTCGATTTAAGTTACATTTATTTATAGTTTACAAAGCATCTGAAGTCTCTCTAGGTACAGTTCGACTTTATTTCAAAGTGAAACTGTTAAGAGTAAAACATAAGTACTTTAATATTGACATATTTTATAGGTTTCATGAAATAGTTTTGAAAGTAGGTAGAAATTAGAAAATTACCTTGTCGCACAAAGTCACAATTCAGCGGCGTAAAAAAATGAGCAACAATAAATCATTGAAATATGCGGTTACTTTATTTAGCTACACAAAATAGGGTTATAGCTTTCTTTACACATCCAATCGAATAAGATAAACGTACATACCTACAAGTATATAATTTTTAGATTTATACCTATCGGCTGCCTATAAGTGATAGCAACAATCTGTAGTTAACCTATACTGTGGAAACCCATTGTCGGTTCTCATCGGGCAATCAAATTTCCACAACAAATTAATATTTTCCCACAATTTCCCTCCCGTTCGATTCGTTCAAGCATTATAAAGTTCGAATTAATTTACGGTAACGAGGAATCCGCTGTGTTGATAAAGGTAAGATCAAACATAATCAAAATTAATCGATTTTACACACTCATACGTGCGTATTAGGATCTCTTCTCTTTTGTTGGCCGGATTGCTATCGTAGGAGGAAGTTCATTAACACCATTATTATTATTTCTCCGTAAGGTCCATCTGGATTGCCACCACCATATTGCTTAAATCAGCCGCCTTAAGACTTAATGGGGGTGTGAGAGCCAGTTTTTCTTATTATTCTTCACTCTTTCTTGGCCGACAATGCATCAGTGATGCCTTTGGTGTTGCTGATGTTCATTGCTGACGATAGCCCTTACCATCAGATGGATTGTGAGCTCATTGTCGGCTTTTACCATTAAAAATCTATAACATCGATCTACTAGTTTCATATCTAATTCGTAACGGCAATAATCATTTATATGCTGTTATTTGGCGTTTCGTTTATTTAAAAAATTATACAGTACTTATATAATTATACAATATTATGGACTTTACTAACTGGCAAAGTTAAAGCAAACTTAGCGCGGTGTTACCAACAGAATAAATATTTTGTTGCCCAAGATCATTAGTTAATATTAAAATGTAATCTTGGTTTAGAGACAACATTTCGTTTATAAAATGTTCACAGTTTCTTCTGAGTAATTAAAACAAAAACGTCAAGCAATTACCAGTAAAACCAAATGGTTAAATGTAACTTTGCCGTACTTTTCAAAGAATGCTGAGAATATTTTAACACATTCCGACATAAAAATTCCCGGGTAATGCAAGCCCTAGACCCGCGGTACAAATTGCGGCACAAACCTAATTCCCGGGTAGGTATATTATAATTTCTGGGTAAGGAACATTATAATTCCCGGGTTTAATCTCCCCATTCCCACATCACCTGTAGACAAAAACGTTTCGTATTTGATTAAATTTTTCCTGTGCGCCATTTGCAGATGAAATATTTCTCGCTTCAACACAAGATTAATAGCGTAAGGTTCGCGTCATTACCTGCTGAACCCCGAAAATTAGTTGGGTACTGCTGGTGCTAATATAAAATGCAGGCGGTATTTTTGAAGTTGGGATAATTGCCTTTTTCTAGACAGTCATGGCGTCTTTTACGTCAGAAAAACATTAGAGTGGAGTCAACTTGATTAAAAGCGTAAATGGTATAGTAGTGATAAAGTCCTTTCTTTGTAAATATAGACAACAGCAAAACAGAAACACTTTATTCACGAATAATAATGTATTATTCGAATCGACGAATTCCGATTCGACGAATTGTTATTCGAATAATTGGTGATTCGATGAATTGTTTTCGATGAATTATTTAGTCGACTAATTGTATTATTCGATTATTATTTGATTAATTGTGTTTTAGATGAATTGGTGTTTTGATTAATTGTAATTCAACGAATTGTGATCGATGAATTGTAATTTGATGAATTGTTTTCGACGAATTTTCCGCAAATCTAATTATCAAGTACCTTGTATTTGATTTCCAAATTATATCCGCAGGGCTCAGATTATAGAACCTTTTGGTTTTGTAATCTGAGCCGCAAGGTTTGAAAATAATATCACTTTTCGGTTAAAGGAGTCAATATGGCAATAAGTTACCTGTACCAAATATAATACCTTAGAATTTTCTCTAAAGTTCACAAAGATGTATGAAGTCGGGAATTCTACAGTGAGCGTGGATCAATACATTTTATTGTATTACTACCTACTTACCGCCTTCACCTTGATTCGCTAAAACCAATAACTATAATTGAAAAACCATTTATACGGGCTTGTTTCAATTGATGTATTATTATTTTTATTTGCAAACCGATTAAAATAAAATATGTTAGCCCTAAATTTTACACAAAACATACTAAAATATATGAATGAAACCGCATCCAAAGCGGTTAAGCAGTTTCTGAAATAATCAGGAATAAATACACAGTACAACAGAGAAAAAATTATCATTACATGCACCGAAGGAGTACGAACTTAATTCTGAACCTACACCCAATGTCCAGCTGCGCATAACAAGCGTTTATATACATTAGAATTTCCCCGTGAAAATACTAAACTTACCGAGAAAGTACCTATAGATTCTCCTTACTGCACTCCTACGACGTGATAACAGTGTAGGGATATGAATGCTTCCTTTTACTTACTTACAGTGAATACGGAGAAATATTGCCGTATCAGCGCAACTTTTCAATGTCCGCAATACTTTTAACACTCGGACCGGCCATTGTTGGAGAACTCTTGTTCGTGCAGTCATTTCTCTTATGTTGAACGCACATATATCCGCATCGTCCGCAGCGGACGCTCCGTATGCGGATACCCTCGCACATATGTCCGGATTCACCGTACGGATTTTTTAGTATTGCCAACAATTTTTACAGTTTTTTCCAACCTGTAGTGAAAAACGGTGAAGACTGTTAAGATTGATTCAGCTATGGAAAAATTGTTGTAGTAGCCTGCATATTGGCCGAAGAAAGTCAAATTCGAAAAAAAAGAAGATTTTAGGTTCATAATATCAATTTGAAAAGGCAGTAAGTTGAACGGCAAATTCTATACGTTATTTCCCGGCTTGGTGGATGATGGTCAATGAACCTAGATAATTGAAAACTTTAATTTGTAACTTGAATTTGAGGGAAATTTAATTTCCACACACACACACGGTCCTTATTATTTTTTATTAGTTTTCGACTTTGTCTCATATTTCAATAACGTAGTTAGTTATCGCAGTTTGAGGAACACCATTCGGAATCTCGAATGTCCGAAAACAATGATGTATAGGTATAAACACGAAGGCGAGATCTCCTCACAGGATTCGTTTACTGTGAAACGTTTCTCCTAATGCGTTGTCAAAAGCATCGTGGCATGGCAACACTATCGGTATTTCGGATACCTTCCGCATTTTCAGAAATCCGTACGGACGGTGCGGATGACATATACCGACGCATCTGTCATCCGCATCGTCCGTACGGATTTCTGAAAATGCGGAAGGTATCCGAAATACCGATAGTGTTGCCATGCCACGATGCTTTTGACAACGCATTAGGAGAAACGTTTCATAGTAAACGAATCCTGTGAGGAGATGTCGCCTTCGTATTTATGCCTACATAATATAATTGTTTTCGGACATTCGAGATTCCGAATGGTGTTCCTCAAACTGCGATAACTAACTACGTTATTGAAATATGAGACAAAGTCAAAAACTAAAAAGAAATAATGAGTATTATGTATTTTAATTTCCCTCAAATTAAAGTTACAAATTAAAGTTTTCAATTATCTAGGTTCATTGATCATCATCCACCAAGCCGGGAAATAACGTATAGTATTTGCCGTTCAACTAACTGCCTTTTCAAATTGATGTCATGAGCCCAGAATCTTCTTTTTTTCGAATTTCATTTTCTTCTTCCTCTTCCAATGCGCACGCTATTATAACAGTTTTTTCCATAGCTGCATCAGTCTTAATATTTTGCTTTTGCAATCTGAGAATCTGAGTCTGACAACTGTCAGTTGAATAAAGGAATATATTATTATGAAGTTTATGGAAACTATGAAATAATATACATTTAATGGCCAATACTTGACGATTGATAGCAAACTATACAATACAATACAAAAATCTTTATTTCATCTCATCCTCAAATTACATTCAGGTAACATTTTAAAATATGAATAAAAGGAAAAGATATGTAAGTGCTAAGTAATCTGTGGGAGATCTGGTGTCTAAACTAAGCCTTGGCCTGTATCTTAGTACACAATACCTAAACTATACCTATACACGGAAATAAATTGACACAGAACTAGTGGGATTTTTTCCTACTAGTACCTATTGTCAACAGGACTACTCAACAAGACGAGTGGGAATAAACGAATGACATCGCACCGTTTTTCACTAGAGGTTGGAAAAAACTGTAAAAATTGTTGGCAATACTAAAAAATCCGTACGGTGAATCCGGACATATGTGCGAGGGTATCCGCATACGGAGCGTCCGCTGCGGACGATGCGGATATATGTGCGTTCAGCTTTACGCGACATTTTAAAGTGATGTTTAATATCGTCATTTCAAAGATAAGGGTATGTGGAACTTTATTTGAGAGATCGATTTTAGGACTTCTTGTTTCTATAAAAGTCATTGTGAGAATCTCACTAGTCTTAGAAATGGCTTCAGCTTTTTGGATGGAGTTTTCAGTAATGTATTGCGTGATTTGGATAATATTAAAAAATAACGCTTCACACTCATAGCCCCACACTAGGATTCCCTGTATCGTGGGTGCCATGGACAACACACAAGACAAGGACACTCACACCCAGACCGAGAACAGAAATTCAAACTCATCATTCAAATTTCCGCCTCGCTGGGAATCGAACCCAGGACCCTTGGCGCGGCGATCCGGCATGGTAACCATTGCGCCACACGGGTCGTCAAAGTGTTTAGTTTCAATCATTTCACAAAAAGACGATGCATCTAACACGTTTAGATGTTTATTTTGCAACATTTACCGTGTCTTTGAAATAAAACCTAAGATTTACCGAGTGGATGATGGTAAAAGTTCGAAATGAACAATAATGACAGACCACTTCGAGCATTTACCATTAAAATTAAATTGGTAATCTTAAGATTTACCGTAGATTGGAGGTTTACAGTAACATAAACATTACTTAAAGCAAAGGATATTACTGATTAATAATAATATAATATTATATTTACTTTTCTTCAGAGTCAAACACAGTCAAGATTCACCACAGCGTCCATTTGGCCTTATCAACGGTCTTTTCAGTCTGATATTCGAGTTTCCACACTCAGAAGCCTTTGTTGGGCCGCCGCCTTTGTGGATTGCGCATTTCTCTCGCGTGACTCCTCTATAGGAACTTTTTACTAAATTTTAAGTTCGAAATTTTAGAAGAGGTTTGTTGGCAGGGTATCAAAGTTATAGAGCGTCGTACAAAGCTATACTCAAGAACTCCCACGTGGGTTAGCTGTCATGGGTGAAATATTTGGATGCGATTACATCTCGGACACATTTCATTTCGGATTTGCGATATTTCCCAATGGAAAAGATTTGCAAATCATGAATGATATAAAATTATAAAGCAAAATAAGGTCTTGTTTTAAATTATTATTTTTATCCCCAGACGCAAAAATAGTGATGCGATTATAATATAAGTATTATTTGTGTATCTGTGTGAATGGACCGATTTGAGTGCAATGTTTTTACTTATCTGCCTTATCTGCCATGATTATTTCAGCCGCTGTTTAATGGAAATAAATATTTAAAAGTATTTCTTGTTGACCAGCAGACTAGACTGCTTCTTACTCCTCTTCATATTTGCAAACCTAACACAAATTAATATACTAGTTATGGACTGAAAACCTGCACTTCGGGGTTAGCGAAGTGATATTTAATTCAGTGCAAAGTGCTTTGACCGGTCAAGTGTAAGGAAGCGCAAGCTGAATTAACCTTTGATTATGTATACCTTACGGTTATCTTAATCCTAATACTGTCAAAGTTCAATTATCAATCAGTATTCGAAGTAAATACTGTAATATCACGTATAACTGTGTACCAGGTTCCAGGAACGTCTTTTGATGTCTTAGTGTATTAGTGAATGGTATTGAATGTTCAGTGAATATTACTTTCTTAGTTTACTGAGCATAGCTTTAGATTATAAACGGTAGGGTACAGAACTTATATTATGTTATGGAGGCAAAGAGTATATTAATTTGATAATGTAATGTATCGTTTGTAAAAAAATAATAGCCCTTTATGTACAACGGAGGCCTTTTAACCTTTTAACTAAAGCATAATAGATTTTATGGAAGGGAATGGGATGGGAAAAAATCGCTATCATAGCAAATTAGAAATTCTGAAGTATTTTCTGATACTCCTGATCCTATTATCACAGATTTTTAGAACTTACGAAATAAATAAATAGCAATAAAATTTACCACAATTTTTGACATCATCAATCTATTCTATCAAATAAGATATATTTTATGTATAAGCTATATAGGACGCCCCCCGACCAGGTGGACTGACGACTTGAAGAAAACAGCGAGCATCCGCTGGATTCAAGAAGGCTCAGGACCAGTCAGAGTGGCGCAAGTTAGGGGAGGCCTATGTCCAGCAATGGACCTCTAAGGGCTGATGAATGGATGGATGGATGGAGCTATATAGTTAAGGCCATATAAACGTACTTCAATACCTCAACACAAACTTTACTTTACAGTATACTCATACCCAGTTCCAACACACTTCCCCTGAAAACATAAGTTCTCGTTTCTTAAGATAATTAACTTAACAAATTAAATTAGTTGGCGAACAAAACTTTGATGTTGGCACATCACTATGCATAGTTTAATGTTCTTGGAATTATGTACCCAACCTTACTGCCGATTCCCCAGAGGAATGCAAAATACTTGTGAAACTGAACAATTAACTGCCGACTCGGCGAAGTTTATCAGCTTTAATTACTTCTTACTTTCCGCGTGTTGCTCTCGTCGCGAGGTGAAGGTGACTATAACAAGGAACGACTTTTTTTATTATATGCTTTTAAAGAAATCTTTAAATCAGTCGTAAATAAATAACGTCCCGACTCAGAGTCACTAATGGTTACTTTAATACAATACAATACAATATTCTTTATTGTGCACACTAGAAGTACATATAATATTAGAATTTAAGAATTAAAGACACAATAGGCGGTCTTATCGCTGTAATAGCGATTTCTACCAGACAACCTAAAAGTAGAGGACACAGTCGTTCAAGAAACACGTAGGAGGTTTAATCTCTCCTTAGTAAAGAATCACCATACAAATTATGTACTAAGGAGCGATTTAAGTAACCATTAGTGACTCTGAGTTGAGGTGTAAGTTGCTTTAACACTAACGGCTTCTTCCCACTAGGACTCTCGAATGACAGATGTAGGTATGTGGGAACAATTCGTTATGCTAGGATTACGCACTAGGATCTACACGTGGGTGGTATGCAACATAGACATCACTAACATTTGAAAACCCTGTAGCCTAGTTGGTAGCGACTCTGCCTGTGAAGCGAGGGGTCCCGGGTTCGATATTTGTGTGACAGATAAAATTTCTACTCGGGTGCAAGATGTTATTATGATGTGTTATATGTGTTGTCCATGCCACCCGCGACACAGGTAAAACCCTAGTGTGGGGGTATGAGTGTGTAAGCATTTATTATTATTTATTTATTATTTATCCGACAAAAAAGATTCCTATGTCACTTAACAGTTTACCTCACCGGGGATCGAACCTGGAACCCCTTGTTTCACAAGCAGGGTCTTTTAAGCTTAGTATAGGATAGCCAGTAGTGATACTTAAATAACACGTCGACCATTTACTATTACTGGCCGACGTGCCTGGCCATGCCGGCTGTTTCGAAATGAAGATCTTCAGAGAACCAATTTATAATAGCACAAATCTACTGTGATATCTTTAAGTTCATAACATTCGTAACATATTCAGTAGGGTTCCCAATGACATTTGTCATTGATTATTCGTATCACAAATGGCTATTTGTGATACGAATAATCAGCGACGTATACGTCGCTATCGTAACTCACATGCGTAACGTAGTTCAGCAGTGTTTTGAATGTACTTTATTGGACGATAAAATGTGTTTACGACAGGACTGGTGAATACTTGCCATTGTATAACAACTGCGACTAGTATTTAAGTATTCTGTAAGAGTTGATAGTCCCTCCTGTTAAGTATCTGGGTGCTGTACTACTCAGTTTAATTTGAAGGAATTCGTGCATTAGTAAGGTTTTATTGTGTTTAGATACCACCCTACTTTTATTAAGAATCAACCGTTAACTGTTTTCGTATTTAGGTTGCAGTATCAGACTGAGGTCTTATGATAACTAACGCCCCAACTCAGAGTCACTATCGTTTACTTTAATCGCTCCTTAGTAAAGAATAACCATACATATTCTGTACTAAAGAGCGATTTAAGTAACCGTTAGTGACTCTGAGTTGGGGTGTAAGACTTGGAGTTTACTCAGAGAACTTTAAAATGTGCAACATGACAGACACTTTGTAGAAATAAAAAAATAAAGTCATTTAAACGTTAAATGTTAAGGTTGACCATTATATTTGTTAAGATTTCAAGTCCGAGTTAAGTCTTACTACGGATTACATGAGTCAGAAACACCTTGTTCTCCAATTCATAGTAATTTGTAAGCAATATGAACAGGTGGCTGTCTGGTTATGTCGGCTATTACATAAAAACAGAGAGTGTTTAGAGCACCGCTCCATTTGCATCAGTTTTAAAATTTAAAAGGCTCCAACAACTAGCTCAAAAAACTGCCACATTACGGCTCATTTAGCCGTAAAAATGCTATATGAGTCGTATTGGGGCAGCTTAGAATACTAACCTCCAATCCCACGCTAGATGGGTGTCGTAAGAGCCGACTAAATCCGGCCCGCTGCTGGTAGTGCCCCTCGGAGGGATTATATTGGTAATATTAATTTCAATTGTTAACATTATTACTATTATTATTAACCGACTTCAAAAAAAGGAGGAGGTTCTCAATTCAACTGTATTTTTTTTTCTTCATGGGGTTTGCCTAGATAGCTACCACCCTTGAGCGAGTCAGCCGCCAAACGGCTCGTCGTTTTCCGGCTGGGGGCTTGAGAGCTAGTTCTTTCTTTGTTTTTCTTCTCTCTTTCCTGTCCGGCAAAGCATCAGTGATGACTTTGGAGTTGCTGATGTCCTAGTGCCAAGTGTGCTTTTAAAACAAGAAAAGAAAATAGTTTTTAAACACTTTGACAACAACGTGTTCTTTGCTAAAGATCTTTTTATTTGTAAAGGAGGTAGGTTGTTAGTGTACCACCAAAATCTAAGTTGAAAGTGGTTGAAACCAATTAGAAGAGTACTTTCCTACTTTTATAGGTCAAATAAAGGTCTTTTAATATCAATCCCACCAAATTGTTCGAGCACCGAGCGAGGCATTTTAATTGGCAATTATTGACAACTACAAAGGTTTTAGAACTATGATACAAAAACATCAGTAATATCAATTTTGTGATTTTGAAAATACCAGATAGTTTTATTATCACAGGGAACTTTTTCATGCAAAGAGAAATAAAATGATATTTCATAACGATGACTGCGTAGCTCAATCGATAAATTCAGCCGGCATACCAAAGAGTACGGGGTTCTATTGGGTTCGGGGTAACTTGACAAAATGTCTATCTTGGATGTGATGTTTAATTTGATGTATAGTATACATATACGAGTAGTGTATGCCACGCGCTCGTACCTATTCAAATAAGGGATAATAATATAACAGAGTTAGGTATTTCATTCTTAATGTAAGATATTTAATCGAAATGAATTATAAATTAGATATTAATTGAAATAATGTTCTAAATATTACTATCCTGTTTAATCCTAATTTCCTTTACTACAAATAGCCTATGTGTTCGTAATCGACCAACGTTTAATAAGTCCACAAGTATTTTGACCCCGTGGCAAATGCTTACCATGCTGTACCGCCCGGTGCCGTTTGAAGGGTCCTGAGTCCTGGATTCGATTTCCAGCTAGGCAGAAATTTGAATGATGAGATTGAATTTCTGTTCTCGGTCTGCGTGTTTATCTTTATTTATTTATTTAATGATTTATGCACACCATACAGTTTTAAATAGAAAAACTTAAATTTAGAGACATTCGCACATGGGAGCTACTTATTTCGAAACGAAATCTCTTCCAGTAGCCCCACAAAAGGGAAATCTTTGTGTGTTGTCCATGGCTACCCACGACATAATATAGTATCCTAGTGGGGCTATGAGTGTGTAGCGTTTATAATGATTGCCGCCTAAAATGAAATACAACAGTTTTTCTACTATTTACGTATTGCACATGCCTACAAGTATCAAGTGGTACTTTCCAGCTGAACATGAAAATAAGCCCCAGACTTAAAATTTCGCTGCGCGTTAATCACGTTGCGGTTTTCATTCCGGTTCTATAACAGATACGAAAAGTAGAAGAGCGTTAATTTTAAGCAGAGGTTTCAATGTCAGTTATATTTTTTAACATGCCTATATCATTCTAAATCTTGTTAATGGATGCTATCATCATGTCTGTTTCGTCGAACATCCAATATAATTTGTGTAATCATTATCATTTGACTTCAGTGTCTGTTCTTTTATTTGATTTGTATCCTGCTGAATATAGATCACGCTATTATAAAATTCGATCGGGCTTGCATGTTATAATAATATACTTACCTAATAGCGATTTTTGGAAAGGGTAGTTTTGAATTTTGGTTTCAACCCTTTTATGGCCTACTTCCGGGCACGGGTCTCAAACATGTTTTAAAATGTTAGTACATAATTATAAGCATACGAAGTTGCGAGAAACAGCTACTGTTCTATATTTTTAAGCAAAGGTAATCCATTTCGCAAGTCATTCAAATTGTATTATTGTGAATTTATCATTACTTGCATGATTTAGCTAATATCTTTTCACGATCACACATGCTTGTACGTCATGTTATTTTAAAATATACCTACTCAAACCCTCTGCGCTATCCACAACACACATAAACCGAATCTTACAACACATTTTTGACCATGGACAACAATCGAACCCAGGACACTTCAATGGACATGTTATGAAAGGTATTATTATAATTCACAGTATAGTATACCGGATTTAAAAAGCAAGAACTCGACGCAGCGACACTGTGATTTAAATAATTTACAGTCGCTCATGAAGTATTACCTACGCACATAAATCGATGGAAGCAGAATAAATGCGCATTATTTCGGATTAAATCGTCCGCGAACGTATTTATTTCGGTTTTCACGTCATTTCGTATGGAATATTTGAATCGTAATCTCTCTCAATCCTCTTTAACGCAAGCTGTACAAACAACAGTTTTGCCTGGTTGTAATCCTGACTGATTATACTGCAATTTGGCTTCTGTTTTGTCGTGCTTTCGTGCTTCGGAGGACACTCAACTTACACTCAATTCAATCAACTTAGGCGTTCTGTCCACTTTGACGCACGTCATACACATGCTATCTTCGATCGTCGCGTCGCTTGCTTGACGCTAACTTGAAGCTTGCTTGCATCTTTCATAGTAAAAGTATAGATAATAGTAAAAGAACGGAATCTGTCCACGGAACGTCTTGCTCGCATTTGCGTAAAACAATTGAAAAAATTGCAAAGGCCCGCCAAAGCGTTTCCACCAGTAAAATGTATAAAATCAGTAACCTGCCTTTCACATTATCCGACCCGATATCGGATATCGGAGCAGACACCGCGATGTTGGCGGCACCATCGGACGCCCGTGATCTGTCGGACGATAATGTATGTATGTGTGCTATACGTGTATCTACAGTGTATATATTATGTATATGCGCAGAGCTCGACGCACGGCGGCCATTTTGAGCTTATTTTAGTTTGGTTGTCAAAATTAATTTTCTATTATAGTCTGCCCGCATAAGGACAACATGGTTGAATCGTAAAGATTTTATCGGAAATATGTGAAGACTTTACACAATATCGGATGTCAGGTATCGGCTACCGGTGTCCAATACCGATATCGTATCAGATAGTATGGAAACGCTCTTACACTCGAATACACTCAAACTAAACATTAATCTGAACATAATTTTAAAATAAACAATAAAAAGTACCTAGTCTAATCTTTCAAGGAATCAAACCACGCTTGATAATGATCAATTAATTCTATTCAAACAAGCTATTTCCATTCCATTCAATATTCACACATATAATATAACACAAGCAGATATTAAATACTAACTACGAGCTGCCATTATTGAGATATAATCCTCCTAATTGAGGTAGAAGTATCTTCATTAATATCAGATTCTCTGAACTTTATTCATTGGTAAATTAATTGACGTTTATTCCTGAGTTCTTCATGTTCTACAATACAATGGCATGTGTGTAAAGTATTTATAATTAGCATTTTCCTAGCGTGGTTAACTGTGGTTAAACGTAAAATACCTTTAAAATTAAACTGGGTGGTATAGAACCTGTAACCTCAAGTAATTTTTTATTTGATTTGATAAACCTCCACCTGATTCGAATATTCAGGGCCTTAACTTTCTTTATAACGTAATATATACACATTTTGATAATATCTTGTTTCCATATTCATATAGATATCAAAGGTTTTTTAGTATGTGGCCTTGGACGAATTATTGCAAAATCTAATTTATTTTGCTGTGCCACTGTGCTGCTCTTATGAGACTGATACCTATAATTGAATTCAAGTTCTAGCTGCATCCTCTAACAAGTACGAGTAGACATGATGAATCTGGCACCATAACAACGGCAGTTATTCAGGGTACAGCACAAGCACAATACGTTGCTTTGAACAAATGGATGGATACAGCCCCATACATGCATACTCGTCTGCTCATTCCTGCTCATTATTAAAATTATAAAATAAAATAAAAACCAACAGTTGTATTTACACTAAACATAGCTAAGAACAATCTAGATCACATCAGCTTTCAAACAAATAAAAGGCATCATAATTGGTTCTTTTGATTAGGAGCTATTATGCCACGAACAGACACAGATACGTCAAACTTATAACTCAAAAAAGAAAAAAGGAAGTTGGTTTGGTCAAGGAAAAAAGAATCCCCCTAGCAATTTATAGTTCCGTTCCATTAGAAGCGTTGCTAGTTACCTAAATTGGATTGCTGAAACCTATACTACTACAATTACAAGTCACTTAAGTAACCCGACTACCATCTGTTTGTAAAGTACTCAGGGCTCACGCAAAGTGAATACATCAAATTAAGTTTACGCAAGCCCTGAATTGTAAAGTGAACTCTATACTGTGACCATACAGTCAATTTTAGATTGATAGGAGCTAAATCAATGCCAAAGATCCAATGTTGTTCGGATCGTCATCTCGTCGCTCGATTACAAGTTCTATCCAGTCATCTAAGTTACTGAATAAGGATTTGTTACAATATTAGTTAGGAGTGCTTAAGGGTTTTCATCAAAGTTTCGTTCCATAGTTTTTGTTCTTTGGAGGCGTGAAATTGATCAGTTCAATGAACTACTAGAGGAGAGAATGAGGTTAAAGTATTTGAAACAATATCAGAGTTCTGAGTTGTGGTAAATGACCGATAATGATATAAGGTAATGTACATATTAAAATATGTATTAACTAGGTCAGTTTGATTGAATTTTTTTGCAGTATAATGAACGAAAAGATTGGCTTAAACTGAAGTAAAATATATAAGCAATTACTTCTACTTTACTCTTAAATAACATTTTCAGGTTCGGACAAATGTCACTCAGTGTGGTGTTGTAGACCTAAAATTGTAAAGTACGTACCTAACAATATCCACTTTTTTAAATTACTGTCCTTACTTTTAGCTACAGCTTTTTTATTTCCATAAAAAATATAGTCATGTCACATTAGCCTCCTAAAAGTTTCGTCTGCGAGGAAGACTTACTCTATTTTATACATCTAGGTTGTAACTGAATTTTTTCCAAATTTTCTTCCACATAATTATCTTTGACCCCAACAAATGAATCTTACGACTTACAAATCCATTCATTATTTCACTGAATGATACTTGTACATAGTAAATAAGTAGTGAAACAAATTAACAACAATGTTGTGAAACAACTACGGCGACACGCGCTCAGCAGAACACTAAGGAAGTTTTCTAATTATATTTCACGGAACCAACATCTTTACAAAACAGTAGTGACTCGTAACTGAGAGTCAGTCACGGAATTGAATTAAACAAGTTGTGATTTGTATTGTGTGTGTTGACTTATTAAAAACCCGCACTGGAGTAGTCTGGTGGATACTCTGGGCCTCTTTAAATATGAGGAGAGACCCGTGGCCTGTAGCGGGCCATTGATAGGTTAACGTCACTTAATGTGGTGTCGTAGACCTAAAATTGTCAGGTACCTAACTAACAATATATCTTTTTTAAATTACTCTCCTTATTTTTTGCTAGCGCTTTTCGTAGTTTAATCAGAATATTTTTTTTAATTCTATTTGTTAAACATAAGCTGATACAAAATAAATTCTCACAGCAAAATAAGGCAAGCAGTGAAACAGCTGAGTGACGGTGATACTAAAATCAAAAACAAGAAATTATAACATAAATAAGTTGAATCCTAAAAAAATTTTTTTTTAAACGCTTTTATTTCAATAATGTTTAGTTTATAAAATTAGCTACAAGTTGTGAAAATTTCAAGTCTCTACGTAAAATAGAACATAGAGAATTATGCGTCTAAAGTCTGAAAATCGTTTTTTTTAATTTAACAACAAATAAACAATGAAAATTAGTTTAAAATATGATTTTCGTGTATTGTCATCGGAAATACACATGTCTGCCAAATTTCATCAATTTTCATTAAAGGGAAGTCATTCAAATTAACGTTACAAGATTTGATGCTTTGATGCTCCGAAGTGAAGCTAAATAAAAGCGTTTAATAAATAAGTCAAATGAAAAAAATTTTTTTTTTTAAACGCTTTTATTTCAATAATGTTTAGTTTATAAAATTAGCTACAAGTTGTGAAAATTTCAAGTCTCTACGTAAAATAGAACATAGAGAATTATGCGTCTAAAGTCTGAAAATCGTTTTTTTTAATTTAACAACAAATAAACAATGAAAATTAGTTTAAAATATGATTTTCGTGTATTGTCATCGGAAATACACATGTCTGCCAAATTTCATCAATTTTCATTAAAGGGAAGTCATTCAAATTAACGTTACAAGATTTGATGCTCCGAAGTGAAAGTAAATAAAAGCGTTTAAAAAAATACTAGCGCGGGGTCTCCTGCAAAATGTTTCGCTAGCAATGCATTGGTAATACCGTCAGTGTTATTCATGTCCATTGGAGAATATGACTATATTATACCTTTACGTGGTGGTTGTGGTCGGATGAAAGAATTAGAAAACGACTAATTTTTTTTTTATGGAAATAGCCGGCAAACGAGCTGACGATCCACCTAATGGTAAGTGGCTTTCGCCGCCCATGAACATCAGCAACACCAAAGGCATCACTGATGCGTTGCTGGCCAAGAAAGAAAGAAGAAAAAGAATGAAAGAACTGGCTGTCAAGCCCCCAGCCGGAACACGACGAGTCGTTTGGCGGCTGACTCATGCTCGAGGGTGGTAGCTATCCAGGCGAACCCCATGGAGAAATAATAATAGTAATAATGGTATTAATTAACAATTAAAATCAATACTACCAATATAACCCCTCCGAGGGCCCTACCACTAGCGGGCCGGATTAAGTCGACCTTTACGACACCCTTCCGGCGTGGGATTGGGGTTAGTATTCTAAGCCGCCCCAATACGGCTATATTGCAATAATTGGCATTATATTGAAGATTGTTCTAGAAAAAGGAAACAGAACGATTATTCCAGTAGCACATTTTGTAAGGAAGTTTTCTCATTAGTCAGTGCAAACGAGATCTTCAACAAAACAATGACGTTCCGTAGCCAACTCGCAATGAAAACTCGGAGAATCAAGTTAAACGCAAATTAATGAAAACTGCGGTTGTCACTTTGATATTGCGGTCTGCGAAGAATATTTGAAAATGTAAGAAGAAAAGTTATTTTAAATGACAGTAGACAAAGAAAATTTACTTTAAAATATAAAGGTCAAGTCGTTTTGAAGAATAGTTAAACTCTTCCACAAAGTTAAGGAATGAATGAATACAGTATAGTAAGGAGACCTTTGTTTTCTGATATCAATATTTCTTGGCATGTTTTGAAGGCATGTCAAGTTTAATATTATAACCTTTAGCCATAAATACTTTTGCTTTAAAAAGAAACCAAAGCTTAGTGCTGAGATAATTTTTGGTTGTAATAATTATAATATTGATGATGACAATAATGTAAAGAATTAGCATAACATGCAAAAATGGTCCATGAGGAATGAGTTAATAAGATTAATATTCAATAGACAAAATATCGCGATTTCATGATGTCATGTTGAGACAGTGATTACACCCTCAAAAAATGAGGAACAAAATTGTAAGATAAATCTAGAAGAAAATAGCGATGCGACATCGAGCCGAAAAGTAAAATTTGTAAGGGAAGTTTTCTCATTAGTCAGTAAGAGCGATCTTCAACAAAACAATGACGGTAAGGCCGGCAACTCGTATAGGAAACTGGAAGCGAAAGTTAAAATATGGCTGATTAAATACAACTATTTAATACAGGAAGCGCTTTGCGAACTGCACAGAGGCCTACAGTTTGTGTGAAATATTTGTTGAGGATCGAGATTATGCCGGAAGTTTGGAAGGCTCATAGCTATCGACAAAGTTAATTAGATAACTCACCGCCTTGTATTTGACTGAGGAAGAAAAATATCATGCTGGTTATCCAGTATAATTACTGTATTTAGAAGCTACCACGCCCATCCACGTCAAAAACCATGCTGTTTTCTGTCAGTAACTTCCGGACGGAAAAACAAAAAATCCTTCTTGAAATGATATGATGATAAGATTCGATGAGTAACAGCCTCCTGTCGTTGTTGTGACCGCTTTCCTTATGAAGACCGAGGCTTTTTCCATTGAATTTCAATGCTGGAGAGCCAGTTTAGAAACGTGTTAATTTAATACTTCCTTCTTAACCATGCGGTTCAGATTTATGGACAACGGTGACCGTTAACCCCGCCTGTTGCTTTGTTGTTGGATCTGTATTTACCTATTTTACTATTGAATATCCGATGTAAGGTAATTATAAAATTCAGAAACAAATGAAAAAAAGTACGAAAATAAAAATTAAACAATTTCGATTATGGCTGGCTTCAACACATTAAAGGTCCACTACTAGGCACGGGTCTCTCTTCTTAAGGAGGCCTAGAGCATACTCCACCACGCTGCTCCAGTTCGGATGGGTGAAGGGGTTAGCGGCCAACCTGAGTGTCGGGAGTTTTCAAACCGCCCGAGGGCCTCCGACATGGCTTTACGACTGTTATATTATGATAACAACTAGGACCTACGGCTTTATGTGCCCTCCTAAGCACGGAAACGCTCAAGAATTTTTTTGCCACTAGAGCGGTCCTCCATCCAACTACCGACCTTTGTCGATCACTTAGGATAGACGCAAGCCGCAGGGCTATGAGCCCTTCAATTTCGATTACGAGTATAATGCCCCAACTCAGAGTCACTAATGGTTACATAAATCATTCCTCAGTACAGAATTTGTATGGTGATTCTTTACTAAGGAGCGATTAAAGTAACCGTTAATGACTCTGAGTTGGGGCGTAAGAGTCCGAAATGATTACCTTGATTTACTTGAGTCGAGTGAATATATGAATTTGAGTGAATGTTAAGTTACACCAAGACAATGTAGTTAATGTAAAATAACTTAATAAAATAATAATAATATATTTATAATACTGTTTGTTCGAAACAAAAATATTTAATAGTGAAGTGAGTTCGGTAAGGACTCTACTTTTTGTTAACTAATGATAATGTAAGATTACGGCACCATGAATAACACTAATTTTTACCCTCGATCCTTGCATATTACTGTACAACAGAAAAAAATTGTAACAGCGATAAAATTTCCCGACGATTTACCGCAATAAAAGTAACATGCCTCAGAGTGCTTTTATTTACGACATTCACTACGCAAAATAACTTATAATCTCGCAATATGAAAGCAGGATAATGAAAACGTAGTGAAGTAATTATTTCCATTGAGAAAACGTATTACCGCGGAATCCTCGACATCGGACGCTCAAATGAGCGGAAATGCGTCATTCTATTTACTCTCTCCTAGTTTTTTTTATCCTTTTTGCTCATTTCTACGTTTTATTTAATGAATTCTGTAATTAAAGTGGGAATGATTATTTTTACAAAAGATCCTTATATTTGCATGGGAAAAGTAGTTGGTTTTCATTGTTAGTAGGAGGGTATTCGCCTAGTGATATGAGATTTTTTCTGATAAACAACAAGATTATAGTTTGAAAATTAGAAGACTTTCATACTGTATGCTTGGAACTGAATGACTATACGCACACTTGTTTTATAGCTTGAAGAGTTGATAAAGAACTAGCAGATTAGCTACAAGATATTTTTTAATGGAAATAGCTGGCAAACGATCCACCTGATGGTAAGTGGCTATCGTCTCTTACCATTAAGTATTTTAGTTAAACTTAGTGCTGTAATTCCAATTCCAATATTGCTATTACGTTTTGGCAGGCACCACAAATAAACATACTTTACCATACCATTTCAGTCCTATCGACCTTAGAGTGAAGTGGTTTGGACTAGGCTTCACAAGACTAGTTTTCCCATATTATCATCATCATCCTATCCCACAGGGTTTCTATTGTTTATGGGCACGGATATCCTATCGAAATCGTATTTGTAGGTAGATTTCACGCAGCTTTGAAAACGTTGAGAACTCTGTGTACTTTCGGTTTATTTATGTGTCACTTTAACTTGCTCAAAGTTAAAAAATTAGAGATGCGAGCATTCATCTTATCAGAACAACAGAACTAGGTTTTAACTACTAGGCTATCAATAGATAAGAAAAATCTATATAATAATATGTATATTTATAATCATAGAACACAAAATAATTTTCTACATTATGTTACTTAGAGACTGAAATCATTCAACCGATGTGTCCCAAACCAGTTTCATTTGAAAGGCAATAATGCGAAAATTAAACTAGTGCAAACAAATAGAGAGCCTACAAAAATAAAATCGGTTCAAAGATTCTTTATTTCCTATAAGACATTACATAATATTATCACTTACAAGGTAAATTGTCATTTACAATGAGAAACTTTATAGCTAGGTATGTATTTACAATATATTTTGGCGCAATTAAATTAAGTCAGTGCAAAATAAAATGTGTGCATGTATATAAAGTGTATAAATCGAATTGAGAACCACATCCTTTTTAAGTCGATAAAAAATGTACCTACCTAAGTCTTTAAAGTAACTACTTCATTACTTACTTTTTGACCAGGACGTTGAATGAGCCCTAAAAAGTAAAGTTTAATTAGTCAGAGGCTTAGCTCTTCATGTCATCTGATAACTTTAAGCAGTTGAAGCTTTATGAGCATGTGAATTTTGTAAACCAACTTCAAAAAAGGAGGAGGTTCTATGTTCCACTGTAGGTACATATTTTTTATGAATATTCACATTTTATACGAACGATGATGATAGAAAGTGCAACTCCTCAATGAAAGAATTTATTTATTTAAAAGTTTTTATGTATTTTACATGAGATGGGATAAAAAATACAATTTACTCAGCAAGGCGTCCACCAAACTAACCAAAATTCCATTCTACTAACAGAATTACTATGCAGTCTAAGCATACACCTATTCATTACCTAATTGAAACATCAAGTTTGAGTCAATATCTAATTAATCATTCGGGATATCTGAAATCACAAACAGACCACAGGACCTGTCAAATGCCGTAATACATTCACAATCATGTGCCGAAGCCGTGTATTCCAAAATAAATTCCATTCGAACTGTTCATTCTCATATGCTAATATCATGCTGCAGTGTTTTCAGATTCCGCAGTCTCGGAGGTATGATAATGCTAAATAACTTTCATACGTTCCTATTCTAGCTATGAAACGTATCCAAATACTTACCTATTTTACGAAAAAATAAAACGTCAGGAAAGAAGCAGCAAGAGTGAAAGTTAAAAGTAGCAAAAGACGTAGTAAGAAAGAAAGAAAAAAGTAGGAGAGAAAAGAAGAAAGAAAAGGAGATGGAGAAAGAAAGCTAACAAATATTAAGAAGAAGGAAATCAGTTCCTCCAGCCGACGCAATGTAATCCCCTCTGATGTTCCCATGGCTATAGAGGCTATAGAGCCTACTGCGGTCAGTTCCTACACCCATATTTTTAAGTTTGCACAATAGTGCTTTATTAACATTACATTGTAGTATTAATCTATTCTTGCTTCGCTTCGATAAACTTATTACCGACTTGTAACTATCCTCACTTCGCTTCGTGTACTAAGTTTGAGAGTCTCCATCTACGTCTTAGTACCATGGAAAAAATATTTAAATAAAGAAACATTCACTAAACACATTTGCTAGGATTTCCTGTGACGCCGCCGCGCCGGGGACATGCATTAATTACGAGTATGCCACATTCATTTCTTACCTCAACAATAATCGAATTGTTAGTTGCTATGAAAATTAATAATAATAATAATGTTTATTGACCATAAATGAGAGTACATTTAAAACGAAGAGCCCTGACTCCCAGAAAAGCGTGAGCTGTGGACTGGGAGACAGTTCCTTCCCAATTCTTTTGTTACAATTTTATTATAGTCTTAAAATGTAAATAAAGGTAAGAAAGAAAAACACTTAGTTTCTATTAAATTTTAAATAATTAAACAGTAGTACCTATTTATAAAGATCTAATAACTACCTGTGTGTGTGTTTATGCAAGTTGTGTGTGTGTGTGTGTGTGTGTGTGTGTGTGTGTGTGTGTGTGTGTGTGTGTGTGTGTGTGTGTGTGTGTGTGTGTGTGTGAAATTAATAATAAGTTATGGATGGTAGATTCAGTTACCAGGTAAAAATGTAGTAGTTGAAATATTAATCATCCCTTATTTTCATACCTTCAAGGGTAAAATTTTGTTTGCAAATTTTAATGAGAGTAACTTCGAGGTGTACACTATCCAATAAAAAAAGAATCCTCGAAATCGAATCATCCAGTACAAAGTTATTGGGGTAACGGGTAAAAATTCCGTGGGTGAACGATCAATCATCCCATATTTTCGTACCTTTAAGATAGGAATAAAATTTCCAAGAATAAAATGGGACCAACTTCAAGCCATACTCCATCCATTAAAAAAGAATCATCAAAATCGGACCACTCTGTGCCGATTGCTGCATGATCATACATAAAAAAAAACAATATAGATACGTGTCGAATTGAGAATTTTTCGTCGGTTAAAAACAATCTTCCGTACAAAAATTTGTAAAAAGTGTAATATGTCGGGCACCAATGTCTATCTATTGTGTTGAAGAGTAAAACATACAATTTGTTTTATTTCTCTTTACTCTACAATCTACATAGTACAAATATTTTCGTAACCACCAAAATTGCGATGACCCATTCAAAGTACCGCGACCCAGTATATTGCTTTCACCAGTAATTAAATAACAACAATATTATGAGTGAGAGACAAAAACTTTATACATATATTATTTAAATGAACCAGTAACCATATCGTATCATTTTACAAATGAGGTCACGGCCCCAGGACTACAAGTTTACGCATGACCTATCGCATTGCTTCAACGAATAACATAGCATAACATACTATTTTCGATAGATGCTTTTATTCGATGCAGTAAAAGAAACTGTAATCTGTGTATAGTTTGATGTAACTACTCTTACTGAGACTGTTTACTCTCTGATAAATTCGCGAGTTATAAGTTGAGTCAACTTTAGGGGCGCGTTTTGGAGCGAAATACGCGTTTTGTATGGTAGTATCGGTACACGATACAATAAAACACTGTTTTTAATTTCGTAGAAGTATTGCCGCATTGGGGCGGCATAGAATACTAACCCCAATCCCACGCTGGATGGGTGTCGTAAAAGGCGACTAAATCTGGCCCGCTGGTGGTAGGGCCCTTCGAGGGATTATAATATTAGTAATATTGGTTTTAATTGTTAATTAATACCATTGTTGCTATTATTATTTCTCCATGGGGTTCGCCTGGATAGCTACCACCCTTGAGCATGAGTCAGCCGCCAAACGACTCGTCGTGTTCCGGCTGGGGGCTTGAGAGTTCTTTCTTTCCTTTTCTTCTCTCTTTCTTGGCCGGCAACGCATTAGTGATGCCTTTGGTGTTACTGATGTTCATGGGCGATGATAGCCACTTACCATCAGGTGGATCGTCAGCTCGTTTGCCGGCTGTTTCCATAAAAAATAAAAAAAATTGAAAGACATATGTAACTAGTTTAGTATGTATTTATTCGACGACCCTGTAGCCTAATTGGTAGCGACCCTGACTGCGAAGCGAGGGGTCCCGGGTTCGATTTCCGGCCGGGGCAGATATTTATGTGACAGATATTATTATAAATATTAGTACTCGGGTACACGTTGTTATTGTGATGTGTTATATGTGTCGTCCATTCCACCCGCGACACAGGTAAAAAACCTTTATGAGTGTGTAAGCGTTTATTTATTTATTTATGACGGTCACAGGAAAATGAAGCCATACTTCTACCTAAATTCCAGTTCCTATGTTCCTCCCATGATCGGCAGCTATGCTCTACTGAATCTTATCAACTCTCTATACCGCTGCACCGATCTGGGTTCATCTCCAAGTCTTTCTCTGTCCAGGCAGTCCGCCTCTGGAATGCGCTCCCCGAAGGAATCAGAAGACCTGCTAGTAAAGCGTCATTCAAAAAGGACCCCAGGACTTTTTTCTTGATCGTCACTGACATCATGGAAGTTTTCATTTTAGATCTTTTATTAATGCTTATATAGTTATTTATGTAAGTATATTTTGTAAATGTAAATGTATATATTTTTGTATATTTGTATGTATCATATGCATATTTTACGTAGGTATTTGTATGTATGTTTATAATTTACTTTATTAACCGCCTTTCGCGCATTTATGTCCAATCATGGTTAGCTGGTAGAGAAGTCGCCATTTGTACCGTACTATTTCTATTGTGGTCAATAAATGTTAAAGAAATAAATAAATAAATACTTTCTATTAAGGATATAAAGATAAATCTTGTATTATCAGGCTTAGCAGTACATGGCTCTTCATTGGCCCAGATAACTATTTAACACATGCTGGTGTTCGACAGGGGTGCATACTCTCTCCACTTCTGTTCAACATCTATACGGAGTATATTATGAGAATTGTTTTGGAGCAATGGGACAAGGGTGTTTCAGTGGGAGGACGGAAGACATCCAATTTGAGATACGCCGATGATACAACTCTTCTCGCTGAAACAAAAGAAGATATGGAAAAGCTGCTGACACGCCTTGAGACAACAAGCCTCTCTTTCGAACTCGCGATAAACAGAGATAAAACCAAGATGATGATCGAGCTGAACTAAATCAACCTAATATCTCTATGATTGGCAACTGTGAGATTGTCCAAAGCTACGTGTACCTCGGCTCCACGATCACGAACACTGGGGGATGTGAGGACGAGATTCGAAGGAGATGTGCCATAGCGAGATCTGCCGTTGAGAAGCTGAAGAAAGTCTGGAGCAACCGCAACATGATGAAAGCCACGAAAGTTCGTCTGATGAGAAGCTTAGTCTTCCCCATATTCCTGTATGGCGCAGAAACGTGGACGGTTCGCCTGAAAGACCAACGCAAAATTGATGCACTTGAAATGTGGTGCTGGCGACGACTGCTGCGGATCCCTTGGACAGCGTTTCGGACCAACGTCTCAATCCTGGAAGAACTGAAAATTAAAGAGAGATTGTCAACGACCGTACAAAAAAAAGTCCTCAAATACTTCGGACACATTATCCGGAACCAACACTCCATGGAGAGACTCGTTGCCCAAGGGCAAATGGAAGGAAAGCGGTCACGTGGCCGATCGCCAACGCGTTGGACAGACTTAATAAAAGCAATCATCCATAGTCCAATGTTCCCGCTACGCTGAAGACCGCAGTGAATGGAGACGCATCGCGACAGCTGTTTTATCCAAAAAAAAATCATCATGAAACCACGACCGCTCTGCCAAGAGCGACCGACTAAGGAGGAACTATTTAACAGTGAAAACAATATAAGTTTGTGAGTCTTGGCTATATATTTAACGTAAAATGTTTATGTTGGGATATTAGTTGAAGCTGATGTAAGTAGAATTATTTAGTCAAACATTATCGTGTAACTTCAGCGTGGATTCGTAGTTAGGTAACTCGTGTTATTATTAGGATCAAACATAACGGATTAAATTCGGTTAATTAAGTTTTCATTTATTACGGTATATATGATTATGTTATAGAAAGGTAACATAATATTACTATGTTACGTCATTAGAATGGAAATGACTCCTCAAATTCAAGTCAACCTCCTTTTTTATGGAAATAGCCAGCAAATGTCGCC
Source organism: Thymelicus lineola (assembly GCA_963932265.1). Lineage (NCBI taxonomy): Eukaryota > Metazoa > Arthropoda > Insecta > Lepidoptera > Hesperiidae > Thymelicus > Thymelicus lineola. The sequence continues at coordinate 1,555,234 of OZ010695.1, forward strand.
CATGGACATCAACAACACCAAACGCATCACTGATAAGTTGCCGGCTAAGAAACAAAGAAGAAAAAGAAAGAAAGAACTGAATCTCAAGCCCCCAGCCGGAACACGACGAGTCGTTTGGTGGCTGACTCATGCTCGAGGGTAGCTATCCAGGCGAACCCCATGGAGAAAACTCATTAACTAAACTGCCGTGACAACGTACCCTTATCGGTTAAGAGAGATGCTCGGACACGCTTAGTCTCTTCAAAGTCCGATACCGCCATGGAAACGTAAACATTTAACTATTATACGACTATACGTAGTGTTCTATACGTATGACAACCGTTGCAACCCTTAAAATCCTTTCATGCGAGCCCTTGGGATCTAATTGAGTTTCAAAGGTAACCTCGGTCAATTGATCTCTCTTACATTCTCTTTACTTTGGTTATGTTGGCTATAACTCGAGGATATAGCACGTTCTTTAAACTAATCTTATTCTTATTTGGTAAACGAGTCCTTAAGAAGCGCTCATAGCCCTGCGGCTTTCGTCGATCTTAAGTGATTGACAAAGTAACAGCGGGCACGGTCGGTAGTTGGATGGGTGACTAGTGGCAAAAAAATCTTGAGCGTTTCCGTGCTTCGGAGGGCACGTAAAGCCGTCGGTCCCGGTTGTTATCATAAGATAACAGTCGTTAAGCCATGTCGGAGGCCCTCGGGCGGTTTGAAAACTTCGGACACTCGGGTTGGCCACTAACCCCTCCACCAATTCGCACTGGAGCAGCGTGGTGGAGTAGGCCTCAAGAGGAGAGACCCGTGCCCAGTAGTGGACCATTAATAGGTTAAAGCCAAACGAGTCCATTAAATTATTCTTTAAATTAGTCTTTTAAGAATAATTTAATTAATAAGTAAGTAGGTAAGTTTTATTAATAGTAGTAATAGTTTAATTAGTCTTTAAATTGTATTCATTTAGTGTCAGCCTTAATTTAAATTATAAATTACGATACGTTATCAAGACAGTTGTAAGATGGTACAACTATGACTCGTCTAAAGCATGGATTATAAAGGCACACTGCTTCTTCCTTCTAGTATAAAACTTTTGCGCACTAGCAAAGCTACTCTTCAAACAATAACCCAGGCTCCTATTAACGTAATTACGTACGCGTCCCTCAAGGGTCGCATTAGCTCAGAGACGGTCACGTGTCGCGAATAGATAACGACTAAGCCGCTAGAGACGATGTATGGTCGCAGTTGTAGCGGGTACGGAATCACTTTTGAATTAATTTAGAAGTTCACAATAACCTCTACCTACTTATGAGAACAGATTTCTCGGGAGAAATGGTACCTTAGATAACCTGTAAAATATATAACTAGCGCACTGCCCCGGCTTTTTTTACGTTTTCCGGGGTGATAAATTTCCTATATCTTTTTCCAGATTTCGATCAATGTGCAGTTTCATGAAAATCCGTTCGGTAGTTTTTGCATGAAAAAACAACAAAAGTACAAATTTTCACATATATAATATTAGAAGAATATAGCTTAACGCCTTAAATCGTACAATAACAAAATGAACCGATGCACGTGCCCACCGGAACACGGAAGCGCTCAAGAAATTTTTGTCACAACAGACCGCGCTCACTGTTGCTTCATTCGGTCGAACACGATCACACAATCCTTCAGTCTATGAGCATTTTTCTCGACACAGCAACTGAGCTAGGGAGATTTAGTAATGATGGATTTCAATAAATACTGTGAATGAAGATGAAATCACAACAGAAAATAAATATGTATAAATATATTTAAATAAATTAAATTAAACTAACCAAGTAAATGTACCTAGTGCTTGACTTACATGTTCTTGCAACTAAAATTTTAGGCTTTTCTACACAGAACTTGGCACCCTTTTCGATTTCAATTCGATGGCTCCTAAGTATACTCAGTCAACTGTACTTCTAATAAATTTACAGGAAGTCGATAAGAAGAGTGTATTATAATAAATAAATTTATTAACTATGTACTAGAACCGTCTACGGAATTTGTTTTTCCGTTATTTATATTGATATGATTTTTTTAACACAGGTAGATAGGAAATGAATTAAATGTTACTAATATCCTAAAAAAGTTAAATTGTCGAAATTTGTTAGTTGACTCAATACTTAGGAGCCATCGAATTCCTTTCTTGAACAAGGCTCTCATTTCACATTTATGTTTTTGATAAGATTATAGTTACACTAAGTAAACAAGTGGTAGTGCAATCTATTATTGATAAATGAACAATTATTTATAATGAGTATTAATATGAAACTAGGAGTAAACTGAAATTTAATTTCGCTAACACTACGACTACATCTTTTCCTGCACGTCCCATATCTAAGCTAAGATCAATAAGATGCAATTTCCGAAGTAAATCTTACATAATTTTGAAACGTGAGTGTAGTGATTAAACCTAATTTAATAGTATTCAGTTTCAGTTTACTTTCTATTAAGATATAAAATTAATTTCCTGTAATAGTGCTTAATTGGTTATGTAACAAATAATTTGTCTTCAAACATAATTTGCGGTGAAAGCTCACTAACTTCAGAATAAAATCAGCATGCCTTACTGTATTTAAAAATAACCTTTTGTAGAAGGAATTTTGTTTGACTTCCTATAATGACAAAAAAAAATGTTCAGAGAATCTGGCATAAATATTTTTTTTAAGTTTAAGAATTCTCATTATGAATTATAACCTGTGATTATAACACAATTCATTTACATGACAACTTAAAAACTAAAAGTTTAACATACAGTTTATGCGTACAAAAGCGTGCGTTTGTTACATCAATTTAAAAGTATTACATTCTTATAATTTATTGCAATCAAGATACAAACATAAACACGTACCCGATTAATAAAATGTAGGCAATAAATATTTATTTATATTTCTGTATTTCTATGATCTTTGAACCAAAATAAACGTCCACTGCTACTCAGAATTGGTCCTGGGACTTTTAATAGGTAAGCAACATAGCTACAAAATTATCATATAGGTACTGTACTGATATAGAATAATACAGGTACTGCATACTGCATAAATATAGGATGATAGGATACGAAAAAACTCAGGAAGTTTTATTATAATTTAATCCCTCAATATATACCAATTAGAGCTGAAATATGGTGACTGTATCTTTCTTCGTAAAACATACAAATAATTACATAAAAGCGAATCCGGAACTGTGAGGTCACATTATGTAACCCAGCGTGTTACATCACTATGACATTGGCCGTTGGAACTTTCACCGCAAAGATGTAACACATACGGAAGGTAGAGACACTCAGCGTTTAAGGTTTATTTTAAACTAACATTATTTCCTTTTACATAGAAGATCAACAATGTTGGAATTTGCACGTTAACATAACCACTTTGAGTTGTTTTTTGAATGCAAGTAGGTTAAGAATGCTACAACGTTTAAGGAAGGATTTAATAACAGCGGTAAAGGGTCTTTTTCTCTTTAACTTATTACCCTTCAAAGTATTATGACGTGGGTTGTCCACGGGGAGGGTGAGGATTCTTTAAACAAACATCTAACTTAACAAACAGCAAAACTCAACTAAAATAACTATTTTGTGATATGACATAACAGCATCTTAATTTGTATATAATATGTACTCTTCAACAGATGAACACAATTTGATTTAATTGTTGTGATGAGTAATTACATTACCAGAGACTGTTTTTAGTTATGAAAAATGTTCAGACGTATAAATATTACATTATGTTCAGTCCTTTGATATGTGCAAATTGAGTGTAGCTTATAGTTTTATTTAGTTTCACCTATCGGGGATACGTGTGATATTCCGTATTAGTTTGTAATCAAGTCTTGCAAATCAAGTTTGATCCACTTTCAAGTGTTCCATTGAACTAAAATTGTTTATACATATCATTATGTAAATTGGATAGCAATCCTACCTACTATTATAATATTATAAATGTGAAATAAAACATAATATTATTATTATAGTGTGAGAATGTGTGCACAGATAGATAGATAGATAGATAACTCTTTACTGTTTGCACACCACATATTATACAATCGTACAGGAAAAACAGTTAAGATGGAAGTACAAAACAACAGGCGGCCTTATCGCTACATAGCGATTTCTTCCAGGCAACCTTTAAGAAGGAAACATAAGTTAGTAAGAATAACACAGAGGGCATCGGCGTGCGTAAAGTCACCAGAGAATATAGAATAGAAAGAGATATAATATGAAAAAAGAAAATAAAAAAAATAAAAAAAATTAAAACTTTGTAAAAACAAATGCATGTTTGTTATTCTTTCACTCAAAAACTACTCAAAGGATTTTCATGAAAAACGGACTGATAAAGATGATTTGAAATAAGATGTAGTGTACTTATAACCCCGGAAAACGCAAGCAACGTCGTGGGCAAAGCGCTAGTGCGATATTATGATGTCACAGAGGTCGTCTAATGACAGAGACCGAACGTGGCCATAGAAACTCCAAATTGAAAAGCCGCAACCCTATTAAGTTTAGCTTGTTTGATTTGTTAAGCGAGGGTCTTAGTCCAGGATGTGAAAATGAGGCGGGAAACGCCTGCTTTTACCCGACTACCAGGAACGGTTGTTTTTCGCGCGTATCTTGTATGTATGTATGTATGTACGCATAGATACATATGTATGCGTGTAATATTCTTTATTACCTCATATCTTACAAACCGCTGAACGGATGTAAATATTTAAGATATCGTTATATTCGTCTTGGTAACCCAAGTGTTTTTAGATAAATGAAATAAAAAAAAACAATATAGTAGCTGTGAGATGCCATTGTTTGAAGTATCAAAAAATAAAAATGAATCAAATAATGCAATATAAGTATCAAATTAAATAAACTCACCATAAGGATTTCAAAAAGGTATAATATAATGATGGCATTTTGATAGCAGGCGGTTTTTTTCATTTTTAAATTTATATTAGTTCATTTTTTTAACCCTAGTTATTTTGTTTTACCGACTGCAGAAAAAAAGGTTCCAATTAGATTTTCTTTAATTCTACTCAAAAGATTTTTTTATTTCAAAGGATTCCAGATTGGTTCCAAATTTATCCAAATTCATTTTTGATGGTGGGATCCATGAGGAATTGTGGGAACTCCTCATATACTTATATGTATCACAGAAGCTCCTTGCTCCATGAATACAATAATAAGTTTGGTTATTTTAGTGATCCTTATCGAACGCTTTTTCATTGAAGTAGATTATTATTTTGGTAATTTTTTTATTGCTACAGTTACTGATAGTTAAATTCTACCGACTCAATGCTCTCACAATTGTTTTAATATCTATTATCTAGAACATTACAAACTCTCAAACCTCATTCAAACTGTCTTGAAAATATATTTTTTACGGAAACAGCCGACAAACGAACTGACGATCCAATTAATAGTAAGTTGCTATCGTCACCCATGTACCAGGACATCAGCAACACCAAAGCCATTACTGATGTGTTGCCAAGAAAGAGAAGAAAAAGAAAGAAAGTTCCTGAGTTACATTCAGGACTTAATCCCGACTATGTGTTGGTTGTAAGCGGCCTAACGTTTTAGGTAACCCGAGAAATGAGAATACTATTTCATGTGCAGCACTTAATAATAAGTAGAAATGGCACTTAGAAACAAACTCTTACTGTCTCACTCAGAGTCACAAATTATGTACTACGGAGTGATATAAGTAACCGTTAAGTGACTCTGGGGATATCAGATTTAACCATTTTTAGGCTTATAATGTATGGTTGAAAGAACTTACCTGTAAGTGAATTTCAACCAGGATTATACGAGATGTTGCATCCGAAGGGATTTAGATATCATGTAGTTTTCTTTTGAGACACTGCATCGTCACAAATCTGAAGTATTTAAAAATAAAACAATAATAAGAGTAAATTATTTAGTATTATAATAACCAATGATATTTTACAAAAAAAAAACATAATCCTAATAAGTACAAATACAAATTATAATTATATGAAGTTAGTATTATCTCAAATTAATTACATTCACAAAATTCCATTTAGAACAACAGTAATCAAATAAGTAATTAAACCTTCCTAATAGTTAGAAAGCTAAAACAAATTGATGATTCATTTAGTTCTAGTGTTAAAATTTTGGCAATGATTAAACCTTGTGTTAAAATTAGTTTTTGTGGACAGTTCTACATTATTTAATTTCTATGGTTTTACATCTTTCTCTGAAATGAGGGAAGGAAGCGGCAAGTCTAATATACTCGTAATACTACACTCATTCTCGAGTGATATTACAGGCATGTGCGATTACGTCTTTAAACCTATTTGGTTTAATACTTAATAATTACTTTCGCCAAAACCTTACTATCTCATATTTGGCGACTAACGTAAACGCGCCCAATAACGCCACCCCAAAATCTGTATCCAACACCGACAGTTTTTTTAATCACTATTTTAAGGCATACTAAACATTTCATGAAAGTTGTAGCCTAAAAATATTTTAGGTATGTATATTGAGAAACAAAAATAATAAAGTTTGTGTGCGTAAATAATCAGCAAACAGAATAATTCGATAATAACTGAGACGCGCCCGCAACGGACGCCCGTTTCATAGTGTTGCGCTCCCGGCTACGTAAGTAAACATAATTATTACTTAAGATAAATTAACTTAAATAAAATGTGTATACCTGCAGGCAAATGTGTAAATATAATAAATAATATATTGGTTTTCTAGATTCACATCTAATATTACCGTTCTGACTATTTTTTGTGGTTTAATTCGAATTTTACCTTAAAGCGGTAATAGAAACATAATATTCATAAGTTGCTTCTAATACCGCCTCATGGCGTTGTTAGATGTTTTACAACAGTTAGTATTTTAGATTTTATTTCTTTTAATACGTTATTTTCGATGTTTCTTTTAACTTGTTTGATTCTTAAGAGTATATTACATAATTTGATCAATTAACGCCATACATTTTGTCTCATAGATTTTCTTTTAAACAAGATTCGACGTAAGCAATAATTTTTAGTAATGTATGACAATGTATTTTAAATAATATCTCATATCAAAACTAAGAAACTTTTTGATACCGAAAAATAATCATAGCAATGACATCCATCAAAACACGTTTGCATTAAAGCAGAAATTTTAGCCAGTTATTGTTTATTTTTGCTGTCGCTAATAGAATAAAGTAATCTTCATACTTAATTCTATTACCGACCCATACGGTCTTATTTATAAAAATCTCTTATTGTAATCGGTCCTTCGCACTATGTGACCAGCCCATTGCCACTTCAGCTGGCTAATTCTTTGAGCTATGTCGGTTACCCTTGTTCGTCTACGCATCTCCTCATTTCTGATGCGATCACGTAGAGAAATACCGTAACCCTCTCCATAGCCCGCTGCGGTACTTTGAGCTTGTGGATTAGGTCAATAGTAAAGCACCATGTCTCGGATCCGTATGTCATCACTGGCAACACACAATGCTCGAATACCTTCGACTTCAGGCACTGAGGTAGTGTTTTGGACGACAAGATATGATACAGTTTCCCAAACGCAGCCCATCCGAGTTAGATTCTACGAGTGACTTCTTTCTCGAAGTTGGACTTACCCATCTGGATCACTTGTCCTAGGTATTGTATTGTCCACAACTTCGAGAGCAGCGCCATCAACAACAACCGGTACGGGTGTGACATGGACATTCGACATGATTTTCGTCTTGTCCATGTTCATCCTAAGACCCACCCATTGTAAGGCGCTGTTCAAGTCCCCAAGCATCGTACCAAGTTCTTCCAGGGAACCCGCCAGGATGACTATATCGTCGGCATATCGCAGGTGTGTGATGTATTCGCCGTTGATGTTAATGCCACGTCGTTTCCACTCCATCAGCTTGAACACGTCTTCCAACGCAGCGGTGAACAGTTTTGGAGATATGACATCCCCTTGCCTGACACCTCTCTGCAATTGGATGGGGCTCGTTGCTGTGTCGTGTACTCTGACGGACATGGTGGCAGATGAGTACAATCATTTCAACACCTCGATATACCGGTAGTCGATCCGGCACTGCTGGAGATAATTTAGTACCGCCCAGGTCTCAATAGAATGAAAGGCTTTCTCATAGTCCACATAGGCAACACATAACGGCAAATTATACTCCTCGGTCTTTTGTATAATCTGCCGCAGTGTGTGTATATGGTCTTTGGTGCTGTAGCCTTTTCGGAATCCTGCTTGTTCGGGAGGCTGGAAGTCGTCAAGCCTGCGTGCAATGCGATTTGTGAGGACCCTCGAAAACAACTTATAAACGTGGTTCAGAAGTGCAATGGGCCTGTAGTTCTTCAAAAGTGCATTATCGCCCTTCTTGAAGAACAGCGTCACCACACTTCTGCTGCACGCTTCCGGGGTAGTTCCGGTTGATGACGGAATCGAATAGTTTTTGGAGCGCCACTAGAAAGGGTTTCCCTCCAGCTCTCAGAAGCTCGGTTGTAATTCCGTCATCTCCGGTGCCTTGTTGTTTTTAACGTGTAACGTGTAAACTGTGGAACAAACTACCTGCATCGGTGTTTCCTCTAAGCTATGACATGGGGTCTTTCAAGAAGCGGGTCTATCGTCATCTTCTTGGCCAGCAACGCGTTGGTGACGCCCCTGGTGTTGCTAATGTCCATGGGCGGCGGTGATCACTTACCATCAGGTGACCCGTCTGCTCATTTGCCTGCTCAAAGCATAAAAAAAAAGCTGTTTGAGAGCCTTTCTAATCTCATACAGGCTGACGACCAGGATATCTTCGGTGTAGTGTCGGGTCAGTTTAGCTTGCTTGTCGCTCTCCTCGCGAGGAGGTTAAGCTTGAGAGGAGGCATACAACCGTCCGTAGTATCTTTCAGTCTCCCTCGGAACTTCGGGTTTCAACGACACCATGGTGCCGGACTCGGTCTTCAACCTCGTAAGCTGACTTTGCCCAATAGACAGATCCCTGGCGAACACTTTTGAGCCCTGGTTTCGCTCAATAGTGTTTTTTACACGATTTGCGTTTTGTTTTCGCAAATCGCGTAGCCTGCACTTGGAGATCTGTTCATTAAGCCGTCGGTATCCCTTCATAGAGGTTGGAGACTGCACACATAGTTCTCGTCGATCCCTCATAAGACCGAGAGTTTGTTTTGAGAGAACCTGAGATCTACCACTAGGGTGGGTCTTGAAATACTTCAACCCTACCTCGTGGACAGTTGTTACCATCCTGGTGTTATACTCGTTCACTGACGTGCACGATTCTCGGTACGCAAAACGGTTTTGCAGATCTAGTTGAAAGTTTTCGGATCCCTGGATTTGGATAGGTGTTGGGCGAAGCGTAGACTTCATCAGGCGTGATCGTTCCAGCTTCAGGTCGATATTTAATGTGCCTTTTACAAGTCGGTGATCGCTTCCGGTTTTAAACCTGCTGATCACAGAGACATCATTAAATATGTGCCGTTTGTCTGCCAGAATAAAGTCTATCTCGCTTTTCATGGAACTATCAGGACTAATCCAAGTCCACTTGCATTGCGGCTTCTTTCTGAAGAAGGAGTTCATCATGAAGAGACCTTCCTTCTCCAAAAAGTTAGCCAGCAAGTGTCCTCGGTGGTTCCGTCGTCCAATGTGTAGGACCGTAGGGACCCACTTTCATCTCGGCGCCGCTATGCATGCCCAGTCTCGCGTTTGAAGTCCCCCATCACAACATTGAAATGAGCTTTAGAGGTATATATGGCTCTGCTTATGTCCTTATGCATAACCTCAACCTCACTGTCAGGATGTGTTGAAGTCGGCGCATATACCTGTACAACCTTCAACGAATACCGTTTGGATATTCTGAGTGTAAGGTACGCTACCCTGGACGACACGCTCCCAACTTGCACAATGTTGTTGACGAGGGACTTGTGAACGAGAAACCCGACACCACCTTGGGAGTGGGACAGATGTTCGCCCTCCCAGTGATAGAACAAGTTTCCGGATTTGAGTATTATCGTGTCCTCCCCTCTTTTCGGACATCAGATAAACCCACAATACTCCAGTTTAACTTGTCTATCTCTTCTTTCAGCTCTTTCACCTTGTCGTCGGTCCTCAGTGTCCTGGTGTTATATGTTGCCAGGTGCAGAAGTCGTTTTTGAGATTGGTAGCCCGATCTCTGCCGGTGATTCTTAACACCCCCTGCCCCGCCGTTACCATAGCCGACACCGTAACTAGGAATAGCGGGGCTGCCGGGGACTTTGGGCCGAGGCTTGGTTGTGGCTATCATAAGGGGGTTGTAGCCGGTAGTCACCACGCTTGGCCAGTGCGTGTTGGTGACCGTAGTAGATGTTCTTAGTCCGCAGGGAGACACTGCTGCCCTGGAATATCCTATTAGTCGCCTTTTACGACATTCCAGGAAGAAGTAGGAGTGGTGCTATTCCACAAAGTAGACCCGGCACCACACGGAGGAATCATACCTATATACAATGATTAAATTGGGGTTTATTTACAATGATTGAAGTTGTACGTATTGATTTTATTATTTACCAGATGTCCAAAATGCTCACCTCCTCGAGTGATGCAGAGTTCAGCACTTTTGCACAAATTGTCCTTTACGCGGTTTAGCACAAGAACACTTCACTTCGAACTTTATCAAAAGCAGTCACTATTCTTAATTTTAATTCGTCTCTGTTCGAATACTCCGTAGCATACACAACACTTTTAACCTCCCCCCACAAATAGAAATCCATCGGTATGAGGTCCGGGGAGCGCGCCGGCCATGGCACAGTCCTCCTCGCTCTATCCACCGATCACCGAAGTGATCATCTAAGTATATTATGTATGTCTGTAATATTTTTTATTACTTCGTATCGTCCAAACGGCTGGACCAAATAATACAATTAAGATATCGTTAGATTCGTTTTGATAACCCAAGTATTCTTAAATAAGTGTCATTAAAAAAATGGTGGCTGTGAGATGTCACTGTTTGAAGTATCAAAAAATAAAAATAAATCGAATAATGCAGTATGGGTATCAAACTAAAGAGCTCAGCATAAGGATTTCAAAAAGGTATAATATCATGATACCTTTTTTGATGGCAGGCAGCTTTTTAATTTGATACTAGTTTAGTGGTCGGTAATAGAAACATAAAAAACGGTATTAGAAACAAACATCATCCATGCGTCGGTAATAGAAGCAATCGCTATTTTAGATTCAATTATTATTTATTAAATATTGTGTGATTTAATACTAAATTTACGTTCTGAATATCATAGGATATTTAATCATGTTAAAGAATAAATTAAAACACCTTCTCTAGCATAACAGCATATATCTAATTTTCTGAAGTTCATACAAAGTCGGCTTAAACTGGCGGTAATAGGCGCGTTTACCTTATCTCATATTCGGCATCCTTACCCTAATGAATTTAATGATGACAAGATAACAAGCGTATCATTTATACATCTTTTATGCATTAATTAACTAGTTAATAATAAATTAGATGTTGAACATCGCTATTACCCACATTAAAAGGACTAATTGACAATCAATTACCTTACTTATCACCTTTATAATTTTATCACAAGGGAGTCTTCGAGAAAAGATGATACAAAATGCACGTACCATCGTTGACTCGTTGATTTCAATTCCACGTGATGGGAATTGAAATTATCAGTGAAACATTACCTTATCACATGTAAAAAAAACAAATGGATGTACAAATCAATATCCAATATTAATCATACGTTATGTACAGCCTACATGTACCTAAGCAAACATTCTTGGAACAAACGTTTGTCTTGGGTGAGAATTTAACAGAAAATGCTCACTAAGCTTCTTGGGAAATGAGCAATCTGAGTTAATCCCGTGTTGGTTAAATTATTGTTAACAAGGAGACGAATTGATGAAGCGCCCGTATAGTTATTTTCATCCTTGTAAGTTTTTGAATAAACTAGAAACACTCTTGTACGATATTCAAGAACCCGCGTAAGATAAGCTGGTAGTGTAGCATGTAAATAGCTACAACCCGTATACTTGGGTACGAATAATATTTTGTCAAGACCTAAGTAATGGCTAACCACCTAAAATAAAGTACTGGGGGCTTACCATGACATCTTAAAACAGGCCAATATAAGCCAATAATTGAGCTGTCCTGCTATATCCTACCATGACCTAGCTAAAGCACAGGTCAGCCAGTGATCACGTGACCGTAACAGGACAGCGGTCACGTGACTTCGATAATCTTCTTCTGCCCTGCTATTTGTGTACCATGAAGCGATTGTTGACGTATTGATGTCGGAAAGCGGCCTATGTCAACGTCAAAATATTACAGCCTACCGAAAGTAACTCTATTTGTCCTGTTTTGGCTGTTTCGTTTATAATTTCTTTATACCGTAAGTTATTGTAATATAAAACAGTTTGAATATAAATTTATGATATTGAAGAACATTAGGTATTTGGTAAATATTATCTATCGACCAATCTGCCTTGCCTACAATCTAATCTCTACAAGCTGTTTCCAGCTGTTGTTTGTTGTTGTTGTCTCGAGAAACGCCTTGCTAAATACACCGAAGAGCATCGTCCAATAGAGCAAGCAGGATTTATAAGTACGTATTCAACTATAGACCATATTCAAAAAGATTACATCATGGAAGGCAGCTACAGGCAAGAGAACCAGAGGCAGAACGACCGGGCGGTCGCGGCGGAGAGATGGCTCGATGAAATTTTGTAAGCAGCGGGAAAAGAATGGATTGATAAAGCGAGTGACAGAATTATGTGGAGAAAAATGGAGGAGCCTTTACTCTACAAAGAGAGTATAATATAAAAAAAGGAATATAAACAAAGAAATATATAACTAATAATGATTATTGAATTTTAAATTTAGTCAAGAATTATGATAAAGGAAAGGAGTTGAAGACTTTTTATTTATTTAAATCATTTATTTCGAAATCACAGATAGATTCTTCAGTTTTATTATTTGTATAGAATATAGATTGCATTGCATGCTTTTTAGTCGTTATGAAATTGTAAATTGAATTTTCTATTTATGAAATAAAAAGGTCTAATTATTATTTTTATTACTATAGTATATTTTTATAAACATATACCATATATTTTTATAATGTGGAAGAAAAGGTATTATATGATAATGGTTATTCAATAATATTCCGTTTGCTTTGCACCAAGATAAGTATATTTTCAGGTATCCTAACGTTCACATCGATAACAATCTCTACTACTCCGTGATCAATGATAGAATTAGAATATCCTACGTATTAGGTATAATGTTCTAAATAAAGTGACATATTCCATATTCTAAATATTTAGTTTTTCTTCTTAACTCTTCTCGTATGACATCATCAGCATCTGTATCAATCGATAGTTGTAGAACCAAAGAGGTCGCTCGCCGGCACGGCTATCCTGACGTGCGCTCGTCCACGAGCGCCTCCGCCCTCATGTCTCCAGTGGACCCCTTTGATCGCTGGGTGCTCGTCATCGAACGCATTTACTTCTGATGTAGCCATACACTGACACGGCTTCAACAACTTTCTTACTCAAGTTCCCATCTCCAACCCAATTCAACATAAATTACATATTATCACAGTATGTAAATATCCGCCTCGACTTGTACATGACTTACAGGCATTCATGAAAATGAAAATGCACCACCATCACAAAATAAATATCTTTCATTTCTTTGAAAGTACGTTAATAAATTCAAAATTGCACTTAACAATTTTAAATTATCGCTCCTAAATCACACATTTTAATAGACATTTGGACATGTCACTGTGTCAAGTGTCAAATGTTGTAAGATTACGTTCAAAAATGTAGGCATCACATAGCGATTATTTTTTTCGTAATCTTAGAGAACGAACGGTTTATAAGCATAACAAATAACGACTGTTATGTTTCTATAACAAATCTCAAAATCTTCGATTGAGATTGTTATTTTAAATTTTTTAAAACATCAATATTACGCATTGATTTGAAAACCGGTAAACCGATAAAACGCTCTATTTCCGAACTTAAGTAAAACAAATTTTGTACCGTGCACAGAGTACTTAAACACTACGTTGTACCGCGCAGGTCATAGACTAAGATGCCGGACAGAAGTAGAGGCACTGCAGGCCATCAGGTGAACGTTCATGGTACGAAATACACTCCTGTCAGGTTTTAGCTACAAGCTGACCTGTCCTGAACATGACACGTTTTATTAGAGTTCATGGTAAGGCACCTGGACGAGAAAACAACCACGCCGTACCACGGTGCAGGCATTATATAGCACATTCACCTTGCTTTGGTTGGTATGAATGAACGTTAAAGATGATTATTGGATGATGATGAGGAGTAATTTATGGTAATTCATAATATCAAGCACTTTATTAACTACGAATTGAAGGATGCATCCTATAGTTGAGAATCTTGAGTATATTTCTTAGAAAATATTATGAAGCCAGCAAAACACTGAATTAACGTAAGTACTAGTGATGGGAATTATTGCTACTTTTATTTCACGATCATGTCGTGAAATTACACTGTTACTGTTAAATGTCACTGTTACATAACGCGTGATAAATCACACAACCGTTATATTTATTAGTGACGAGTATTTCACATTTTGTTCCGTCTGTTACATGTCGCAGTGATAATGACTTAAGTGTAAGAGTTTAATTATTGAAGCAGTAATGCTTCACCATAATGCTTACAAAAACATTTTGCTTACGATTATAAATAATACCTACCACAAAAAAATACAAATAACAAGTTAATAGGTGTTTACCAAAAATATTAACAAATTTTACTTTTAAATTCATCACTTTAAACTTGAATTATTACTTCTAAACGTTTTTTCTAGTAAGTGTTCTTATACGATTCTCGAAGCAAAGCGAAAACTGTTACTATTGGTATAAAATGTTTTTACTGAATGTCTGTGTCAAGTATATAGCAGTTGCATTGGTTTCCAAATCTTTCACAGAACAAGATGGTATAGTAAGCAAATTTTGCATACGTAACGAGTACATAGTGCTGATTGTGAACAGGATTTACGAACACAAACGAAGATCTTGCTTTGTAATACAAATGCTGTTGCATGAATTAATTTTTGGCGGGAGCGTTTCCAAAAAAAATGTATTATCGTCTTACATACATTATTAACTATTAAGAAGTTACTTCATATTTTACATTTACTTTATTTTTAAGTGATAACTTTGAACATTGTTAAAATCTCACATTCGGAACAAAGTTGTTTTAACGCATTAAAATTTCTCGCAACTTGCGTATTGAAAATTAAATTAGCATTTTCAAATATTAAATTATAAATAGAACTCATTAGTTAATGAATTATTAGTGAATAATCTACGTCAAAGGTAACATTCGTACCTACGTACATATTCATTAATAACTGAATTATGTGGATTTCACTTCGAGGAGTCGCCTTCAAATGAACCAGCCGAGGTAGACAGGTGACAGGCGTTACTGCAATCGGTCAGTGGTAGGAGGTGGTCAAACCTCAGTCGAGTGGTAGTGCAACTGTCAAACGGTTCCGTTGTGATTGCAGTTTTAATTTTTTACGGTCAGTATTTTTATGTTATGTTTACATGGTTATGTTTTTGTTACGTGTGTTACATGTTTACACAATAATGTCATGTTCTGGTTTCGAATAGTATCGATTGTGAATCGAAGTGCAATGAACCGTTAATAGTGCTGTGTAAACGATTTTATAGTGTTCGTAAGTTTTTCAAGGCATTAGTTTTTCTAGTTTTTTTTTTAATATCAGCGAATATATTTTAAAATAAAATAGTAATGTCAACTCATTATTTTGTTCTTAAATACTAGACTAAGTTGTAGGCAAACATTCATAAATAATAATAATGATAAAATGTGTGTCCCATACACGCACTTTATTAATGTTCTCTAAGGGGCCTCTACGTATTGGATCTGTGTTCTCACGCAAGCCTAACAAAATACCGGGTCCACTTGCATCTAAGACCCGTGAAAATTAAGAAATACATAATAATAATAAAATAAGAAATAATTTGATTAAAAAAAATAAGTGCTTATATTTTTAATATCAGTTCAAAGTAATAATTTATTAATGTTTAAATGAATTATATTATCATAAAATTATGTATTTGTACGAAATATTAAACCTAAAGCAATTAAAATATTCAACGTAGCGAATTAATGATTTTCGATTACATACCGTACCTAGCTTTTTTCGATTCAATTTTTTAAATTTATAACTGTTTATTTATTAATCTCGTACCTAACAATATGTTGGTTCATACAGTTAATATTTAACTGGAATTCCGAATATAAATACAGAACCACGCTCACTGTATTGGGTATTATACAATGAACTAATACACCAGTATACACCGTACAGGTTACATGGGCTTCGTCGGCTAAAAAAGAAGCAGGAGACGATCCTTGCTCTCTGACACTGCGACCGAAATGCGTAAAACATTTCTCGGGCGATTTTAGAAAAGCAGAATCACCGTGTCATCTTCGTATTGCTTGATACAGTGCTCATGTATGACAGTACCTCCAACACGAGGGATCTGGAGCTTCATCCATGGTTCAGTAGTGCATCATGAGCAAGAAGGGTTGAATCTTAAACTACAAGAGAGGAAGATTAGTATAAAATGTTTAGTATGTGTTTTTTGAAGATTTTTCAATAAATAAATATGTATTCAGACGACCCGTGTGGCGCAATGGTTACCATGCCGGATCGCCGCGCCAAGGGTCCTGGGTTCGATTCCAAGCGAGGCGGAAATTTAAATGATGAGTTTGAATTTCTGTTCTCGGTCTGGGTGTGAATGTCCTTGTCTTGTGTGTTGTCCATGGCACCCACGACACAGGGAATCCTAGTGTGGGGCTATGAGTGTGAAGCGTTATTTTTAATTTATTTATTTATTCACGCTTAAAAAAGCGACGTCTAAAAATATGATACCCCTGAAATAAATGAATAGCAAAATATTGGTGTGGGTAGGTCATTACGTAAAAGATAATGCTTCTGCTGAACTAAAGGATAAAGCTTCTCTAAGCGAAGCTAAGGAGGGTTACTAGTGTTGAATATTTGGGACATCGTGGCGCCATAAGTCAGAATTTCAATTCCAGCGTTCGGTCCCTGATTTATAAAGAGCGAGACTATATTTCACCCTTGTTTTTTTACGCCTCTTCCTCACTCAGTTTCTGCATGATTTCAAAAATGTCTTAAATCCTTTGATATGCACTAGTGACTCTTAAAAAGTCTTAGCTGAGATGCTCTTTGTATTTACATTTTATCTGACGTCAATAATATCCTATTAGTATCGTAAATATGTTAATGTTCGTGCACAAATCAAAATCTATATACTATAAAAATAACTAAGTTACAATAAATGATAAACATTCGCCATAAAAACAGTCAAAGCTACAATATTACTGCGGACTGACTATGAATGGATTTGGACTATTGAGCATAACTGCAAAAAATTAAGGCCGTGTTCTAAACTTGACACTATTTATGTTAAGCAATACGTGATAAAGCTGTGATGAAAACTGTCTATTTATGTAAGATGTTAAGGTGGCTCACACAGTCAATTTAGATGAAGATATTAATAAACGCTTCTATATTATGATTTCGTGTGCCATGGATGGCATGGGCAACGCAAATAAGATTTCAAAAATGTCTTAAATCCTTTAATCCACGACTCGAGAGCAGACAGTGTCTATCATATATCAGCCCCGGCCGGGAATTGAACCCAAGACTTATTACCTTTGCAAGCATTATTACCAAAATAATTGTGACGACGGTGATTCAAATTACAAGAATCATAGCACGGTAAATGTCATGGGCATTCCGTCTTGATTAAAATAGTGTCAGTTAAAATAGAGCTCCAGTGCGGTAGTTTAATAAATTCTTTAGAAATAAATACATGTAAAACCTAGTCATTTTTTTTTGGTTTAACAGTTGATTTGGCATTAGTCTGGCGACGTTTAATAGTCCAGATTGCCGAATTAAAATGCTCTCCAAAGTACTTTACAGACAGTGCAATTACACAAATAAGTCACCTCAATTTTCGTTAAGCCTGATATCGTAAAACTGTGTCGTAAAATTGGTTTATTCATCACAATTCATCAATAACATTTCCTCTAATGTTTCCTACACCGAAACAAGCGTTACATTTTGGAAAATGTTTCTGAAACATATTGCTGCGAAATTGAAACCCTTACTCAAATAGGTATCCTAAATAAGAAACAGGAAACACCGCAAGTTATAAGTTGTTTAATATAGATGATTTAATAATAACAGAAATAAAATAAACCAAATATAAAAACGTAATTATGAAGTTGAAAGCAGTTCATTATTGATACGCAATCGCTTATAAATAATTCATGTATTAGCAAAAGTAGTGCGAGCATAACTGCGAGTCGTTTTGAATATTGATTCACATTGATGCATTAATCCAACACGATATAAATATGATGTTAAATTAAATTTTGACGACTATGTAGCAAAGTTGGCAGTGATTTGGCTGGGAGCGAAAGATCTTGGGTTTGATTACCGAGGCAGATATAAAGTCCCTCCTGCCAATAATACTGCCGTGCTAGCGATCTAGGCATCCAGTATACTTGATCTTGGCCATACAGGCCACAGTAAGCTGTCTGGCCATATAGTTATCTCATAGATACTGGATTGCGCGTCAAGTCAAACTGCAGTCTTGATCAAGTACACAATTATCGTGTATGGCCTACATAAGGCGCTCCGTCCATTTGGACGCACGTCATACGCATGCTACCGTCAGTTGTCGCTTGCTTGCAGCTCGCTTTCATCTTGCATAGTAAAATGACAATATCCATCCATGGAAACGCATTGTCACGTTTGCATTTGTTTTTCAATTGTTTTGTTAATACGCAAATGCGACGATGACGTTCCGTTGATAGATTTGGTTGTTTTTAGGAAAGATGCAAGCAAGCTTCAAGCTAGCGACAACTGACGGCAATTGACGATATCGCGTATGACGTACGTTAAAATGGACAGCGCGCCTAACTCGGAGTTTGCATGAAATTAGTTAAATATTGACTCAGAATCAGCTCACTAAACTGTAAAAGTAGAATAACAAACTCATCACTATAGAGTTACACACGTTGCATAAGTTACAGTGTGACACATCGGCACAGAATTCCAGTGGCATAAATTTTCCTGCAACTTGGGTTAGACACTTACCCTTACACACTACACATTGGAGTTTTGAAGTAGGTTAGCCAATTATTAGCATAAAGTGTGTTATAACGAGTTCTAATAAATGGAAGCCAATTGCCGGTAAAAAAAATAAAGTTAAGTACATAGACGAATTTATGAAACCCTCTGCCTAATCACCCATATGCAGGCAATGAGCCAATCATAATTACTTCCTTCTGATTTTTAACGGTCGTGATTGTAAAAATCACGTCATGTCGACCAAGGTCTGAACATAAATGTTAATGTTAACTTTGGTGGTGTAAATATGGGTTACTTAAAGGCTACTTAATCCGGCACTGATAGTAGGGCCCGTCGAAGGGAATATATTTGTAATATTGATTTAATATAATTCATGAATACCATTATTACAATTATTATTTCTTCTTTGGGTTCTTTTGGATTGCTACTACACTCTTGCTTGAATCAGCCGTCAAACGACTCGTGTTCCGGCTTCTTTCTTCTTTTTCTGCTTTTTCTCTTGGCCAGTAATGCACTATTGATGCTATCATTGACTGCGTGTCACAGATGTCCATAAGCGACGACAGACATTTACCATCAGGAGGGTCATCAGCACGTTTATCGGCTTTTTCTATAAAAAAGTATGCCGACCATCTTCGGGCAACACCATACAATCCACTTTTGTATTGGACACTTACTCCTCCACCAATTCGTGATACCACATGAAGGTGAAGATTAAGTTCGTTTTCTAAACTTTGGCAACGCGCTACATCCATATTTCTCTATAAAATCTCTCAAAGTGCGACAAGACCTGTAGCATTGAAACCATTGAGTTGTGACAACGAAAAACCTATAATTCCTAAGCAATGTCGAGTCCGCAATATCATACGGTCATACCTTATTGATACAAACGGCTTTTGTCACAATTCTTGCAATAAGCTCCCAATGCCGGCTAAAAGAATGTTGCAACAGATGTCACTCCGTAAAATTTGTTGTCTGCAGTCGAGATATATCTAGAAGACGTTTATAGACGTCCAATTTATCCGGTCCACCTCCGACCTAGCGAGATACGTGGTGTAAATCTTCCTTAGTAACAGCTTCCTTACTTTTATCTATAACTTGAATTATGTTTTTCGGTTAATTCGGAATTATGCTGTTGTCTCGTAAACCAAATTCGTAGATGATTCGGCATGTCTTACATAACAAGTTACATAACAAGGGGACTGTAATATTCTTATAATTTTATGGAAAAATAAACCAACCTCAAAGAATCAGACTTCAAAAACCGGGCATAGTTCCCAAACCATAGTTCCCATGAAAGACTGTTGTCTTTCACGTTTGAGAACTTCCTCCTTTTTTGAAGTTGGTTAATAATATAATTTATGATTATTTAAAAAAAACTTTTATTTATTTATTTCTTTCTTTAAAACATAGTTTTAAACAGGTGGTTTACATTTTACAGATTCCTTATGCTCTTATGCATCCGTGAATTATAATTATGTTTAATTATGTAATGTAATCAAACATACCTATAGCTCCTGTTTTATCTTACCCAATTTAATACGTATTCCATTATTTAATGTAAAATTTCGTGACAGTAGGTATGAATTAAGATGAAACTTGGCAAACAAAGTCCACATCCAGAACAAGAAAATAGGGTAGATTTTATCCCGGTTCCCTTGGGATGATTTCCACGTTATAATGTTTGTGAAACCTTCTTCCCCGGGCGAGGCCGCGAGCGGAAACAATTAGATGATACTAGTGCTCTGCTCGTGGCTTTGTCCGCGTTTTCCACAACAATATATCTTATTATCCTATAAATCTTATTATTTATCCTATATCTTATTTCAGGTCATGGTCTACTTGTGTGCTAAATTTCATTAAAATCCGTTCAGTATTTTCGTAACAGAGTGACAAATATCCTCTCAACATTTCAAATCTAACTACATAATATACTAATACATACACGAGTAATATTGTATTATAATTAGCTGAAGAGTTTGTTTTTTGAACGCACTAATCTTAGCTTAGAAACTACTGGTTTGAATTGAAAAATTATTTTGTGCTTGATAGTCCATTTCGCACCTTTAGAATTAAAGTGGCTTATCTAAGAATTTTAAGAAAATGACTTTTATTCATTGAACGGTACAAAAACATGTCGTACCTTTATAATTGTATCCAAAATTTTGAATTTTTTGGTAAACGCCAAACATGCAATTGAAGAATTGGGCATTTTTTATTATTTATTGGGCATAGAATACATGTTTTTATGCCGTTCAATGTATAAAAGTAATTTTCTTAAAATTCTTAGATAAGCCACTTAAATTCTAAGGGTGCGATTTATCGAGGCAGGCTATATGGCTAACATCATATATTTTTGTAGTTGAGGAGGGTCTTTTCAAAACGGGATATGTCCAGAATATGAATTTTTTAAACTGAGTATGAGGTCTTCTTACCTATGCTAAAATACATCATTTTACACTTCAAATGAATGTAAAACATGATATGCTACTTAGAAAATTGGACTTAAAAAAGCGTGTTCCGCACAAAACAGGATATTTTCTCCAAAAAAATCGCCATAGTAGTTCACAATCTATTGATTTCGTAACAAAACAGGATATTTTACAAAGGTATCGGTTACTTATCAGGTTGATCTCTTCAAAAGGGGACATTTTCTTACACAGAATATTCGTATCAACGATGCGTTTATTTTTTCATAGTTTTAAGCATATTTTGGAATCAGTAACCTTGTAAAATGGATCGCAATACATGGAATGAGGATTGAGGCCTATAGGTTTCTGAGTTCATATTTTTTCCCTTCGTCAGTTATCAATGTAATGTCATGTCAAATCGAAAAAAATATCTAATTTGGGCGGGTTTCAGCAATAAGTAAAATTATTAAAATAGGAAATCCATTATTTTAACAATTAAAATGAATGATAAAACAGTGAGAGAGCTAAATAGTGGTGGAAGAAAAGACAGAATTGCAAAAAAACCTCGTAAAGTGAAATCGTAAATAAATAAACAAGTTACCTAGTCATTTTTATTTTGTACACACATTCTTTCACCAATTAATGGGTTACATAGGTGAAGTGAGGATTTAAGTCATGATGACTAATTTTAATATTGTCAAGCAAAATTATTTAATTTAATAAAAACAATAAAAGTAACCTGTTTTTTACTATACTCCTAAATTCAAAAGGGGATAAATGTATAAATAATAATGGGATAAAACGCGATATTTCCATGAAAGATGCAACAAAAGGGGATATTTCGATTTTGTCCTAACAAAAGGGGATATTTTAATTTTTCATGTCCTTATTATCAATAAACCAGAAGGAATTTAAATTAAAAAAAGGTATAATTCTTAGCATTTTAATAAGCAGTTCTTATATAGTAACATTTATTTTCTGTGCACTAAAAGGTTTTCCTACAATCAGTTTTTTCTATTTTCTGAAAAATAAGTTAACATGCACATATCCCGTTTTGAAAAGACCCTCCTCAGTTAGAGTTTTCCACAAATTAACATGGGTGAAACCGCGACGCACAGCTAGTTTATAATATTAGTAGGAAAGGATAGAGACTACATTTTTTAGGTTCTAGTCAAGTACCTGTAGATATGTTTTGTTACCAAGTATAGCAGTATTATTCCTTACTTGGCCGAACAACTACACTTTTTCTAAAATAGACCGTGAAAGCTAGATAATACGCGGGTTAAGAACTCGTTCGCTATCTACGTCAATTTACTCGGATACGCATTGAGTACTATTAATATGTTTTCGGTCCTCTGTAGCTTGAATATAACTAGTATAAATGAATAAAAAAAACATAAACCTGACCGCACATAAAAACATTAAAAACGATCATGTATAATATACATTTTTTGAAATCCGTATGGTGGAGGAAGAGGAGCTCTTTAATTTAATACCCATATTGCATTATTCTATTTATTTTTATTTTTTACCTAAGAACACTTGGGCTGTCAAGACACGTTTAACGATAACTTAGTTATACAAATTTGTCCAGTGGTTGGGAAGATATTATGAGGTATTTAAAGAACATGCATACATACAAGATACACGCGAAAAACATAAGCCTTCCTAGTGGTTGGGTAAATAAGACTTAAATTTTTTATAATCCACCCCAATGTACTACCAACATTATAAATACGAATCATGATTGTTCAAATCAATGTTAAAAAGATTTAAAATAGTTGAACTTAAAACTAGTTGTTTGATCAGTTGCAATAGTGTTAAAACATTTTTTATTAGTAAAGGTGTTATGCATGTCGCAACCTACGTCAAATTCAAACATCAAAGGGTTTTGTAACAAGTTTGGTAAATTGACAGGTGATACATAGCTTTGAACATTATGCACAGGTCAAAAGTTCAGAGCCTTTAGAATAACTAACGCATGCCACGCTGACCTTCGTCGCCTCTTAACATCGGGAGGGATTGTTGTCATGCGAGCGAATTGACTGGTCTAAACTTATATGAGAGGGAAGATAGGCGAAAAGGACTCATATTAAAAAATGGATTTCAGCTCAAGAAGGCAATCTCAGATCTTACAAAAAGGGCACTTATACATGCAATCTGACAAATTAATTTACGTCCGCATCTCAAATCGAGTATTGAGATAGGTCTTAAGATCGGTTTATGAATACGAAGGAAAACCTACTTGAGAATAGTTGGGGGCTGGGGCCCATCCATCTTGCGTCCAAGCCACCATTTTTGTTCGTGTTGCACATAAAAAAATACCACAGGTACCTGCACACAACCTTCGCAAAATACCGTGAACAGAATATATATAATTATTATATAACTTTTCATATGCTATTAGCATAAAACATTAATATACTCTCCTCCTACCAAGTGTACACATAAAAAATCACAAGGCCGTTACAGCACAATAATAATTTATTCAACATCCAACGACATTAATCTTCGTACACTATTTTAAGTTTGCGTGTGTAATAAGCAATGAACATCATCTTTACATAAGTGTCAATGAAATCATTCAAGTGGAACGATAAATATTCTCACGCAAGAAGGTTGCGTCTACCTTTCACTTTCTGGCTCCCGTTCGTGTTAAGACACTTGTCGCACAGTCTTTATTTTAATCGTCAGTGCGTCTATAATGCTTTTGTATAAAAATTTAATATGATAATTATAAGAGGTTTGATTAAGTTTTTTAAAGTCTAGTGTATCGTTCTGTCCGTTTCTGACTTGATTGAATGTTGGTACAAAATTATTTTTTCTTACACAAAATTTATTTTTACTTGTCAAGTTTGCAGTTTGACTTAATGCGGCATCCAGTGTACATGAGCTATACCGTAGCCATGGCATACACACCTTCAAGTTTACTGGATGGCGCGTCAAGACCGCTGTAAACTTGACAAGTCCGCTGCATAGTCTTGATAGTTTATGGCATTAGGGAGTTCGTAACTTCTTATGGAAGAGCCAGATTTGTGACGTAAATAAATCGCTGTGTATTATATAATATCTATCGCTTATCCGCAGGCAGTGCGACATGTTTAACATGTTTAATATTTTATTAATAAATATTTTTTATTAGTACATTATGACATAATTTTGCGTCTTTTGAGTTGTGATGTTTATTTGGTGAAAAAAGGCAGACAGTTTTAAGGTCTTCAATAAATAATGAAGTACTCTATGCTACTACTCCACGAGTAATAACTTAAACTATTTTTATATACAAAGATTTTTCAAGGATGTACCAAGAAGGTTAATTAATAATGGTAATTGAATCTTGAGGCCATTAATACATGCGCCCGCAGTTTTTAAATGAATATAATAATATTGTAATGTTAGTAGGTACAGTCAGCATAAAAGACATCATTATATTAAAAGTGCCAATAATACAGAAACAAGTTAATAGTAACTTAAAACCTAAACACGGTTTTATTGTGTCAATGTTGGTACTAAAGAAAAAAATTGGGACTGCGCTGTTAACTAAAGGAGTTCCCTCGACTGGAACCACACCTGTAGTATAAGATACGCGCGAAACAAACATAAGGATATCTTATACGAGTAACCGCCCTCGCTTTGCTTCGGTTTTCTTTATTTTTTACACCTTGGGTTACATTATTGGATTTTTATTAAGGATCCCTAATTTTTTTGAAAATGTAATATAGCCTATGTTACTCGGGGATAGTATAGCTTTCCAACAGTGTAAGAATTTTTCAAATCGGTTCAGTATTTTCGGAGCCTATTCAATGCAAACAATCAAATCTTTCCTCTTTATTATTAGTATAGATACACGAATGAATAACCACCATATTCATATTGAAACTCCAGTCACAACATCTAGACACGTGGTAGCTAACTAACCTAGTCAAATGTAGAGCTTGAATTGCATGTTCTTGTGACTAAAATTTTAAGCTTTTCTACACAGAACTTGGCACCCATTTAGATCTCATTTCTTTTTTTTTGAACATGGCTCCTATTTCACATTTATGTTTTCGATGAGATATATTACTCTACGCAATTACGCTAGTAGTGAACTAGCATTCATCTTTTGACGCTAACTGCAGAGCCTGCGTTAGGTGGGGGCGGTAGGGCCTAGGGCGCCAAATTTGGAGGGGCGCCACATTTGGGATGAGGAGCAAAAAAAAGTAAACAAAATTCTTAATAAACGTTCCTATTGATGACGCAAAAAATTTTTCGAGCAAAAAAGGCTCAATTTCAATTTTTCTTATGTGGGCGCCACAATATTTTTCCCTAAGGTGTCAGTGGCTCTAACACCGGCACTGGCTAACTGTACTTAACTAAAGTCAACGGTAATGAAGTAATAATTAACACATTATTATTATTACCGAATAATATTAAGCTGTTCCAAGTTAGAAGCGACGCCAGCTTTCTAATTGCCTACTTAGCTACCTCGTTACCCAAACACTTGTCTTAACGACTAGCCAGTAAGCATTGTTATGTTATGGCTGCTTCAAAATAGATAAAAAAGATATTCGGTTTGGATAAAAAATATTTAATTGTATCTAAAATCAAGCTATATGGATAATCATACAGACGTAAATCTAGCCACTTAGCATAGTTATTACGGACTATTATGTACAACATGATAAATATTGTTTTTTTTTTGTCATCTAACTAAATAATCTTAGAAATTATTTAAAACTGAACTGCTATTGATAACTAGGTAGATCTTGCTTCCCAGCATAGCTTAGTTTTATTTCTGAATGGAAATATAACAAAACTACTTTATTTCATGGCCACTGTTCATTTTTCCCATTTTCCAATCTAATCCAACACTATGAATATAGTGCGAAAAACAACAATATTTTTATTTTGCTTCCGGCTTCGACGTAAAAACAGAGTAAAAATATGACTGAGCAAATAAATTTAAATGGGAAACTTGATTAATCGGCGTTAGCAAAACGAGTAACGGATTTGTTTTGACTGACTGTTCTCAGTTACGTGCCGTTACTGCAAACGACAATATTGCAGTAATGGGTTAACGAGGCACATTGTGTTTATATTGGTTTGTATTTCTATACTTATAATATACTAGCTGTTGCCCGCAGCTTCGCACGCGGAAATTATGTATAATTTTTTTACACCTTGGTTCACGTTACTGAAGTTTTAGGAAGGATCCCTAATTTTTTTAAATAATAAATATAGCCTATGTTACTCAGGAATAATGTAGCATTCCAATGGCGAAAGAATTTTTAAAATCGGTTCAGTAGTTTTTGAGTTTATTCGTTGCAAACATACAAAAATACAAAGGTTTCCTCTTTATAATATTAGTATAGAAAGAGGAAAGATTTGATTGTTTTTTGCATTGAATAGGCTCCGAAACTACTGAACCGATTTGAAAAATTCTTTCACTGTTGGGAAGCTACACTATCCCCGGGTGACATAGGCTATATTATGCTTTTTTCACTATTTTTCCGAAGCGAAGCGAGGGTCATTTCCTAGTACCTATTTTATAAGTTGTTGGGACTATTAAGAGCACCTGCCTCTGCTTGAGGTGCCGTCTCTACTGAAAGGAAGCAAATAGCTTATTGCTTATGACAAGACCGGATTCAGGCCTTAAGTCTGGAGAGGATAGGTACCTTAAACGAAACGGGTTGAAGGATCAATGGTCATAACAAAATATTCATAAACCGTGGGGCTCTTCCAGCGTTCATGACCTTTATTAACCCCCTCCCCTCTCTCTCTCTCCACTTATGAACCTGCTTTTAGGTTCATTCTCCGATTCTCTTTTGGTTTTGGCATTAGCTGGAAACGCATGTCCATAAACTATGATGACCAAAATTAATATAACGAATCAAAATACATCAGTCATACATACGAGTATGATGAGTAGCTGTTCTCTTTCTAAGAGGTTCGCATTTTCTAGAAATATTTCGTGCAACTAATATTTAAGAATTAAAATTGATTTACACCAACAAAACATTTCAGTTGTAATCAGTGAAAGTAGATCTTCTGGGTTGTCAGGCAATTATGTCATCGTTACTTGTTTTGAATACCAGACTTGACATAATAATTAAGTTATACAATAACATAATATTTATAAATATTAATATGATTATGATCATACTTTTTGACACACTTATACATGTGACGTATAAAAATCGGGCATAGAGGCACGGACATGCACAAAAACAGAAACGAATTTCTAAAACACAATATTTACCCTTATAAATTTCTTAGCCAGTTTCTGAACCCCAAACTATGGGCTATTTTGGATCACTTTCATAGGGCTTCTGTCGTAAAATCTAAAGCTAAATTTCTATAATAAAATCCCAAAAGTAATACGTGACTTGCCAATAAAATCGACGCCCCCGGGGAATAAAATCGTAATCGCGGTTACCGAAAAAACTTTTTTTTTCATTTTTGGCATCTAAGAGTCAATATGCACCTGCTAAATATTATTTAGATTTTTATCTTTTAATTTCATAAAATTAGAGCCATTTTATTTTTATTCATTGGAAGTCATAAATAAATTATAGCCCATAATAAAGTCGTAATCATATATTACTGAACAACTACTAGTCTCTTTAGATCAGTAAGACGCTTATACCCATCTTATACCATTTTATTCTTCCCTAAATAAAATTGTTACATGTCAATACGTCAAAGATGAGTATTAACTTTGACTGGAAGAAAATTGTAATAGTGTAATACATTTACAATTAATTCATAAAAGTACAATAAAAGTGTATCGTAAGTGATGAATAAAATTGTTATATACACTTACTGGCTACACAATTCCATATAATAACAGTATTATTGTTTTTTGGTGATAATTAAAAAGATATAATTATATTATTAAAATTTTTTATGGACTGTAATTCCGGAAAAAATAACGCATGTTTTGATGTATAATTCAAAGATACCCAATCATTATTCTGCGTAGGATAAAACAAAACTGGTTTTTTGCTTCTCCTGTAAAATTTACTTTTCTCTATTACCATTTTATTCCCCGGGGACGTCGAAATCTTTCAAAAAACTTATAAAAACACAATTGTTAGGCAAGGGATATTATAGTGTAGACAAGTATTTAAATGACAAAGGCGCATGGAATCCTCTCAGAATAGTATAATATTAAATATAATATTAAATACTTTTGTATAATTATCTTTTTTTAAATATTTTTTAAAAGATGTGCTGAGGAGTTTCTTTAGGCTTTTCTTCTCCTCCATGACAAAACACCTTGCTGAAAAGCCAAAAAATTACATGCGTAAGTGTATCAGTGATACCTATATGAATAAAATATTTTGACTTTGACACAACCAGCTGCTGATCTACAGGGTAGTAATCAAATTTTTAGGTCAAGCAGTTATTGTTTCCGTGCTTCAGAGGTTGTTATCGTAACATAACAATCGTGAAGCCATGTCAGTGGCATGAAAGGTCAGGGGTACACTTGACTCGAACCAAAATTAGTACTTTAAAACAACCCTGGATCAAAAAATGGTTTTGCAGACCCATAATACATATTTTGCAATGATAGACTTTCTAACTATACATTGCGTATTTATCGAATATTACCTAATCTAACCGCAATAGTTTTCCTTCTAAATTTATCAGTAAAATACACTATGTAAAGCATTTTCTTTTCATTTTCAAAATAAATGACTATACGCAATGCAATTAATAATTTTCTATCATAATATTGACTTACCGAACTATTAGAACATCCAGTTCTTAACTTTGTGCGGCTGAAACAACAGCCGAAAAGTTATTTTTAATGGTTTTCCAAACAGATCCGCAACTTCGTTCATTGATTGTTCCAAATTTTAGGTCAATATTTAGTTACGGCCGACCTCGCTTTTGAACTTCTGTGCCTATACATTTTACAGTAAAATTCATAATTTGATTACAGAAAGATATAATAAGATGTAATAATTACAAAACGTTATTAAAATATTATCTTTCCTTGAACCCTACCTGTTTACCCTACTCTTGTGCGGCATAACATGATTAGAAATCTCACACACCTAACTTCTAAGGCTTTGCTTAGACTTAAATATTAGAACAAACTACTGGTCTTAAATAACCCTTAAAGTTAACCATTTACTGACTTCATAAAAGGAGGAGGTTTGTAACGATGTGTTATTAGCTCGTTCAATATTCCTTGGCTGGCCGATGCATTTTTCATATAAATTTTTAAATAATTTCAGTTGGCTTTTACAAAAATGCATCTGTCAGCTGGGCTTCCACGGATCTTAAAAAGTAGCTTGATATTTTAATATCTAATTTTCCTTTTTAAATACTAACAATGTATCTACAAAACAGTGTTGTTCTTTGTGAATAATTGCTATTACAATAAATTTATTTTGGTGATCCATAAATTGTGCTAGCTTATTTACAAGAACGTAGTCTGGCCCGAGATTACTTAATATCTCAACTAAATATTTAATTATGCTGAAGAATCTACACCCTCGCAGGTCTATTTTTTTCAGTGTGTAACTTTTTACTGGGTGTACCAATTTTGATGACTCTTTTTTTTAATCTACAGCCGGTGCTTATCATGTAGTCCCATTTAAACTTAACGAGTAGTTTTTAAGTTTTCCCTAATTTTGAAGTCGGTTATTTTTCGACAAGAATCATATATGGCTTTTTTTTCATATTAACGAAGTGTTAGCAATCTAGTACATTTGATTGTTGTCTGAGAAAAGTCCAGTGTAAACACGGTTTATACTAAAGACGCGACCGCGAATATTTCAGATAATATTCGTTGTTCATATTAAGATACAATGGTATATAATATCATTGTTAAGATATAAGTAAATGTGAAAACTTAAAGGAACTAGTAATTAACATTGCCTTGTTCATTAATGTATTTAATTCCGGAATTGTTTTTGGTCCGATTATAATGATAACTTTATTTATGATCCGGTAAACGTCCTTGCACGCTTAACCGCGACTTAACACATTCACTGCGTTAGGAGACTTATTCGATCTCTTGCAAGACTTTCGTATTGTGCGGCGACTAAAATCGTGTTGTTTCACTCTGTTGCGGGAGGCCCTAACTTCTAAAGTTCTTTGTGTAATTGTAAGACAAATATACATATTTGCTTCTTACTGAAAGATGGATCCAAGAGCGTTAAAAAAAACTTTAGAGATGGATTAGGTCTCTAACGCACTGTAGTATAAAATGTTTCATTCCTTGCGTTAGGAGACGTGTTGATACTCGTGAATCGTACCCCTCGTAGCCGCAAGTAAGGGAGGGCGGGGAGCGCGGGCACTGCGTGTATTTGTTTTAGTGTTGTTCAACTGTCGATGCGGACGATCACGCGCGTGTTTGGAAAAAATACCAAACATGCGCCATAAATAATATTATATATATGTTCTCTGTGTATTAAATATATTTTGAAATCTGTTGGTGAATAATGAGTTCTTTTAAAAGAAAAAAGTGTAAAAAGTCCATTTATTTTGGTGTAAATAAATTAGACTTAGAAATAAATGGTAAAAAATATTAAGAAAAATCATCATTATATCATTCCCATTTTTACCGACTTCAAAAAAAGAGGAGGTGTTCAATTCGACTGTATTTTTTATGTTTGTTACCTCAGAACTTTCGACTGGGTGAACCAAATTTGATGATTCGTTTTTGAATCGAAAGCTGGTGCTTGTCATGTGGTGCCACTGAGCGAGATCTCACAAGTAGTTTTTGAGTTATTTTGAAGTCAATAATTTTTTGGTTGTAAAATTTTGATTATTCAATAATTAAGTTAAGATTAAAAACGCAATTTTAAAACCCTAAATTGATTAATTATCTAAAAATTTTCACTTGTGTCGTGGTTTCATAAAACCATATAATTTAATTTTCTTTTTCCATCGACAACTGAGATTTTATTTTATTGACATCACTAGTCACTACACATATTGAACTATCTTCCGTTGCGGTACGCGGTACAATCGATATCTAGTTTTTTTTTGTGTTTGTAGTTTATCCTAATGTCATATCTGCGTGCGAACCTATCAAAAGATAGACTAATAGGCTATCTTGAACCCACAAGAAATTCATAAATATATCATTGGTTTTGAGAAAGATATAAATTATTTTCAAAATTGTTGTTTTAAGAGACTGATCAGGTCTCATACGCACCACAGGATAGTTCAGTTTCGAGATATTTTAGGTCTCCAACGCAGGACAGGAAAGTTACTTGAAAAGTATGCCGCAGGGAACGTGTTAATGGCGCGTTCACCTTTTGTGGTATTTTGTAACGCTGCTCAATTATTAGTATATAACCATGATTTATAGGAGTATGTGAATAAGCCCTGACATTAATATTATAACGCGCCTGCTACTGATGTCCATCTCAACATTCCGAACACTACGAGAACTCGAGTCATAAGAGGAAGATACGTCACTCATACTAAGAATAACTTTTAAATAAAATACGAACGATAAAATCATTAAAATTATTCAGTAATATACTTCTAAATTTCAGAAATCTAGTAAGGTTAGGAACTGCTTGGATGTCTCTTAAGACACAACCGACTGTTACGAAAAACAAATCGCCAATGAAGCAATGCACCAAGTCTAACCTGCTTGTTCACACGGTGTCACCTGGTGTACAGCTAGAGAACTAAAATATCGGGGGACGACCAACAAGAATTTGAGGATAAAACCGACGCGTTACCGGAAATCGAATACGCTACTCTCAAATAGTTTATTTAGACTTCAAATAACGCTTCAAGACTTAATAAAGTTTGAAGTGTATTAAATACATCTAATGAGCACACATCGGTTCATATTGGATTAAAACACCTGCTAAGGATTACTATTACGTGACTACTCGACAATGAACTGATGGTAAGTAACCTTCATCAGCAATACTAAAGGCCAGGCCAATGCTTTGCGAAGAAAGAAGAGGGAAAGAAAGAAGAAAAAAGAAGAAGAGAGAGAGAGAGCAAGAAAGAAAGAAAAGTCGTTTGGAGGCTAACTCGAGCAACTGGTAGCAGCCAGGCTTCACGGAAAGATAATAATATCAGTACCTAATTTAATTAAATATTAATGACTTAATTGTTATTCAGGAAATTCTTTCGCGGGTTCCTCCCAATGATAAAGCACTTTTTTGGAACGATAAATTACTTTGAAATTACTTGGAAGCGATCATAGTCGGCGTCGGCCCTAAGTGATCGATGGATGGGTGACCGCTAGTGGCAAAAAATTTTTGATCGTTTCCGTGCTTTGGAGGGCACGTAAAGCCGCCGGTCCCGGTTGTCATCAGATAACAGTCGTTAAGCCATGTCGGAGGCCCTCAGGCGGTTTGAAAACTTCAGACACTCGGGTTGGCCACTAACCGTTCCACCAATCCGCACTGGAGTAGCGCGGTGGAGCGTCTAGCCTCTAGGCCTCCTCAAGAGGAGAGACCCGTGCCCAGTAGTGGGCCATTAATAGGTTGAAGCCAAATTATTATACTTTGAACGCGCGTTTGCAATTTTATTTATGTTAAAGAAAATAATTTAATGGCAGAATTATATTGAGCCACTGAGTCGTGTAATTAAAGCTGTTACTTGCAACTTTCGGTTTTATTCGTTTAAAGGTCAAACTTCGATATAAAAAAATTGCCTATAAACGTAACGTAATGAGCAAGTTTATAATTCATTTGCATTAGGCTTTTTGTTGGCCAAATAGTTATAATAATAAGTTGGTACGATTTCGTACAGTAGTAGTTATACCATACAAAATCTACTTGTTTTACACACTACTATACTAATAAGATCAAAGATTTGAAACGCGTTCTTATCACTAATTAAGAGCCATTTCGCAAAACTCGGTTGATCAACTATAGGTATTTGAAGCGGCTCCTGGACGTGATATTGCCTCGCGCGGCTCGCGTCGCGCTTGACCTCAGTTCTGTGCGAGTAATCTTCTTGATACTTTCAATCGTAAAAATTTTAAAATTATGAACATATAATTTTAATTATACACTTTGTGACCACATACATGTATCTGGTTTGTGACAATATAAGTTTATATAACATTTAAGAGTACAATGTAGTAGTACCATTATCGGTAACTTATTTACATAATACATTTTAGGTACCTACTTAGGTACATCACAGTAAAGATGTCCAATAGATGCATATTGCAATAAAAAGTCAATAGATGCATATTGCAAAAATCAATATTTTGGCAAATCAACGTGAAAAATTAAAAATCACGTTTTTTCAAGGTGATCTATAAAATGCAATATGCGTCCATTTTGCCTGCGATATTCGCAGCGCGTCGAAATACATAGGTATAACTAAATTCAAATCAATCGGAGGGTATAGAACCGGGAAATCCCGGAACCAAAAATCCCGGGATTTACAAAGGAATACGGTACTTTTCAAAAGAACCGGGAAATAAAGTAAAAGAACCGGGAAACAAAATAAAAGAACCAGGAAACAAAATAAAAGAACCGGGAAACAAAATAAAAGAACCGGGATTTTCTGAACTTTTGGGAAATAAAAATATGTCGCGTCGTGATACAAAAGATAACGTAAAAATAAAGGTAAATACAATCCATACACAAAAATGATTACAGCTATAAAAAGAAGATATTCAGAACGTCGGCTACATGAAGCAGCTATACTAATATAATATTATTTACACAACCCAGATCGATATTTTTCTAATATAAATGAAGATGATTTAACTCTTTTTTCTCGTCCAAGCAGTGCTGAATTGTGCAATACAATTGTGTTGCTTTCATACAATTAATACGAAACTTATGTTTGCATGTAAGGTATAATAGTATGATGGTTACTCAATCACGGCAAACGACTATACGGATTTGGGTAGAAAACAGTTTTTCCCTATTTAATGCTCCTGAGAGATAAAATAGGAAACGCGATACTATTTTCACGCGGGGAAAGCCGTGGTAAAATAATCCCGAAAGAACTGAAAATCCCGGGAATCCCGGTTCCAGCATAGGCGAGTACCGAAAATCCCGGTA
Source organism: Thymelicus lineola (assembly GCA_963932265.1). Classification (NCBI taxonomy): domain Eukaryota; kingdom Metazoa; phylum Arthropoda; class Insecta; order Lepidoptera; family Hesperiidae; genus Thymelicus; species Thymelicus lineola. Next base: position 1,589,818 of record OZ010695.1, read on the forward strand.
ATTTAAAACAGGACCGGTTTTCGATACCCTAATCATTACCGTGATACAAAAGATAACGTAAAAATAAAGGTAAATACAATCCATACACAAAAATGATTACAGCTTTAAAAAGAAGATATTCAGAACACTATTCACAGCGGTCTTTGAATGTTAAAAACGAATTCTTTATTGTTTTCTGTTGGTTTACAAAACAAAATATTGACAATAGTCTAGTATAATAAATTATGAGAAACGAAAATCGCACTTTCCTCCCAAACTACTTGCTCTACAAGAAAAATGTATGGCACATAAAATGTCAATATTTTTATGGGCTACAACTTTTATACGATCCTTTCGGAAATCGTCTAGGACGCACCGTTTAGGAGATATAAGGAGTTTTCGGAAAATTTGGGAGGGGGGGGGGGTTAAGGTTGGGCCCAATAAGATTGGGTAATGTTGCAAGTATGAGTTCCATAGGGCGGATGGAAATTCAGTCGGAAATCGTCTAGGACGTACCGTTTAGGAGATATATGGTATTTTAAGAAAATTTGGGGGGGGGGGGGTAAAAGTGGGTTCAGTAAGATTTAGCAATAAGGTTTGGGGGCTTACTAAAGGGGGTCGAAATTTCCGTCTAAACTTGTCTAGGACGCACCGTCTCCGAGATATCCGGGATTTCCGGTTTTCCAAAAATCTATATCCCGATATCCTGATCTGCCGATCCGCGCCTACCTGATGAGTGCGGTATTTGCTCGGATGCCTCCCAGATTATCCCGACGCAAAATTCCACTTTTGGGTGAAGAACTGAGGGGGGGGGGTATAGGGGGGGTATAGGGGGAGGCGAGGGGTAGTGAAAAAATGAGAGGGTGGAGAGAGAAGGTGAGAGAGGGTAAAGGGTGTTGTGTATTTGAGATACGTGAGTTTTGGGGAGTTGACGGAACTTGGGTGCACGAGAGTTTCCAAACAACGAATGTATTATCTTTGACTAATAATAAGTGACTATAGCTGACTAATGTCGGATCTTCTATCATTCCAACATTTTGGCTTAGCAATAGGGTCCCGTTGACACCGTTTGGGTACGGAACCCTATAAAGTACAGATTGATCTAAAAGTTGTATAAATAAAGGGTATGTTTAGACAAGTTATAATTATTTATTATTTTTTTTCTATGTAAATATGTAATTTACACATATAACAAAAAACCTAAATACTGTAAACAGTAACTAATGTCTAAAAACGGACAATGTTTTATTTCAAATTACAGCAGTGACTTCCAACCCAATAGGGGTTGAATTTCCAAAAATCCGATAGCCTAAAGCCTTCTTCGATAAATGAACTATCCAATACAAAAAGATTTTTTCAATTCAAACCAGTAGTTCCTGAGATTAGCGCGTTCAACCAAACAAATCAAACAAACTTTTCAGCTTTATAATATTACAATAGTAATAGTATAGATTAGTATAGATATAGTTATATTTTGTACATATGTATGTTCGTGATTTTCTCCGTTACTGCTTACACTACATAAATTGGAAAGAAATAGTTACTTAATTTCTATTGTTTTCTTCAAACCAAAGATGTTTAAAGCAGAATATTACGCAAACGGACCCCTGAATTGAAAAATGGTCTTTTGAAACCTATAATATTTTTGAAAGACCTTTTCAACGATACCCCACATTAAGGGGTAGACGAAGAAAAAATCATACGGAACGGACAGACGGACGGACGGAAGGACGGACTGCCGGACGGGCTAGCCGGCCGGTTGAAATAACGAACGGACTAGACATGATTCCGATTTGACTACAAAACCCTGAAAATTATAGAAAACTAAAAATAATACAATTGACTGTAACTAAAAATTCTCACATGATCAAGACTGTTCAATGGCAATATAATTACGTTACTTTTACGAAATCTATTCCTTAGATGGCTAAAGCAAAAATTGACATAGGTCCGACGTCGAAGACTGCCAGCGCAGGACTGATTTCATTCGCGCCAAATCGTTTATTTATATGGTAAAGTAAATTCGTTGTAATAAATTATTTTTTGCAGTAAGATAAAAAAAAAATTACGTGTCATATTCGACAAAGACCATATTTTATTACTACATAAATTTTTGATGGGAAATACGCTTTATTGAATACAAAAATCGATGGTAAAGTCATGGCATAAACCATGAAAATTGGTAATGTTATTGAATTAATTTGGAAACGAATATGATAGTAATCGTATATGTCTTGAAATAAATACAAAATATAACATATGAGTGTTCTCTAGACATTTTTTTTTACTTAATTTAACAAGATTTAATAAAGAAAATCAGTGTATGAAATTGACTCTGTCGTCCTTTTGCTGAAAAATAGTTATGCTAGATTGACAGTTACGCAAAAACTAATTAATATTTTCAAAACTCCGGTAAATTATACCAAGATGAAGGATTGATCTATTTTATGTGTTCATTTGCCAGCATTAATATCTTTCTTATGATACTAATTTTTGACGTCAAATTCTTCATTCCGCGCGTCTAACCGCGAAATGGCTCTTAACGATCTCTTCCAAAAATATATAAATGCAGAAAAGCGTTTGTGGTTTTCAAATAAGAAATAAAATAATGCCAATAGTAAAAACAGCTAAGTATTGGTTATAAAATTTCAAATAGAGAAAAGTATTAGAGATTATAGTACTATTCTCGTTCCATAATCTTAAAAACAAAGAATAGTACATAAATAATAATGATACCACTACAATTACTATTATTTTCATAGGACATAAAAATACTATCCGGATTTGGACATTTTTATACAATTCAGAGACGAATTTTTTATTCATAAACCTAGGTGCGTAAACCAAGGGCATCAGGCAATCGCATATATGTATGCCATAGGCCATTGTTACTAAAAGCATTAACGCAGTAATTACAGTAATTTAACACGCTAGTGTTGCAAAATAACTTTTTATTTCTTAGATAATTATAAATAATTAATTACCGTCGTCATAATTGAAGTGATTTCGATGCTAACTCATGATAACAATGGGAGATATGGAAAAATATATATGAAAACTAATTACATAAACACACGGTTCTAAACAGCTATAGAATAGTGATAGAGAAAGCATTTTTGGCTTCCGTTTCTTGACAATTTTCATTATAAAAACTTTAGGTGAAACGTACAACAACCCGCTTGAACCCAGTTCTCCAAAGCAACAGTTTAATTTCCAAACCATTTAGAACACATTTAGAACTGTTCCAAACCATTAATGGCTCATTACTGAGCACGGGTCTCTCCTCTTGAGAAGGACTAAAATATACTCCAGCACGCTATTTCATTTCGGATTGGTGAAGGGGTTAGTGGCAAATCCAAGTGTCGTAAGTCTCCGACATGACTTAACAACATAGCGACTATCTTACGTCAACAAACGGGATCGTAAAGCCATCTTACGTGCCCTCTGAAGTACGAAAGCAATTGAGAATTTTTTGCGTCTAGCGATAACACATCCAACCACCGATCGCGCCAGCTATCCCTTAGGATCGACACTAGCAAGGCTATGACTATCATTTAGAATAATGTACATAAACTTTTGTAACTCCATATAAAAAGCTTGCCACTACAAAAGCTTTGTTGTTTGAACATAAAATGGGTTTTATGTAGCTGACGGATTCATTGTACAAATATTAAGTGCCTATTGTCCTTGGTTGGGCAATTGTCACCTCCGATTGTACCATTGTACTCAGATAATATCATTGTCTGTTATTAGATACAACGAACTCTGACTTGAGCTATGTTTTATTGACAGTGATAAATCCAATTGTTTCGACTTAATTAAATGACTCGTACAAAATGTTGTAATTGAAGGGTATTGTTCATATTGCGATGCATATTTTTTATGCAATTGGCTGACGTAGATAAGCCAACTAATAGTAAGCTGTTAGCGTCGACTTACTTAACTCTAAATTAGTCAATTGAGCCACAAAGCATGGCAGGGTTAAGCTAATTTATTATAAGTCCCTCGACATCTTTTTATTGCATGTTTTAATTAATGATTAATTTTGTGCAATTAATGAAAAATATTGTGTGTTAATGACATTTAATCTGAAAACCATGTATCTTTTACTAGCCAATAGGACTAGCCTAGCACGTTTCATTAAAGAAATAAAATATAAATGTTTGAATAATGATAAATTTTATTGTTATTTAATTGGCAAATGAATAACATTTCACTTGTTACAAGTAAAGTTTCTACGATGCTATCATAAACTAAAAATGGGAGGTAATGTTTATTTAAAGTTGTGTTGCCTGGAACTATTCTTGTTTGTCTTATTAATTACAGAGCGCCGTAACTTAGCTGAGTGCGCGGGAAGGAAACTATACTCTAACTAGCTTAAATAGACCGAGAGAAAAACCACTTTCATGAGATGAAAAACTAATATGCGGTATCGAGCTGTATAAGCATTAAAAGGCTCTTAAAAAGGTCTACTCTAAGGGCTTGTTCCCACTTGTTGTTTCGTTTTTTTTCGTGATCGGGATATACCTATCTGACGATTACTTATTATTTTCTCAGTGGCATATACATTGTTATGAATATGTACACATGCACCCAGCATCAAACATGTTATATGTCGCAAAAATACTGATTTGTAATTATGAACTGTCATAACTGTCAATTGTCAATACATGTTAAGACATGTTAAATCACGATTCGACTCAAATATGTATGTGAATATGTGAAAATATTATATTGGTCTTATTTCTTTAATCTGAGGGTCTTAATAAATCGTTATGGCAATTTGATTTGAACTTGAATTGAATTAAACCTCAGATTAAAGAAATAAAAGGCAGATATAACTTTCGCAAAGAAATGCAACGAATGACGTGAAGCCACTTTTTCACAATGTGTGCATGACAACCATATTGACAGCTAGCAGTGGCATCGTAGAGACACATACTTCTTTGTGTGTGTAAGTTGCTACATTGAAAACAAAAAGTCGCAATCTCCCGCAATTTAGTAAATATTTTTTGCCATATTTTCAACTTGAAATATTATACACAATTAAATTGGCAAATTATTTATTATTACATCACTAGTTATCAAAAAGTATAGATATTAAATATGTCTAATGTCTTTTAATATACAGTACATAATATGTTGAATTGTTTTAATTTATGGTTTTTTCAAATATCAAAATTTTAATACATTTATTATAATTATAATACATGAAATATATATAATAAACGTCATCTTCATTAAAATGCAATGAATAAACAAAGCAAAATTTGGATGGCCAATCATTATCTTGCCTACTTTGAGGAATAATAAAATCCCATTTTTCTCGTATAATAGCATTTGTCGGCAATCTGCAAAATAAAATAATTTATTGAGTAGGCTAAACAGGAACTAAAATAGAATACAATATTGGAACGAAGTTCCTTATCGCGCGTTGTGAAAGGGGGCTAGACGGAAAAAAATCTTACAACACTTTTTGATTGTTACGAAAAGTCGTGACGACACTTTTGAAGTGATTCAGAAAGTTTTGCAGAGATGGCGCTGTACAACTTTCTGAATCACGCTACTAGCGTGCATCGTTTCATATTGCTGAATCACACTGCTGAGCGCGTAAAATACTTAAATCGAAAGGAACTTCGTTCCATCCGGGTGTCCCTTGACACCTCTCAAGTTTTTTTCTCTTTCAATCGTGCATTTTATCGTAGGCAAACGTGATATTTTCAATCAACCAGGTTTACCTATGTTAAAATCCTTATTTTATCCCTCTAATCCTTTGTACAATCTATCTTATGTTTGTAATAACCCAGCGACTGGTATTTATGCATTGGCTGCATTTCCTCATTTTTAGATTTAAATAAATACAACTATTTACTTTTTATTATTTTTTTTTGATATAAATTTATAATCGATCAGTGTTCAAATAACCCATGCATATTTCCCCTAATTTAGGGTAATCGATTTTCATATGAAGCTGGTATAAAATTGAATAATTGTCGAGGTTTTGTGTTCCGAGCGCACCTCAAAAATATTATTATAAATAAATAATAAAATAATGAACAGTTACCTGTGAAAAGATATCTAATCTTCTTTTGCTTGATTTTGGGAATAACTCTAGCAATGTTTAAAATTGCAAGACGGCATTTTATCTGAGAAAATTATTTAAAAAATTTTGACAATTGTGACATGAAAGCTATTTGACGCTTTCTTTAGTACTGAATCGGGTTTGTATTTGCTTTTTTAGTTTGTATTTGCTTTGGTAGCTTAACATTTTAGTTGGATGAATATATCTGCCTTTTATTTCTTTAATCTGAGAATTAAACCATTGTCAATGACGGATGAATGTAGAACGAGCCGTACCTCTACGCTGAGTGCTTACCAACAAAATGTTTTAATCTCTTGAATTCCTAGATTTGATCTTATTTTGTATGCAGTATAAATATAAATTATATAGCAGTAATATAAATTATTAGAAATATCGAATACACTATGTATGTAAGTTTTCCACTTTGGGTTATCTGGAAGAGATCGCTTTTTAGCGATAAGATCGCCTATTGTATACTATCCATTGTAGTTGTTATGTACATGTACATTTTATTCTGGTGTGCAATAAAGGGTTTTGTATTGTATTGTATTGTATGTACCTATTTGTGACATTAATCTGCATTGCTCATTAGTAGATACTGTTTCTGCCTTTGATGATAATAATATCGACAGCTCATCTGTTGTGTTCTAATGAGACTTGATGTGATGCGATGCGATGCGATTTGTGCTCGGTGATACTGCGACTCACAAATGAATTGACTAGTCTATTCGGTCACAAGTGTTACAACCAACCATTGTTTGTGGTGTCATGTGGGTTGCCACCCTCACAGAGAATCGTACGGGGGTATGCATGTGCGTTGCTTAATTTTACTATCACTTAGGTACTAACTGAACTCAGTCGATAATTTATCTACACAAGCCTTCAGGCTATCAACTGTCAACATACTTTTAACCCAAGAGCGTATTGGCACACTTTACACACCTTTGAGAATATTGTGAAGAAATTTGGTGTCCAGGGCAAGATGTTTTCCTTCACTGGAGCAAATTATAATTACTTTAATACGCACATAACTTTTGAAAATTAGAGGTGCGTTCAGCTAAGCTATCACTAATTAGTAATTAGTGACTCATTAATAAGTTATCGTATAATATTTCAATATAATTACTCTTTTCTTCTTATCTCTAACAATTTTCTTTAAATTATTATAATTCCTTCTTATAAATTCTAGTTCTTAAAGACCGTTTTGTAACAAGTTAACCAGCCAGCCGGATCTCCTTAATTTGCACTAGCAATCTATCTCACTGTTACACTTTATAATTTGCGAAATGCAATTTGCAGGGACTACAAACCACCTCATTATATTCGCGGAGAATTGTTCGCGAGATGGTACAATCTTTGTCAATGTATTTGGTTTTGTTAAACAGCGTCAAGTATAATGAAAACTATGACGGAGAATTACATTATCTTTAATTATCCAGCTTAATGTTGACAGACAGACAACACACAAATAAAGGATTTAGTACTAAAGTTTTTACACACACTGACGTTGTATTTTAATGGAACATAGATGGTATTTGATAAAATTTTAATAACATGACCAGACCAATACATACATTTAATTATGTTATTCTAACGATACTGACTCTTCTCAGGATTCCATCTTTATCTCTCAGGTTTTATAATCTGCGGTTTACCTTTGCTTTGTGTTAAAATATATTATAAGTTTCTATAAAATGAAATTCTGCGTTATTTAATTTACCTTTTTCTTTTTTCAGATAATGAAGCTACTTTGGTGCTGGGTTATAGCAACATTGACATTGGTTTCCAATGCGGCTGTGAATGTAGAACGAACAGTTCAACAAGTTGAAAGCATCTTGAAAGCTAATACATATCTGCCACGATTATCAAGAGAAGAAATACTTCAACTACTCAACGACATACGAGCCGAAGATGCTAAGAATTCAGTTTCACGAGGAGAATCAAAAAAACAAGTCACTTCAATAACTGCAACTACGACAACTACTGTACCCACAACGACACCGTATAATAATGAAGAAAATGAAATTAGCCCAATAACGCAAGCTCAAGATTTGCATATTGATGAAAAAATTGAAAATGATTCGATTATTTCTGCGTCAGCTCAACCTCAATCTATTGAAACTTCAACTAAATCAAACGAACCAACTGTAATGGTTGTTTTACCTTACACACCCCGTGATGGTTCTTCGTTACAAGAATTGTATACGAGACCACCTCGCGTAGAACATGTGCCCATTTCAAAAGTAACTAAAAAACCTATAAAAACAGTAAAATCAAATGAAGAAATTCTCAAAACCTTAGAAAAAAATGCTGAGCTTGCCAAAAAGCAACAATTAGATTTGCCAGCTGAGTTACAAGCATTTTTGGATGCACATGGTTTAAAAAGTAACCCAGGACAAGATCATTTCTTGCTACCGCTAGAAGGTTTTAAGCCTCTTCCACCAGCAAAGGTAGTGGATGGAACAGTACAACTACCAGAAAACATATTACTTGCTTATGATTTAATATCACCAAGTACAGAAATTAAAAACATAAATAAAGATCAGTTCCCACCGCAAAACAATTTCTTGTATGAACCTTTACGTCCACAGATTCCATTTGAATTGGACACTTCATCCTCAGAAACAGCTGAAAGTTTTCTTCCATACGACTTACCAAAACCAAGAAAGACAAAATCGGTTAATCCTCCTAAGCCCAACTATGAACCTATTGATTATGATTCAATAAGAGTTATACCTTTACGTCAAGGACCAAGCCCTGTTGAAGATGAGAAAGCTACTTTAGAAATTGACCAAAGCAAAAGACAAGCAGATGATAGTCCGTCTACAGAAACAAGTGTAATGAAAGAAACTCCGGAAGTGATTGAAACAAAAGACCCTGTTACTAATGCTCCACTTGTAGAAGATTCCAAAGCTGAAGCTGATTCAGGGGCATCAATTACGGACCTAGAAGATTCGTTTGGTGGGCCAGCTCCTGAAATGCCAGGTGATTCACAGCTACCTCCTCCAAAAAAGAACGGTTTTTATTGGATGTTAGATTGGAACAGTTTTCTTGAAGTAGGTGATGGCGATACAAAAGTAAATATCCGTTTTGAACCCAAATTAGGTGACCCACAAATGTTTTTACCTGTTAATGTACCATGATTAGATTTGGTAAAACGATAAAGAGTTAAAGAGTTCTAGTCTTATTGTTGGTCAAGTGTAGCGAAAGAAATCATGGCATTATATGGTAACAAAGTAGTTTTAGTTAATTGATATTTATGTATAATGAAGCCATGCGGCATGATGAGAATTGTAAATGATGAAGAAACATCTTTAATACCTGATTAAACTTGTAATTAGATAAGGAATTAATTCAGTTCAGGTTTCATTTTAATTTTACTTGAAATCATTAGTATAACATGGAGATATCGCTAAATTGATTTCCATCGGCGTGTCTAATTAGATCATAGAGGTGATTTACGTTGATAAGAATCAATGGAATGTAAATAATCCAGTAGTCGCTGTAAGAATAGTATTTCGAAAGTCTAGTGAGTGAAATCGTCGCGTGAACGTTACACTCAGTTGCTGCTAATAAGCCATTTCGATTTGTACATAGTGTTTTATATTGTAACGATGTGTTGTGTGTAGTAAATACCTGAAAATAGATCATTAGGTAAATGTAATTAAGTAGTTTAATTATTGATTTTCTTCTTTATAATGGATGCCATACACGATCTAGTGTACTTGTCAAGTCTGAAGTTTGACTTGTCAAATTTGCAGTTTGACTTGACGCGCCATCCAGTGTGCATGAAATAACTATATAGCCAGATAGCTTACCGTGGCCATACACGATTAAGTATACTGGATGCCGCGTCAGGTCCGCTTGACGCTGATCAAGTACACGTGATCGTGTTTGGCCTCCATAAAGTCATTAGCCGTATTTTATGCTAATAATGGTTGATTATTGGTCATTAGCCTTCCAAACATCATGATAACACTGCCTACTCCATCTTGTTAGATGATTTAAGCAACGTCTGTAGTAGAGGGGCAACGCCGCTCGTGACTAAGAAGTCCGATTCTGGAACGGCACTTTCGGCCACACTTGTGACACGCGTACTGGGAGTCCATCGGGGCAGAACTACCCTCGCGATTGTGTCTGATAGCCCGTTTCCAAGCTAGATGTTGAAACCAGGCCTTGTCATGGGATTCACGACCATTGGAGATAGATTTCCTCCACTTATCTCGATCAGAAGCAAGATCCTGCCATGTATCGCTCTCTATGTCAAAAGACATCATGTCGCGTTTTGCGCAGTCCTTGAAGCGTAACTTTGGCCGTCCTATTTTTCGCTTTGCAAATGCAACCTGACTCAACAAGATTTGCCTGGGTAAACGAGTACTTTCCATTCGATGCACATGCCCTAGCCATCGCAAACGTCTCTCCTTAAGGAGTGCGGTAATGCTAGGAAGCTGTGCAATTTCTAATACTCTCTCATTAGTTACCCTGTCATTCCATGACAATTCCAGGATGCTCCTAAGGCAACGCATGTGGAAGATATTTAGCCGTCGTTCCTGTTTAGCATACGTAGTCCAGGTCTCGGCTCCGTACAAGAGTGTGCTTAAGACGCAACTTTGGTAAACTAATATCTTGGTCTTTATTGTAAGATGTTTATTATTCCACACTCTTGTGCGCAACCTCCCAAACATCGTGGCCGCTTTTCCGATGCGAATGTCGATCTCCCCATCAAGAGAGAGATTGCTCGTTACAGTCAACCCTAAATAACAGAACTTGCTAACCACGTCCAAAGGAGCACCGTCCAGCACAATGTTCGGGTGGAGCGAACAATCCTGCGTAAGAATTACGGTCTTTTTTGAATTAATTGTCATGGAAAACAGGGAACAAGCGTAAGAAAATTTATCCAGGACATCCTGGAGGTCTTCTGGGGTCTTCGCTACAAAGGCTGCATCGTCAGCAAAGAGCAAGCTGTCTATGAATAAGTCCTCGTGGTTGCGACGGGACCTCAAGTGTGCTATATTTAGCATCTTTCCGTCAGATCTTGTGTGTAGGTGGACACCCTGCTGTTGGTCGCCGAAGGCGACTTTAAGTAGCAGGGAGAAGAATATGCCGAACAACGTAGGCGCTAGGACGCAGCCTTGACGAACTCCTCTGCGCATATCAAATCCCTCAGACGTTTGGCCATCAAAGACAACTGCAGCTTTCATACCCTCGTGAAAAGATTTTATTAGCTTCAGCAGCTTTTGAGGACATCCAATTTTCTCAAGGGCCGTATAGAGACCTTCCCTGCTCACTGTGTCGAAGGCTTTGTTCAAGTCAACGAACGCAACTACTAGGGGCGTGTTTTGCTCACGGCACTTCTCTTGAAGCTGCCGTAGGGTGAAAATCATGTCAGTAGTGGAACGCTGGGAACGAAATCCGCATTGAGCCTCAGGATATACGCGTTCGGCAAGACGTTGCAGCTTTGTCAAAATGACCCTTGCAAATAGCTTCCCGACGATGCTGAGAAGGGAAATACCACGATAAGAGTTGCAGTCGCCGCGGTCACCTTTCCCTTTATATAAGGTTACTATATTTGCATCGCGCATATCCTGAGGAAATTGCTCCTGCTCCCAACATTTCCCTAGGAAATTGTGCAATAGTGGTAAAACACACTTGAGCTTAAGGATTTCAGTGAGTACACCATCAGTCCCGGGACTCTTGCCGCATTTAAGCTGCTTAATGGCCGCATGAAGATCGCTCACTGAAGGTAAGCTATCAAGCTCCGTCATCACTTCTAGCTGTGGAATTAAGTCTTCAGCTTCAGGACTAATCTCAACTGGTCGAGAATAAAGTCCGGTGTAGTGCTCTACCCAACTCTTGAGTTGGCGGTCACCAACAGTGATGACAGTATTCAAGACTGTGCAGCCAAAGGACTTTCGCGGTGTCTACGCAAGGATAAGAGCAGCACTCGGCCCTGTAAAGAGGAAGATAGCTCCTTTAAAAGAGTTGGATGATAACACTATCTGATTATTATCGACACCGTACTGACAAAGACGAACAAAGATAAATCGTTGATCAAACCTAAGCAAGTTCTGTAGCTCTCTGACACCGCAACCTAAACATATTTTAAATTTTTAAAAATTACTCGCCTCTATTTGTCTTACTTTCCTGGCGATCTCTGAACATAACACTTTAGCTCAACGCTACAAGTATTAAAGATAAGCTGGTAGAGAATAAAGAACCCACACGATCTCATAAGGATTCTGGCGTCATTGTTCTTTGCTGCGACAACAAAGTTCAACTAAATTAATTGACTAAACAGATCCCAAAACTAACTGTTTTCCTATTAGTCTCGTAATTTTGAGTTATCTATATACTAATAATAAAGAGGAAAGATTTGATTGTTTGCATTGAATAGGCTCCGAAACTACTGAACCGATTTGAAAAATTTTTACACTGTTGGAAAGCTACACTATCTCCGAGTAACATAGGGTATATTAAATTTTCAAAAAAAAAATAGGGATCCTTAATAAAACTCCAATAATGTAACCCAAGGTGTAAAAAATAAAGAAATCCGAAGTAAAGCGAGGGCAATTACTCGTGATGTATAAAGTGACATTCCAGTCGAGAGTGACCGGACTTGAATTGGTGTGACTTTTTATAAACTTAAGTATTTTTGGCAGTTTATGTTTAGTATATTTAAAGCCAGTTGCAGAAAGTTTCTTTAAAATTTAAAGACACTTTTAAATACTAATCTAATTTTAAATAATTGCACAGCAATAGTATTTTATGAATCTTTCTGCAACTGGTTGATAGTCGAGGTTCTGCCAATTTAACTAGCGCTATTTGTTGGTGGTTTACATAACTGTGAATCACCATCCGTCCATCAGCCTTTGGAGGTCCACTGCTGGACATAGGCCTCCCCTAACTTGCGCCACTGTAACTGGCACTGAGCCTTGTGAATTCAGCGGATGCCCGCTGTCTTCTTTAGGTCGTCAGTCCACCTGGTCAGGGAGCGTCCTAACTGTGAATTTCAATAGGTGAAATATATAGAAATTGATAGGTCAAAAATACCTATCAATTTCTATAGTATTACATGTAAATATTTACAAAAGCAATAAAAGATTACCCAGCAAAAATGATGACGTCATCCATCCAACAATCCAGTTTTGCAAAGAAAATTGAGATATCTGATCGTGAATTTAAATTCCTAAATCTCTAGATACCGGTAAGCAATAAATTAGATCATGAAGCGTTTCGACCGAACTATGGAAGCACGGAAGTAAGTATAATATATGGTGCATAGTAAATATACTAGTACAACTAACACAAACCTGTAGTACAGAAATTTAAAGTCATCATTCAAATATCTGCCGTGTTTTGAATAGGCTTTCATGATCCCACAAATTTTCATGAAATTTAGTATGTATGGGGTTTTGGGGGCGGTAAATCGATCCAGCTAGGATTATTTTTTAGAAAATGTCGTTTTATCCATGTTTTCAGATAATGAAAAACTGCTACAGTAGACTCTTCCTGACATCTACTGGCGAGTAGCAACACTAAAGCTACTTCAATAGATGGCGTTGTTAAGCAACACTGAACCAAGCAAAGCTCAGTTATCCGGGTACTTAATGATGATAATATACGATGCGTGTGGCGCAATGGTTACCAGGTTACGGGCCTATTCAAACCGAGGCAGAAATTTTAATGATGACTTTAAATTTCTGTAGGTACTCCATCAACTTTTTTGTTGACTGTAGCACACATGACACAAGGAAATCAAAAACAATTTCTTAAATCAAACAATAACTATACCTTAAACATATGGAAATTCAATTAGCATAGAAATAAATCAATGTTTCCGAAACAACAACAAAACACGACCTTCATACTCCAGAACTACGAGTAACTAAGCCGTTTGTACAATCCAATACATCACTCCACACACGAATTTGCAACTGAAATGCTAAGACATAAATCTGAGTGTTCGGTGTATCCACAGATGTTTCCAGTGTGTGGCGGGCTACGGGAATCTATTTCAAACTTCCTACAGTTTAACCTAAGTTATAAATACATGTATATTTGATGCACCACAAACAAGTTATATGATGTACTTTGGCTGTCTTGGCATTGATCTGTAAGGTGTAAGGGATCCATCCATCTTGAATATAAGCCAACTTCCTACTCATGTACCCTGCAAACCAAAGACGAGGAAGATGAAGGAAGACCGTTAAGGTAGAGGTGAAAACAGGCATAACAAAGACTCTGTACTTACAATTTTTTCTAGGAACGTCCAGAGAACATTTACTACCTCAGTTGTTGGGGCTTGGTATAGTGCTACCATGCAGCAACAGTTCCAGTAATGACCATTTGTTGCAGTTGTATTGCGTCCAACCTCCACCTAAAAGGAAACAGCTGCCACATGAAGATTGAATGTACAATCCTAAGTATTAATATTATAAATGTGAAAGTTTGTGTAGATGTTTGGATGTATGATATTTAGATGTTTGGATGTTTATTCCTCAATCACCAACTCGACAGATTTAGCTGATGGAGATAGCCTATACCCTGGATTAATACAGGCTACTTTTTATTTTAGAAAGTTCAAGTTCCGAGAGTTTAAAAAAAACTGATATCCATGCGCGCTAAGCCACAGGCATATAAATCTAAATTAATTAATTAAAATTTCGTTTCGAAACCACTCTACCGCGGACAAAGCCGTGGGCAAAAGCTAATTACTACCATAAGTACTTAAAGTACGTAAGTAATGAAACTTATTCCCATAAATATTCAAACATAAACTTTTATAACGCCTGATAAAATGTGTTGCGAATGTTTTGAATGTAGGTACTGGGCGGCAAGAGCAAGATATAAACAATATAGTGAACGCACTATATTCACGTTTGAGTTGTCTTCAGTAACATACTGTTATAATGACAACGAAGGCAACGCACTTTAAAGTATAAGCAGGCCTAGCGCACTCCGCACTTTTGGTATGATGTTACAAATACGTGCCGCGTTCGACGTGTCGCGCGGGCCAATTTCAAAAGGGCTACCACGCCGTGTCATACATTCGTAATCTATCATACAATGTCATCACAAAAATAGACAACCCTGACGTTATCATAAAGAATAAGAGTTATGATTATGAAGAGAGGCAATTGACGTCTGTTGACGATTAGCGCAACGGAATACAGAGACAGCGCTGTGCGACCTGAATTGCACTTTATTGTGTCGGAGCAAGAGTCGCTATTTATTTAAATGATTTTGCGGAGTGACTCTTCTGTACCAATAGCTACTATTAAGTATTGTGTGGAATAATTATAGCAAACAACGACAAGAGCCAAATAAAAATCGTAGCGATATAATCTATTCCGTTTGCAACATTCCGCATAGATTCAGATAAAACTAATAAAATAATACCAAAATGCCTTAAATCTGAGAGTTCAACGCATGAATGAGTTTTACACAATTTATATAAGCCTCTCATACCTATTCGAAGATTGTTACGCTGAGCTGGAGCTAAGGCCGGCTGTCGTCGTAAGATGACAGTTGCTAAGCCTTTAAGGATTTGCTAACCGCGAACGTTTATTTCATCTGTGTATTAAGTGGTATTTAATAGGATCATATCCACGTGAGTCCCAAGCGTTGCTGTCAAGGTGTAGGTAGGTACTTAAGCGTATTTAATACTTAAGAGTATTTTGTTTGACATAACTGTCTTTAACGTCGATTAACTGTGGTTACGTGTAACCTATTTGTAGTGAATGTATGAAATGAAATGAAATATAATTTTATTTGGAGTTGGTTGTATAAAAAATTTTTGAAAATCAAGCTACGCTATCGTTTTAATTATACTGTGGTCCCGTAAGAAGAAGAAGCCAAAAACTCCCACAGTCTAAAAAATGACTTTTAAATGAAAAATCTAACAAAGAGCAGAGGAGACACCTGATGATAAATGGTCATCACAACACCTTAGGCAAAGAAAAAAAGAAAATGTGTGCAATTCACACGTGGTAGAAGTGAAACTTTCCAAAATTTTGGTTTCAAGATAATGAGATGAAAAAGCAATAAATTGAATCTTCTACCTTGTTCCTCGCGCCATCTATGAATACAACTTAGCACTTTTTAAAAGATAACCACGAACATAAGAAAAAGAAAACAGTGGTAACTAACGCCATCTCTTAGCATAATATGAAGAGTAAAATGAACAGCTAGCGCCATCTATCTAGCAATAAAACGAATCTTCTATCTTATTCCTCGCGCCATCTATGAATACAACTTAGCATTTTTACTGTCTGTATAATCGAAAATGAAAACGAAACAACGAACAACGTAAAGTAAACATAAACAACGAAAATGAAATTCTTATTCTTTGTTGATAAATTCTTTGAAAATATTTAAAAGAGCATTTGAAAGTATTTAAAAACAGTATAAAAATAAAACTAAAAAAAAGAAATACTGAGAGACGCGAACCTGCGCATGAGGTATTGTGTGTCTACGTCCTGACCATTGAGCTACGGAGAAGTTAGATTCAACGACGAAATTAGCAGTTATATTAGCATGCTTGCCGAGTATATTTCTGTCTCATTCTTTCCTACACATTTTTGTATTTGTGTCTCTTACCTGTCGTTTTTCCCGTTGCATCCGGTTTGAAATCACAACGATTCTAAAGAAGTTTCACTTCAAAAGAAAGAAAATAAGAACGGACTCTCAAGTCCACAGTCGAAATACATAATATCGGTAACTAACTCCAGCAAAACGGTTGGCCTCCAGCCTTCAAGCAACTCCAGATAGTATATACATAACTTCATACGTACATAACGCCTATGTTTTATTCGCGTTGCTATATGAGTATCAGGGAAACTAAACTCATTCCCCCAGGCGCTAGCAATCATGTCAACTCCCGACGAGAAACATTTCTACACATCAAACAAACATAAGGACATTTATATAACTTTTCTGTGGTTTTATACATTCACTTGAAAATCCCCTAGGTGATGCTTCTCTTCGGGAGGCAGTTTGGTTTACTTTTCCTCAAAAAGACTATATAATTTCCCTAAAATGAGAATTACTTTTTCCCTATTGCCTAAATCCCCTATTACGCCGTATTGGGGTGGCTTAGAAATCTTAGAATACTCATCCCAATCCCATACCAGCAAACTAGAGTGTTATAAAAGACGACAGAATCCGGCCAGCTTGGAGGTAAGACTTCACATGAAGATAATATTATTAGGTGTCACTGGTAGTGTCACATGGTGGCGGCAATAGCCACTTACCATTAATTGGATCATCAGTTCATTTGTAGGCTATTTCCATAAATAAAATAAGTATGGGCGGAATTTCCATCCGTTTACAAGGACTCCGTTCTAATGCTAAAACTAAATGTCAGTATCAAATTAAACTTTTATAAAATAAATCTATTGAAATTAAATTATTTTATAATATTAACGGTCGATTCCTATTTTTTTTAAGTAAGACTGAAACCGAACCCTTAGGTATAAGCATATCATAAAGAAACACTTCAAGCTTTAGAACGTAAATATCAGAAAACAAAGAGGCAAACAGTTTCTAAACCCTTTCAAAGTTTTAATCTACTAACCGGGGATATTCATGAATCATGGTTGAAGTAGGTCTAAATTATTCTAAATACTCGACTCGTAACATCAAAAACGTTAAGCTAAGAGGAAGGTATGAGAGATGGCTTGAGTAGCCCAAACTTTGGGATTAATATGAAAGTAGGGGTACCGGGTAAGGAAGTAAGATTTTGTTTTGTTCATTAATCAAATAGCTCCTCTCAAGACATTTTAGCCTGCTTACTTTGTTTAAGCAGCTGTGTCCAAACTTATGGAATTACTTGTTTTTATATCCCTGCTCAACAATTTATTGAAGAAATTTAAACTGTTTTACGGTTTGGATGTGTGGATAAACCAAAGTAATGAGAGTCACCCATAATAGTATCTACCTTGTTGATTATTCGTAAAACATTATCTAAGTATCTTAATTCTGGGAATTGTGAATGGAAATGTTTATTTATATTTAACTAATATACAAAAATCTCGTGTCACGGTGTTTTTGGTCGAACTCCTTTGAAACAAGCTGGACCGATTTTAATGAAATTTTTTGTATACCTATAGGTATTCGGTAGGTATGAGAATAGGTAGTAAAATATTTCATACCGCTAGGTGATTAGGGCTTTTGCCGAGTCAACTAGTTTAGTATAAAATGTTTTCTAAATATTTCAACAATAATATAACACGCTCCTACGTAATTTTTTACAGTAGACAATATCTACAGTTGAGACGATAGCCAAAAAAAGGTCGATGCATACGTAACGTGTTTTTATCCCGTACGGGACGGGACGGGAAATTTCGAAAACATGTACCTAAACATGTAAACGATAGCGCATATATGTATACGCCACGGAGGCACGGACGGGACGAGAACGGGGCACGCACATATATTGGAACGAAGTTCCTTATCGCGCGTTGTGAAAGGGGCTAGACGGAAAAAATTCTTACAAAAAGTTGTCACGACACTTTTTGCTATTTTACTTATGTTAGGGCCAAAGAATCTCAACAGCGTGATTCAGAAAGTTGTACAGTGCCATCTAGTTTCATATTGCTGAATCACACTGCTGAGCGCGTAAAACAATACTTAAATCGAAAGGAACTTTGTTCCATCCGGGTGTCCCTTGACACCTTTTAATTATTGGAACGAAGTTCCTTATCGCGCGTTGTGAAAGGGGGCTAGACGGAAAAAATTCTTACGACACTTTTTTTCTTACGACAATCACACTAGCGTGATTCAGAAAGTTTTACAGAGATGGCGCTGTACAACAAAACAATACTTAAATCGAAAGGAACTTCGTTCCATCCGGGTGTCCCTTGACACCTCTTTTTTTTTTATGCCCCGTCCACTTCCCATCCCCGTCCAGTCCACGTTACGTATGCAGCGACCTTAAGTATAAAGTTAAATTAAAATTAAAATAAAAAATTGGTTGTCTGTAAAGTCGGTTTACGGACAATGGTTTTACGTGATAACGTCTATTTCGTAGAAGAATAATTTATGATATAAATAATGTAATGTAAGAACGTAATGGAAGCCCTACGCACGGAGCCGCGGTGCTACTCGCCAGTTGTGTCAGCTTGAACATGGCTTGACGCGCCACCGCGACCCGCGTATCTAGCTAGATTATAATATTAAATTTCATACTAACTATACGATTTTAAACATATTTGAGTTGAAAATTTGGTTTAAATCGTTTTAAATATCAGGAGCTGCGCGACATCTGTGATTTTCTTGACTACAACTAAAGTCCGAGTCGATGTACTGTGTAAAGTTCTTTCAAGTAGTTCATACCTATAAACAGAGATGACGCTATTGTAGATTTTCGTTTTCATATAATAATAATACGTACGAGCTACGAGAAATCATTTCTTTTCAAAAGATTGTAAAATAAAATAAAAATTACAATTTTACATATTAAATTTACAATTTACAAAATTGTAAATTTACAAATTTACAATTTTACATGTTATTTATTTATTTCTTTCTTTCTTTCAAATTACAGATATATATTTCGTTTTATTATTATTCAGCGTATCTCTTTCTCGATACTTTGCGCGCGTTGTGGCTCGTGACCTTCCAAGCGGACCGATTACGCTTGAGTGGGAGAGAGACGGCCGGTCTAGCGTGCCTCTCTCTCTAATGCTGCGCGCGCTTCCGTGACGTTACTCGGTTTTCGTGAATGCCTCCCAGGCTCATCGTCTTTATAAACGTTATCACGTTAAAACTCCATAACGCTTCATAGGTGGGTGCTGAATAAATAATGAATATTACACAATATACCCTGTAATATCTTATAGACCCATGCCCATAACGCCAATACAAGCACGTAACGCAGATCGGATATCGAAGCAGAGGTCATAAAGTATCGTTACGTTAATGGCTTATAATGCGGTTGAAGCAACTTATCCATGGTTGTATCTGGCGAGAGAATTTCGTACGCTTTGCACGTATAAATTATAGCAGGAGCTAGGCGTAATGACGTCAAAAAATATATTCTTTGTTTTGTTACTCGACTGCTCGGAAGGGTTATGTTTTTCGTGCATATCTTGCGTGTATGTATGTATGCATGTATGTATGTACGTATGTATATATGTTTGTATGTATGCATGTAATATTCTTTATTACCTCGTATCTTCCAAACTGCTAAGCGGAATAATAAATAATTAAATATAATTAAGATGTCGTTAGATTTATCTTGCTAACCCAAGTGTTTTTAGATAAGTTAAACACATTTTTTACTTAGTAGCTAATACATAAATAGTAAAAATTACAATTTCATTTCATTTTTACGTTATATTATAATTTAAAATGTTTATTTTATTCGTTCATGTTGCAAAGTTATGAACTCGTTTTTAGACGAAAAAATCTATTTTGTATCATCATATTAAAACATCTTGAATTCAACATTTTAATCATACTTAATATAGTGTATATTTCAATATTCATTGTATCCTGAGCCTTCTAAAATATAAATTATCCTTCCACCTGAATAATATAGACATGCCTGAAAAAATTGGTACAGAAAAACGCTCACAAACTCCCTTCTTGAAGTTGGTTAATAAATGCGCGCAATATTACAAAAATCGTATTCCTCATCATCATACATAATAATGTGAACATCGTTGAAAAGGAACAAAATTACGGTTGGAATGAAAGCGGCAGAAAAAGCCATCAAACGCCGCAATAAATAATACACTTCGCACTCCCTTTCAATTCTGTGACTCCATAAGCTACCTCATTGTGTCGATCATACGAACAGTTTTACGAAAATGTTCATTGTGTTGTTTCAGTAACGACTGATGTACTATAAGCGAGGAAGTTACATGTCGACTTTGGTGATGTCTTTAAAATAATTATAACAAAACATGAGCGGTGTCAAGGGACACCCGGATGGAACGAAGTTCCTTCCGATTTAAGTATTGTTTTGTTGTACAGAGCCATCTCTGTAAAACTTTCTTACAGCGCCATCTCTGTAAAACTCTCTGAATCACTTCAAAAAAAGTGTCGTCATTCGTAAGAATCAAAAAGTGTCGTAATTTTCCGTCTAGCCCCCTTTCACAACGCGCGATAAGGAACTTCGTTCCAATAAACACTCATAGCCTCACACAAGAATTACCTGTGACGTGGGTGCCATTGACAACACAAAGACAATGATCACACACAATATGAAAACAGGAGAATCGAACCCAGGACATTTTGAACGGCGGCAGTCAGTCAGTAGTTACGCCCCCTTGCAAAAGAATTTTCAAAATCGGTTCATACATAACGGATTTCTGAGGTGTAGTGTTTGTCACATTGAAAAATACAACCAAATTGAGAACCCCCTCCTATATTTCGAAGTAATTTAAAAATAATAATGACGTCATTCTTCGTTATTTACTCGTTATTGTTTATTCGCAAACAGTAAAACAACTAGGGCATTGCGTTACATGTATAAGGTTATTTACTGCGGAGGCATTCATCCTATGCTGACACCTTTTTGTAATAAATCGGCTTTGAAGCTTGGGGCTTGTTAACGAGAAACGACATCAATAACCTATCGTTTTGAATTGGCTTCAACCCATTAATGGCCCACTACTGGGCACGGGTCTCTCCTCTTGAGGAGGCTTAGAGCACACTCCACCACGCTGCTCCAGTGCGGATTGGTGGATGGATTAGTGGCCAACCCGAGTGTCGGAAGTTTTTAAACCGCCCGAGGGCCTCCGACATGGCTTAACGACTGTTATCTTATGATAACAACCGGGACCGACGGCTTTACGTGCCCTCCGAAGCACGGAAATGCTCAAGAATTTCTTGCCACTAGCGGTCACCCATCCAACTACCGACCGCGCCCGCTGTTGCTTAACTTTGTCAATCACTTAGGATCGATGCAAGCCGCTGGGCTATGAGTGCTTCAATCGTTTTGAATAAGATAATGTAATTCTGTTAATTGCCGACTTGTTTTCTTTGATGATTGTCAAGTGATTTTCTTATTAACTGCCACCACAGTTACACTAACTGATTTAAAGGACTCGTAGAGGCCTCTCCTTCAGTCGAAACTCGACCATAATTCAATCTGTCAAAAGTTACGAGTATTTCACAATGACATTTTTCAATGGTCTATTTTCTTGAATAAATTTAATTGCGACTCAAATTATTTATAAAATTTAGCTTCCAGCACTTCTTCTCCATAATATACTTTAACAATACCAAAAATCTGACTTCTACGTGCCTCCATTGTTCGTAAAAGGGGGTACAAAGGATTTCCCATCACGGATTAATATATAAATAACCCGAGCTCCACAGAGAAAAATCTGCAAGACCATGCTAATCAAACATGAAACATAATAATGAAAGAATTTGGGTTAAATAGAGCATGGGACAAAAATTGGACGGTCGCAAGGAACCTCAATTATCTTGGAGAATATGGATTTAACGAAAGCCAATGAAGCATGATATTGCATGTGGGTCTTTGTGTACACTGAGGGATTGTCCATGGCTATTTGTGGAGATAAATTTATGTAAGACATTATTTACGAAGCACAAAATTAAAATATATTGATCGAAATAATTTGATTAGTGATACATACCTATCCATCTATCCTCATCGGGCAAAAGTCAAACTCAAATCATTTTTAATATTTATTTCATAATATAAGTTTTAATAATACGCTAAGGCTGCGGGCACGAGATCTGCGGCGGGCGGCGCGATGGCGGTTGCGGCGCGGCGCGGCGCGGGGCGATTAGCAGCGGTGTCTTGCGGGGCACGAAAAAACGGTCGATCAATCGCGCTAAAGTAGTGTTGTGAAGAATGATAATATTATAATCTGTTTATTTATACTTTTATTGTTGAAGCGATGGCGTAAACCGACTTTCGGAATAAAGTGACACTTGGTTTTCATACAGATGAAGGTACATGTTTCATCTATTCGGTTGTGAAAAACATGAGTTTACGTCGAAGAGAATTATTAGAGCTTAGTATCCTGATGAGATCTGAATTATTTTTACCAAGAAATGGTGTTCATCCAATAAATATAGGAAGAAGTAATTTAGGCGAATTTTCTACTCTTTATAACTAAGATGTCATTCAGAAAATATTAAAACTATACGAGAATGAGTACATTTTAATAATATTTTAGAGAATATTTAGAGAATATTTATTTGGTGCAAGTTTTTACTGTCCCATATAGCAGCTTTTGATGAAATACATGAAATTAGTTCTTCATTATAAATTTCTATTACTTTAAAATTATAATTCAATACAATTCTATGTACTATCAATCAAGTTTGTTCCCATCTCTTCCGCGGCGCCGCGCATCGCCCCGCACCGCCCGTGCATCGCGCATCGCGCCGCTCGAAATCGCGGGTCTCGTGCCCGGTCCCATAGTACGCCATACTGTTGATTCCATCGCTTCAAATCGCCGCCGCGCCGCAACCGCCATCGCGCCGCCCGCCGCAAATCTCGTGCCCGCAGCCTAAGAAGCATGAACTATTTTAAATACCACCCCTTTAGAGATAAGATTAGAGATAAAATGGCGAAATATTCTTTCACCCTTTCCTCCATTTTTCTTCCCATGATAATAACAATAAGTAAACAATAAAGCATTAGTAGGTTCGAATCTCTTCTAAAATAGATATACACTTTAGAGAACATTTTGAAGAACTTTTAGGTACGCCACCTGCGTGCTTCATACTCCATAAAAACTTTGCCATCGAAACAAGTGAAAATGTATTTCTTATTTTTTACTTTGATGGCGCAGTCCTTTTAGGGTTACTGAATTACTTATACATTCTTAGATGTCCTTTTACGTAAATGCAACGTAAATGATAACCACTGACCCGTCTGCTTATATAATATAATAGTATAATAGTAGTATATAATAGTATTTACAAAAAAATACAGGCTTCAAATCAAACCAGAACGATTAAATCACTGAGTTATCACTGCTGTAAACACGTATTAAATTCATGATTAAATCAGATAAATTCAAAAGGATCATCGATATCCATGTTTCGTTAACAAACTCCAAACTCCAAACTCTGTTTATCCAAAGGATGAATACATTGGCGATAAACAAGGACCCGGGCAAATTTAATATCACGCCCCATTGCCCTGTTTACAATAGCCTCTTTACTTTAGAAACCGACGAAATTTTTAATTTTTGTATGGTACTTGTATGGTATACATGTCATTAGTAATAATATGTATATATAGCAGAAAGGGGTATTCTATGGTGTTGGTTATGAAATGATATTCCTTTTACTTTGCACCATGATATATTTCCAGTTCTCCTAACGTTCACATCAGTATTCCAAAGTACTTCAACACTACGTGATCAATAATAATCTGTTCTACATTACTGACAATTCCCTAATCTAAATATGACATGACATTTCTTATCCTATGCCTTTGCATCAGACAAGCGCTGTAGAATAAAGAGGACCCTCACTGGACCTTCACTGGAGATTCATGGCCTCACCGATATATACTATAATGTGCATAAGAAACTAAAAACTAAACTAAAAGTGGCTGCGACAAAGGATTTTTAGATTATCAGTAAGTATTATGGTTAACCATACTTGAGTCTTCACAAAACGGCAATTCACTCGTCATTCATGATTGCCATATTAAATGAGGATGGGATAAAAACCCGCATCTTTTCACCATGTCGGAATATATCCAGACAATGAGATGGCTTATGGAGTTATCGCTAAGAGATATGATGAGGAGTGCGTACTGTGCTATTTATAACCCCTTTTCATGGCTTTTCTGCCGCCATAATTTCGCTGGTAATTTTGTTATTTCACAGTTTTTTTTTACCTATCATTACTGAGTTCATGTGACAACAAAGAATTGGAATATGGGCCAGAGGAAGATAATTATAATTTTCCATGATTATTTAATCTAATTTACCTAAATTATTAAACATAGTGTTCAGTAAAACAGAGGTCAATCGTAATTACTTTCCAACAATGCAACGAATACCGTTAATTTTTTTTACGAATCAATATGAGAACTAACCACTAACATATACGTGAGTAGATACCATTAAAACTAAGCTTAATTCAAGACATACGAAAACTTATCGATGTCCATTATTTGACTATAATCTCAAATGACTTTATTATCGACCCTTACTTTATAATTGGGCTATTAGATTTATGCTAAAAGTCTATAATAATATCTTGCAGCTTGGTAAAAAGCCGAGTATCAAATACTTGTTAAAGTTTCAATTCTGTAAATTACTGTAAATATATTTCTTATTTTTTTACATGTTACCATACTTATTGTGTTTGTTATGACATGCGCTAATGCTTATACTTGGTAGAAGTGTTCATAGGCCTTATGTCTTGTCGATACTAAATGATCGTCGTGGTGAGTTGGATAAAATAAATAAAGATTCACACTCATAGCCCCACACTAGGATTCCTTGTGTCATAGGTGGCATGGACAACACTAAAGACTTAATTCATAATTCTTTATTGCGTCAAACATGGTACATAATAATACATAACATTTACATGGTACATAATAATACATAACATAATAGTACATAACACTTCACACCCAAGAACAGAAATTCAAACCCATCATTTAAATTTGCGCCTCGCTGGGAATCGAACCCAGAACCCTTGGTGCGGCGATCCGGCATGGTAACCATTGCGCTACGCGGGTCGTCAAATGGACGGGTGACTACTACGATGGTAGTGGTAAAAAACTTGAAAATTTCTGACACTTGGGTTGGCCACTCAACACTCCACCAATCCGCAATAGTCGTCGTGGAATATGCTAATGTGGAATATGTTAATGCTTAACTGCGATTCCATATGATGATGGTAAGTTTATATTTTTAACATGACACGACCTGAAGGGAAGGTCGTCAGTCTACCTAGTCTGGGGGCGTCTTATACTCCATTTCCGAGACGTGGGCGCTATTCGAGGACCTTTCTTCTTATTATTATAATTATAATCAATTCAAGCCAGCTTCCCAAGTGTAGTGTCTATGCATAGCGGACAGTCTGTGGCTAACTGCGAGCGAGTGCAGAGGTGCGCTCTGCGTATTCATACCTCACCTATTACAGAGTAAAGCGTGTGTATTATTGATCCTCTGAACACTACAAGTGGCGACGACGGTAAAAAATAATAAGTAATTACAAAAAATTTGTTGGAAAAAAAGAAGGATTAATGCCCTTGCTTGCATACGCTTGGGCAGGCAAATTCGTTACGAATATATTCTATTATGTACGTATTCAAGTAAGTAAAGTGTATAATTACATTACAACCACATAATTTACATGTGGGTACGCCTAACTGCGTGTACTTAAATAACAATTATTTAAGTATTAACATTTTAAGAACTCGGCAACGAAAGTACCACTGCTAGATTTGTACACAAAATGGTTGTCTAAACATCAAAACTAGTTAAATATTTCGAAGGCCACGCAAATCACCTTGTTACAAAGGGCCATGCATCAAGTAACTATTTCAAATAGACCATGAATTTATTGCAACTGGTTACGATATTGCTGTCGGTAATATTATATATAGTAGCATGTGGAAGAGTAATTTATTTCGTTTCTTATTTCAAATAAAGCTATCGAATCACAATAACAATATCCTAAGTTTTGTTGTATTTGGTGGATAATTAATAAAATCGTGAAACTTCACGTTACCCTTGGAATGACTTGGAAAGAAACGATTCAGAATCTACCCCACGTATTAATATAATGCTGTGGTTAATATTTTCATAATTCAAATACCGTTCTGCAATGAATCCAAAGATTTTATGTTGATAATTATTATCTAAACAAGTTTCAGGTGTAATTTTGCTTATTAGCTGGCAGTTCAATACAAATATTATTATTTTCACGCCACGACAGTTCACTTGAAGATCATGCCTATATAATCATTCTAATGAAGAACCTGGAAAATAGCTACGAACAGTGTGTTAGGATATGAACATAATGGTTAAAAAGTTTATTATACCTTACAACCCTTATTACGTAGTAATATTGAAGCATCAATTGGTTAATATCTTAATGCTAAAGCCAATATGAAATATATTGATAACTACGTCAATCGATAACTACGTCAAGGTTCACGCAGGTTGTTGGGTCTATCCCACTAGTCCCGTTACAAGGTCCGTTGGTTGGACACGCAAACTTTTATACGGCTCGTAAGGAGCATGCAAATGTACTCTGAGTACAAAAAGGCCGCAAAGGCACGCAAATTTAAACAAGGCTCGTAAGGAGAATGCTACTGTACCTTGTGTAAAAAAAAAAAGCCCAAATTAGGCATATTATTATTATCATATACATATCTACTTGCTGGTATAAATAAAAATGAACCTTAGTATTTCTCGGTAGCTTAACCGATTTGACTATGTTTGATTCAAAAATGTTCGTGATGGCTCAAGGATGGCTCTTTTGGGAAGAAAAACAAAGTTATTTTTAAAGTGACGTGGAATATTTTTATGTTCCGCCAAACTATTAAAGATATAGAAGTATAGTCTTTGCGAAAGTTATTCGATGTGATGTGTATTTCCTATTAAAGGTCTATTAAAATCGAAAGATGTAGAATACTAAACTTCAGTCTAAATGTCAAATGAAACGCTTTGTTTGCTAAAAATAAGTAAATAGCAATAATCTAAAATTTTAACCAAACCGAATTAAAATAAAGTACATCCAATAAAAAAAAGAATCGTCGAAATCGGTTGGATATTGAGTTATTCGTCCATTTGTCGCGCACATACTTAATGCAAAATTAAGACGCTGCTGCTTAAGATGCTTTTGACAAGGATGCCATTTTCTGATCTTGCTCAAATTTATGTGAAACCACACGGCAAGTGCCAGCTTTCGATTAAAGAAAGAATCATCAAAATCGGTTCACTCAGTCCAAAGTTCTGAGGTAACAAACATAAAAAAAATAAAAAAAAGATACAGTCGAATTTAGAACCTCCTCCTTTTTTTTGAAGTTGGTTAAAAATGTATTCAACTTATGGGGTATTTACCATAATTAAGTATCATAATTAATTAAGGTACGGAGTAGGCACTTGATTTAGAGTTGCAAGGAATAAGCCAAACTATACATAATTATGTAAGCGATATATTGAATTGTTGCTATGGCAAGTCATTCGAGGTGATGAGGATTATACATACTGTAATGTATTCTGTATGGTATGTACAAGTGGTATATAATATACCATAACATGTACTGTCAATTAAAAATCAAAACAAACTTAAGTAAAAAGCCACGCATACAAGGACTTCAGAAATATTTATATAAAAGATAAATATTCTAAGGCTATACAGTCATATTACTGTTACATAAGTAAAAGCCACGCATACTAGAAGTCCACGCATAATTATAAATTAAATTATAATCTAAGGCTATGCAGCCACGTTGCTGTTACTTAAGTAAAAAGCCACGCATACAAGGACTCAGAAATATTTATATAATAAATAAATATTCTAAGGCTATACAGTCGTATTACTGTTACATAAGTAAAAGCCATGCATACTAGAAGTTCACACATATTATAAATTAAATTAATCTAAGGCTATGCAGCCACGTTGCTGTTACTTAAGTAAAAAGCCACGCATACTAGAAGTTCACGCATATTTATAAATTAAATTATAATCTAAGGCTATGCAGCCACGTTGCTGTTACTTAAGTAAAAAGCCACGCATACAAAGACTCAGAAATATTTATATAATAAATAAATATTCTAAGGCTATACAGTCATATTACTGTTACATAAGTAAAAGCCATGCATACTAGAAGTTCACGCATATTATAAATTAAATTAATCTAAGGCTATGCAGCCACGTTGCTGTTACTTAAGTAAAAAGCCACGCATACAAGAACTTCAGAAATATTTATATAATAGATAAATATTCTAAGGCTACACAGTCATATTACTATTACATAAGTAAAAGCCACGCATACTAGAAGTTCACGCATATTTATAAATAAAATTATAATCTAAGGCTATGCAGCCACGTTGCTGTTACTTAAGTAAAAAGCCACGCATACAAGGGCTCAGAAATATTTATATAATAAATAAATATTCTAAGGCTATACAGTCATATTACTGTTACATAAGTAAAAGCCATGCATACTAGAAGTTCACGCATATTATAAATTAAATTAATATAAGGCTATGCAGCCACGTTGCTGTTACTTAAGTAAAAAGCCACGCATACAAGAACTTCAGAAATATTTATATAATAGATAAATATTCTAAGGCTACACAGCCATGTTGCGGTTATATAAACAAAAAGCCACGCATACACGGTGCCCGTAAAGATTTATAATTCAATGTTTTAAGGCTACGCAGTCATGTTACTGTTTCATAAGAAAAAAGCCATGCATATACGATGCCCGCCAATATTTATAAATCAATGTTATAAGGCTACGCAGTCATGTTACTGTTACATTAAACTGTTAAAAAGCCATGCGTGCACGGTAGCTGCATTAATGTTTTGAAGCTATGCCGTTATGAAGATTATTGAAAGCCAAACATGTCTGTTGGATATGAGTCATGTGACACCTATTCGAGATGTCTGATGGAGATGATTCTATCATAATCGACCGGCCGCATTTCACTGATATGAAATCGTGGGATGAAATAACAAATTGCAGGTTTTCAGAAAGCTACCCCAATCACAATGAATCACAAATATCAAGTACAGAAATGATGCAAGTATTATGTAAGGAATCAAAAACGTTATAATATATTCACATATTTGAGTCAGATTATGACAAATTAGTACAAGTAGTTATGAGTTCATGGTAACAGATTCAACATTTGTGATAATTATATTAATTTTTATTACCATATAATACAATCCATAATAATTTATTGGATGTTTTATTATTCTTATTGAAATAATATAACGATTCATCCATACAGAAATAAGCACTTGCAGACTCAGAAGATAGTAGTATTTTCATCTAATATCTTTACTTGCAATGTAAATGGTAATCTTTTTGAGCTGCCGAAAAATAAAGGAAAATATGTGAAGATTATGATTTTGTCTCCATAGTAAAGAGACAACGAGGCACTGACTTCCGCAGAGAAGTTCTACAGAAAAGAGCGCAGGCTGTATTCGTGTAAAATCGACATCAACACTTTTACTAGCGTCAAGTGACGGCTAATGACCAAAAGGTTATTTTTATCAGTTTCCGTACTTTTCCACGACAGTATTCAATATTATCCATATTATATCCAAGGGCAAGGTTACCTATTGTAATTATTGAGTATGCGTTAACAAATTGTTTCGATTTCATTATGCCTGACTCTGCCAAGCGGATACTAAAAAAAGGTTGAATGACAGTGCAGAGAAGTAACTTTAGAGATTTTTCTCTAAAAAGCAATGCAGTCCGCGGCTCGTCGTATATTTCTGTATTACAGATCTATCAAGTTTACAGTGACGTTGATATTGAGGAAGCTAGAAGCACTAGATCTCCATCAAGACGTTGGAGTGGCCACATCACTAAGCCGAGTGTACATGCAAGTGTGAGTGACCGTGCACGCAGGAATACTAACTCACAAAGCATTCTCATAGAGAGTGCTTGATAACGATTGAAATCTCCCCTGGGAAAGGTAATCTGAATTCGTTTCCTTGACTATGATGGACTATAAAGGTTCTTTTGCTACTATTTTAAATGTCCCTGTGACCTTAACAGTGTAAATACTGGTAGAATTAAATAGTTTAACATTAAATGAATTGCTGGCCAATGGTTTGAATTTGTTAGTGACACGAGATGAAAAATAATATCAGATACGAAAATTGTTTAAAGTTGAGTTCTCATAATGCGCGGAGCGAGTTGTTTGAACTGTAGACATTATATTGACATCATGCATTATGTCTAGTTCAATGAATCAAAATTCTCAAGATTTACGTTTGAAAATTTCGAACTACCTTATAGACTTGAAATATTTTTATTTGCCATCCTTGTTCTTTTCGCTATACTTTGCATAAGTTTGATAAAGATAGAAACAGACTATGAAGCACAGTGACATTAAATGTGGCGCGATGCTTGAGCGCACTTATTAAGTGCTCTCACATTTCGCGATGTTTACACAACACTTATTAAGGCCGATTTGGGCCGCTTCACATTTCAGAGGCGTCATGTATTTGTCGAGCACCTATAAACAGGATCATGATACTGAATGATACGAGATGGAGACTGGGACTCAAGAAAGAAAGTTGTAGTGAACTTGGAGGTGTATCTGTGTATGGGTGACGCATATTGAACACATAATTATGATTCACTCAATGGATATGCATATCGGCTGGGAGAGCCAACAATAACAATAACAATAATTTATTGTGGTACATGGCTTGGGTTAATTTATTTTCAAGGCTACATTTTGACGTTAGTTAAAAATACAATTATGATCTACAAGAGTTGTATTTAGTGAAATACGAGAAGATCTTCATTTGACTTATTATGCTAGTAAGATATTTTTTTTTACTTTCGAACACTTCAAATAAAATAGCTTTCACTCTATATATAAACCTTTAGACGGTAGTGTGAGAGACAGGAGTTGACATGTCTACAATTCAATTAGAGAAAAGAGGAGAACAATATGTGGACAGTACAAAGGGAGTTACAGATCCTAAATTGGGTACAGAAAAAATATCGATGAAAAATAAGTAACTCAGGCTAACAGATTGATACCAAACTTTAACCCTGCCCTCACATAGCGGTGTGAGTATTTGATGGTGAAAGCGATGTACAGAAACGGGAAACACGTGTTATACAACAAAGAAAATAAACGTTGGCTAACAAAGAATTTATTATTTTCAGATCTATATCGATGTTGGAATAAAATAATAATAATATAAAATTCCATTAAAATTGACGGAAATGCTATACTATATATTTAAAACTCATAATAAAAGCATTCTTATGAAAGGGTATTACAACTTATGACGAATGATTATTTTAATGACAAGACTGCTTGGACATGAGTTTTATAATATAGATTGTAAGTAGTTAATAAGTGCTATCTGTAACTGTGAGTAGGACAAAAACACCCCGGTAGTTTCTTGCTGCTTCTTCTCCCGGGCCCTTCTCACAGTAGGGCCTTGTTGAAGCATTGGCGTAGCTTGCATGACGTACAAAAAGTGTTTGTAAACCAAACCAATAAAAATATTTGAATTTTATACAATAAAGAAGGGATGTAGTGTCTATGCATAGCGGACAGTCTGTGGCTAACTGCGAGCGAGTGCAGAGGTGCGCTCTGCGTATTCATACCTCACCTATTACAGAGTAAAGCGTGTGTATTATTGATCCTCTGAACACTACACCAAGGAACAACTTAACACCAAGTGCTTCAAGATTAGGAACCTAAGAATTTGTCAAAGACGATGATCACCTTAAGGAGCCAATCATTTTACCTACTGCTTATGAGCTAAATAAATCCGTTTTAAAAAGGATTTTTGAAAAAAGGTCAACAATGTTGCGTGGATGAAGTTACGGACTGCCGGATGCACGAACTAATAAATATAATGACATAGAGGTATCATTTCTAAGAACACTAAATTAAAGATCAAGTAGTCCTGTGAAAGACGACGCCTCAAAACCGAGAGTTCTCGAGTACTCTCCACTCTCTTGATGTTCAACCCGTTGTTTAATTGACTTTGAAACTAGCATTCGATCTTGCTCTCAGCCCTGAGAGTTTTTGAATGTTTCCCCGAACTATTTCTAAGGGATAAGTTGTAAGTAAACACGGCAGTGTAATGTGTTTACTATAAAGTTGCCCAATTACGTCCGAAGTACATTTTAGGATCATTTAATGACCTGTTTTTTAACATTTGCTATATGATTAATAGTGTTATTATTAAACATGGATGTTACAAAAATATATTTTTGTAAATTCAGTTTAAACTCGTTTAATTCAAAATTATAATTGATTTATTGCGGTCTTTGCATGATCGGTAGGGTTCAGTTTTCTTAGTGTCCTTAAAACAAAAATTTCCTAGCGCTTGTGGTAAGGCATAGATCTTTCTAAACGCTAATCTAAACATACCAAATTTTTTATAACATATGAAATTTTTATTACCTTTATAAGAAGCCCTTTAATTTCATTTTATTTATTTCTATGTGAATCGAAACAGAAACAAGAGTGAATTTTATTTTAACGTTACGGTTTACTATCTGTGACTTCATTGCCGCTTACCATCAGATATGGTCAAGTATTAGCCCATATATCTATCTATCTATCTATATATGGCAAGAAACTTCAAATTTCGTACACGTATTCCTCTTATGACGTAGGCATCCACTAAGGAAGGATTTTTCAAAATTAGATCCTCAAGGGGATGAAATAGGGAATAAATATGACAAGCATAATTTCCATGGGCGAAGCTGCGGGCAACAGCTAGTTAAATTATAAAAAAAATAAGCACTTACGTTCAGAAATATGACGTCCATAAATAAACTAAACAAGTGTAGTGCAGTGCGGAAACAGCGACGCGAGCTTCCGACTTTCTAAAAGCTTTTACGGCTCAGCATGCATGTCAAACATTTTGCACTCGATAAAGGTGTTATACCTACACATGGTTTCCGCTACGTAAGTGATACTTCCGCGGACACCATGTTTTTGTTTTGGGATGAAATTAATGAAATATTTTCATGGTGATTAGAAAGGAACAGCTCACAGCGGGACGCGAATCGGAAATTTTAGAACATATCAATCAACATACTTAACAAAAAACTTCCATCGTTAAGAAGTTATTCCTATTTCCTTGCAATGGAATATGTAGCGGTTGATCCGTCTGGGTCGCAGGCCATAGTGGTCACCCAGTTTAATCACATATCTAGTACATTTGCAGTCTTTCTAGAATTTCAAGAAGTTCTTGAACCAATTTTCAAATGTTTTGGGATATTTATATTATATCTGTGTTATCTAGCTTATACTCCTAGAATATACTGTGAGTTGTTTCTTGGTGGGTGAAACAAAACTGTCATGGGTTTATTAAATTTATATATAGTTATTTAAAGTCTGTTAAAAAATATTCATTATAGCTACAGTATATGAGAAGTCATCTTTTGAACCGCCAGTAAAGCATAACGTTGTAAGCATAGCGTAGTAATTACATTGTTAAATACAATGCTTTTCACCACAATAATGTCAATGGATCGAATACTTAATCTAAAGACATGTAAAGTTTTATATAACTACTTCTGAGGCTATAGTACATTTTATATTTAACTGCTTCCACAATAAGACACAAAGCATGCCATCCTTTGTAAAGACAATTGCTTTGCTGAGATCAAGACAATGCAATGACCTTTGAATATTGTATCTCCTGAGGCTCGCAATAGCTTTGGGAGCGGGTATCCTCACAGTCATGCCCGTTACTCCTGTTTGTAGCTATGTGTGTCTTTCATTTAATCCCACTGGCTGTTTTCCTATCTTTCTGCGAAATTTAAAATTATTTAAAAGAAGTAAAGACAAGCACGTCTTTAAAACCCTACTAATGTTATAAATGTGAAAATTTGTTTATGTACCTATACCATGATCTGGAATAAGATAAAGGGTACGTATCATCGCTGAAAACGCGGTCAAAATTTCGGTCAGAGTACTAGTAGATAATATACATATGTATAATTTGCATACAGGCTTTACTTTAGGCTTTTCTTCTTCTCCATGACAAAGCACCTTTCCGAAAAGCCAAAAAATGACGTGCATAAGTGTATCAGTGATACCTATATGAATAAATTATTTTGACTTCGACTTTGACTATAAATTCTCTTACCTGAGCAAAACTGTTTACTCTGGTCATTTCCAAGCATCTTTGTTATTAATATTCATAAACACTATGCCCTTGCCACTTATAATATAAAAAAACTCATTGGTGTGAGTGGGTACAGTACTGTGAACATGCCAGCTTTCGGTAATACACCTATACCACCATCATCGTGATTACAAAAGCAAAGCAAAAGCAAAAGCAAAGCAACAACCCATAATTGTCCCACTGCTGGGCTCGGGGTCTCCTCTCACAATGTGAGGGGTACAGGCCATAGTCTACCACGCTGGCCAAGTGCGGATTGGTAGACTTCACACACCTTTGAGAACATTATGGAGAACTCTCAGGTGTGCAGGTTTCCTCACGATGTTTTCCTTCACCGAAGCAAGTGATAATTAACTTGTAATACGCACATAATATTTGAAAATTAGAGGTGCGTGCCAGGATTTGAACCTGGGCCCCCGCGTTCGGGAGACCAACGTTCTAACCACTTGGCTATCACTGCTTTTAAGTGATTACAAAACGAACACAAAACTGTGCGTACTCAAACACGCTGTAGCTAATTCTATTTTAAAAAATTCCTTGCATCTTCTCAAGAAAATAAATCTTGTTCTTAATCTTAATGCGAATTTTTAATCAAGATGCACACGTAAATTAAATTCGCTCAAGATAAAAACTTCACAAAAGTTACCTGAAAACTGAACGGAGTAAAACTCAACGGTTTTGCTGGATGGCTTTTCTTTAAAAGTTATAGTTCGACAACTAAAATACAGTAATGTACTCGTAGTTTAATACCAAAGCATTCCTTTCTAACGCAGATGTTTGATGTTTTGTAGGTATAGTGAAGTTTTTACCTGTCATTTTCCACTAAGTTAAAATAGGCCACCCCAAGGATATTATCCATAACGTCTAACTGGATAACAATCTTCGTAGACCTCAAAACGGATGACTTACGTCCCAACTCAGAGTCACTAATGGTTACTTAAATCGCTCCTAAGTAAATAATCGCCATACAAATTCTGTACTAAGGAGTGGTTTAAATGACCGTTAATGACTGAGTTGGGGCGTTAATGTTGGATGACCATTGACCATGTTCCGATAATGTTTACGTTATAATTATAGTCCCAGGATATACCTATAATTCGATTGTGTTCACATTTCTTTATAAGTGCGGTGTATATAACATTCTTCAAATAACATTTATGCAAGCTTTTATTTAATTCACTTTTTTCGTTAGTATATTAGTACTTAGCAAGTTCGGGTTTAGGAAGCTGGATTAAAACTACTTCCTTTTATCCTACGGAACTCAAATAGTACGTGTTGCTTTATTTAGTTCCTTTTAGTATTTTTATTACGATGAAAATATTCGACGGAAAATATTACTGACATGAAACTTTACCTATAGACACATTTTTGACAACGGGAGATCTCCCGCCAAGTGAGGTGTGTTGCCCATTTAATTTTGGAATTTTATTATAGAAATGTATACCAAGCCCTATGAAAGATCGCTGCACTTAGGCGGAACGAAGGCGTAACTAATTGATGCATTCTTTTCGTTTGGCGATTATAAATATCAAAATTTTGTTTATACGCGTTTATATTCATTCTTCCGCATAAAAACAACATTATTAAAGACATACTGGTAAGCTACTGTAAATATACCTATTTCCTTGATTTTTTCACGCAAAGATTCCCGAGACCTAAGTTTATAAATAGCCCTAACAGTCCTTTTCTGGAGTATGAAAATTTCTTCTATATTGGCTGCTTTGCCCCACAGCAAGATGGCATAAGACCAAAATTATCTATATATCAGGTATATATACCTGACATACTCGTATATACGTGATATATAGATCTATATATCTCTCTCTATATAGAGAGAGATCTCCCTTTGCCAAAAATGTATCTGTAGGTAAAGTTGCATGTCTGTAATGTTTTCTGTCGAATATTTTCAACGTAATAAAAATACTAAAAAGAACTAAATAAAACAACATGTATAATTTAAATTCCGTCTATAGTTTATTAATTAAAATTGTTTCGAAAGCTTAAATTCCAGCTATAACCGAAATTCTCCCTTCAAATTCTCATTAAGGATTCGTATCCTTGTAAGTAAGTAATTAATGGCAAAATGTAGGTTCGATTTATTTAATGTAAAACACTATGAAACTTGGCACCCTTCACAATACTCTGCCTATAACAATAGATACCTATATCCGTAGGATCATTATATTATGTATGTGACGTGTTACGTTGGAACCATAATATCAAAGCAAAGCAACAACCCATAATTGTCCCACTGCTGGGCTCGGGGTCTCCTCTCACAATGTGAGGGGTACAGGCCATAGTCTACCACGCTGGCCAAGTGCGGATTGGTAGACTTCACACACCTTTGAGAACATTATGGAGAACTCTCAGGTGTGCAGGTTTCCTCACGATGTTTTCCTTCACCGAAGCAAGTGATAATTAACTTGTAATACGCACATAATATTTGAAAATTAGAGGTGCGTGCCAGGATTTGAACCCGGGCCCCCGCGTTCGGGAGACCAACGTTCTAACCACTAGGCTATCACTGCCTAATATACATCCTCTAAAGTCTAAACTGTATGCAACCTGAGTCGGGCTTACATTAATCTCTTGAAGGCTTGTATAACTAGTATAAGATACTACAGGTACCTATAATAAATTCACATTTCACACCTATCTGTTAGAAATTATTTAATTATATAATTATTATCTGTTACTAAAAGTGCTCCTCCTGCCTTTAATAAATACACGCCAAGCAGTTATAATAAAAAGGGTTTTCACAGATAGGACACACATAGGGTTTTTCGAATTTTTATGCCTATTCAAATTTAATAAAAAAGTTTATTTTCAAAAAAGAATATTCCAAATTCAAATTCGTATTATTTTACCAACAGTATTATCGTTTTTAAATTGAATTTAAAATGGAAGCTTCTTTACCTGATTTTTCTAGATTTTTTGCATTATTCTACTTTTTTCATATCAACAATCGAGACGGTAGAATCGTTTGTTAAACTTCAAATTTCATTTATAGACAAAGACCCTTCCACAACCGTGTACCGCAGGTATAACAAAGCTATGCACGGTCGACTAACTTTGCAAGATGAAGAAAAAAGTGGTCGCCCTTTGAGGGCTTTTGCAGAAGGAAAGACAGCAGTGAAAAATAAAATTGAAGATAATAAAGGAATTACAAATACAAAGATTCAGGACATTGATGATTGACTCGGGAAGAGTCCACTAGATTTTAAACAAGCTCTATTGCGTAAGAGAGTTTAAAGGTTAGCTCAAAAACTTACCCATTATTTGATGACCATAAGACAAAGAGAATAAAGATAACTATCGGTGAAAAGATCTGTTTTCTTTTCATATAAAAATACTTTAACAACTATGAACGAGTATATATTAATCTGATATGATATTTTTATCTGAAAATTCGTCATACAACCAATTGAACATATTGATGACATTTAATACGAGTAGAAACATCAAGCATGTATTTTCATATGACTATAAAACGTAAAAACTAATTTGACACGTACCTATTGGCAACTTCTACCCAAATAAAATTTAATTTCTTGGAAACTTTACTCTCCTACGCGACGTGCTTATGCGAAATTTGATGCTCATCCCAATAGGCTCTTGATAAGTGGATCCAAACTTGGTTATCGATTTTACTTCTAACCGAGTTCGGCTAAGATACACAAGATTTACATGCCCTTATTGGTTAAATGTGTGCTAGAAACGCAATTGAAAGATATAATTATTTTAATAACGTTGCTATGGGGATAAGTTATGAATTATTATAATTATACTGATCAATAACATTATTTATATGAATATGTAATGATCAAGTTAGTAGCGGAATTAGTTGAAGTATCAGTAAATTTTGGGACGTAAAAAGCTATAGCAACTCGCGAACTCGGGATCGCCCTGAAAACCAGCGGTCGTAGTTTTACTGCGGCCATTGCTGAGTGCGGTCCCTTTTCATACAGTTTGACTGCAACACAATACTATCATAGTTGTTTAAGTTTTTATTTTTTATTTTTCTTTTCCTTGTTGTTGCAGCATGTTATGAAATAAAAATATTCTATTCTATTCTATTCTTTATATTTAAGTCAAAATTGTGGTGTGCTCTGCTGAATACCAAACAAGGCTATGGCGGACGGTTCCTTCTGTTGGAGATCTCTGGGCACTGTACGCCCCATTTTAGTTCCGACGCGGGTACCCAAACCCATACATAGTAGGGTATTTTACTTGCCTGTCTCACTAACTAGTGAATGTCATTAATTTGTGGGTCAAATGCCAGTGGAAAATAGTTGATTAAAACCGAACCTAAGCAATAGAACCACGCAATAGAGCATAGGTGACGTGGCACAGGTGATCACTGTCTTGTGTCTGTCGGTATGATCATGAAAAAGAAGGTTGACCTAATGTTAAGATAAATTCCTCATAAAATAACTACAGCTGTAACGTGGTTCAAGACATATTTTATCCTAAAATAAATGCACATTTGAGTGAAAACTTATATGATTTGTAAGCAAAGTTGTAATATTGTAACTTGAACAGTCAAAAATTCCTTTACACCTAAAATGAAAAATATAACCTTCCCACTTCCAAATCGATCTCCAAAATATCAGATAGCGACTTCTCGTTAACTGTACCCAAAACTTGGTCCTTCGATCAAACTAAGTTTCTTTCACGATACGATACCCGATAATATAAGCGTTTAAGATTCCCATCGTTTGTAACAAACTTTTAGGGGTTTACAGTAGATATAATCTTTAGACACGTTTTTACGTATCACAGATTGTTTGAAATTGTAGATTTTAAACTCCGATATAAAGTAAATGAGAGGTCGTGATAAAGTAAAATAAAAAAACGCTGCACACACATAGCTCCCATACTAGGATTCCTTGTGTCATGGGTGCCATGGATAACACACACGCCCAGAGCGATAACAGAACTTCAAACTTATTGTTCTTTCTGCCTATCTATAACTAATGATCTCTATAACTTATGGTCTCTAGGCGATACTACGAATGGACGGCCTAACAGATGGACATGACGAAACTATAATGGTTCCCTTTGGTCTACGGATCTCTCAAGAAACTGTCATAGGATCAAACAAATTATTTATCGGATTTAAACCATGAACCAAACCCTAACGGCGGTGATTGTAAATTTTATCGAGAAAACATAAATATTTCCAGCCAAGCCAATATTCCGACAAATCATTATCTTGCTGATATCATAATATTTTTCTTTCTTCGTACCAATCTTCCTACAATTACAAAACAGACTTCTATTTGCGAAACCCGATATCATCGCTACAGTAAGGTTTTTTAATAAACTCCGACGTGCAGGTAGACAGGTTCGCATTTATTCACATATTCACCCTTGAATTCTCTTTTTCAGCGAAATTTGGTATATTTTCCGGAACCTGAGTCGGGCAGTGAGCCTCGACAAACATAATACCTATGGACAACGTTTGATTTGCGTTGCAAGGTATTTTTTCCAAAAAAAAAGTTTGCTACGAGTGTAACATAAACATAGATTCTTTTACGTTTATAAATCTTGGTCCTATAGATAGTAGTACTTTCATGTATGATGTTAATACACATCCATGTTGAATATACATATTACTTTAATTTATAGTTATTTACTAAAATCCTAATCTATCTTACATAAAACAAAGTTTACTAGTTACACCACATAATAACTCAAGAACGGCTGAACCGATTTTAATCATCTTTGATTTGTTGGATTCGTCTCGAGCGGAAATAGCAGAATAATTAAAAAATATGGAAAAAAATACGAAGAACATAAGAAAAATAACACAAAACTAAATATGAGAATCAAAGCAAAAATCACGTAATTATTTCCCCAAGAAACTGAAAAAGTTGCGATGAAATAGTGTAAAATTAGTTTACGATTGGAATGAAATAGTGTAAATTAAAATTAGTTATTAGTTACATACGTTCCTTCACTATAGTATGGCCAAATCTTACAAACTGATATTTATCAAGATATTGCGAACGTCGCAAAGTTGCACTAATCTATGGTTACACAGTAGTCCGTTGTTTGTTTACGCGCCACCACCAGGAGAGCGCGTGATTCGACGAACATAATATTAAAAATCTCACGTGAGAGTGGGGAATGGGGGAGGGGTTGAACCAAATCTCACGAAATCTCAGGAGGGGGAAGGGGGAGTTGAAAAACACTGCAAAACACCTTAAAACTATTTAATGGACGCCCCCTAACACATGCCTATAATTTCATGAATACAAATCTTCAAAGTCAGCCAATAGAAAATCTC
Organism: Thymelicus lineola; assembly: GCA_963932265.1. Taxonomy (NCBI): domain Eukaryota; kingdom Metazoa; phylum Arthropoda; class Insecta; order Lepidoptera; family Hesperiidae; genus Thymelicus; species Thymelicus lineola. Next base: position 1,631,007 of record OZ010695.1, read on the forward strand.
TACCAAACTACTGTTCCGTTCGATTCTGGGCCAGTAAAAACATTGTAATACCACAGTTTACAATAAACGCGTCTGAGAAGATAGTGCTAATATTTCATCTCAAATCTCTAAATTCGTCCTCCCATTGACCAACTTTGATTATAAAAATGGTCTTTCAAACTACTTTGCTCAAGTAGAATGGATTAGGTATGCATATTCAAAGGTGAATTATTCACCATTCAAACATTGTGACGACGTATTACGAAATACATCTATTCATATCCGCATGAATTACGGTTTTTCAGAAGTGCCTTATTACCCGACTGTGCCAGAAGAAGGGTTATGTTTTTCGAGTGTATGTATGTATGTATATTTCTTTGGCACGCTCTGTAACCTAAACGGCTTGATTGATTTCAGCTTGAGTTACGTTAGATTCGTCTTAATTGTGAGAGTGACACTGGGTATATCAAAATTTGTTAATCCTTCTATGGTTTAGTATTTCAGTATTACTTTTAACAACATTCCAAATTGGGCTTTTTTTCTTTTTAGTTTTTTACGCAGTCGGATTTTTTTATTTTTTATTTCTTTAAAAAACTTGCTTAAGTGAGAGTTTTCCATCATGTTATTGAAGATGTATGAAATTTGCCAATCTGCTTGACTAGAGTGGAGGACCCAAATCTCTACAAGAAAACACCTGGGCTATGTCACAGTTTGAGATTAACAGGTCTATAACACATTTCCAAAATATTGAAAATAACGCATATAATTAATTAACAGTATAATAGAATGTTATTAAGGTATGTATGGACAAGTTAATCCGCTAAATATTAACGGCGTGCGAGTTACTGCTCATAGTTCCTGTTTACTCGGTCCAAGCGTGTGCGACTGGCGCAATGCCAACACGCTTTTGTGGCATTCCGACTCTCCTTTATCCAAGTTCCAGTGATTAATTGTCCTCCCCCTGAAATTTCTAAAACAATTCCTTTCATTAAGGTTTTTCCTTTTCATCTTTATCCTGTTAACTAGGATAGGAGTTTAGGAATGTCTGCAACGATGTCCGGTTTAATTGTGTAGAGGAATTTACGTCTTATAAACGGTTGAACTTGTTTTATTTTATGTTATTTGGTAGCTGAGTTTCAAAAGAGTTATCGGTTCTCTGCGTGTTCTACCGACTTTACAATGATGAGTGCTCCGAGGAATTGTTTGACTTGATGCCTGCGTCTCCTTTTCGTTATTTCACCACTCGACGAAAATTGAAATTTGATCCACACCAATTGGACTCGTGGAGAACCTCTACGGTCTGATTCTCACGATCTTTATTTTCACGCACGTGAAAACTGTGGAATGAGCTTTCTTCTGAGGTATTTTTGGAGCGCTATGACATGGCGTTCTTCAAAAAAGGTGTAAAAAGTGTTCTCCTTCAGGGCCGGCGTTGCATAGGCGATTCCTCTGGTATTGCTCATGTCCATAGGCGACGGTGACCACTTATCATCAGGTGGCCCGTCTGCATTTTAGCCCTTCAAGCTATAAAAAAAGCAAAGCTGACTTTGATTCGTAAACATATTTCTTAAATTCAGAGATACGCATAATATTACATCATTACTTACAACGTTGGAAAATTGAAATGATTGAATAGGCTTTATTAAGTTTACTCACCATCTAAGGCTGCATCTCCACTTACAGGGTAGGAATGTCGTCAAGAATTTACTTAAAATAAGTATAAAAATATTTGTTGGCAATGGCAGTCAATTATTAACAAGTGTAAACTGTGGAACGAACTTCCTGCATCGGTGTTCCCTCTAAACTATAACATGGGGTCTTTCGTCTCCATCTTTGCCGGCAACGCGTTGGTGACGCCCCCGGTGTTTCTAATGTCCATGGGCGGCGGTGATCGATTAACACCAGGTGACCCGTTTGCTCCTTTGCCTGCTCAAAGCATAAAAAACTATGTCCGTACGTCGATAGCTATCTTATTGCACTTCAGGTGATGTGGTGAGATTATAAACTAGATAACTTGATCTCGACCTCAGGAGTAAAATTTATTATCACGTTATGAACATAAAACAATATTATTAGACTGCACTGGAACGTACTTTTTCCAAATCTTAAGTATAAAATGCAGTTTCCATTGCCAAATTTAAATATATCCTTTTAATCTCAAAGCATATTTTTGCTGAAATCTGAAACACAGATCTGAACAAAGCTGGAATTTTCATACAATTGTTTGCGCAAACAATCTGATGACATACTTTTGAATATTTAAGTACTAAGATTTCCGTGAAACACCGACTTTGTAAAATCTGCTTTTCGAAATTTCTTATGCAATATTCAGTGTCACGAAAACAGAATATTATGCTATACTCGTAGCGTTCCTCATAATTTTTCCTGTTAATATCATAATGCTATGATACGGTTATGAGTTGAAGTAATTGTTGCCCCGTACAAATACAAATAACAAATAAATAAAAGGCTTGCACACTCATACCCCTGCAGTAGGATTCTTTGTGACGCGACAACACAAATACAATTATAACATCCATTACACGAGTACAACAAATATTTATCTGCCACAGAGCTATCTTTTTAAACGCTTTTATTTAGCTTCACTTCGGAGCATCAAAGCATCAAAGGATCAAATCTTGTAACGTTAATTTGAATGACTTCCCTTTAATGAAAATTGATGAAATTTGGCAGACATGTGTATTTCCGATGACAATACACGAAAATTAAAAAAAAAAAATTAAATTAAAAAAAACGATTTTCAGACTTTAGACGCATAATTCTCTATGTTCTATTTTACGTAGAGACTTGAAATTTTCACAACTTGTAGCTAATTTTTTATAAACTAAACATTATTGAAATAAAAGCGTTTAAAAAAAAAAATTTTTTAGGATTCAACTTATTTTCTAATGAACATTAACAGCTTCACACAGGCAGAGCTTCGCCGCATTTAATAATATGTATAGCGTTGGTTTAATTGGACCAATTTAAATGACACATTTTGAACGCACGTTGGTCCTGTTGTATTTATTACCTATTATTGTAGGTATTACCTATTACCTATATATACTTTTACTACAATCCATGAACTGTGAGTCTAGACTACCAGACCATCTGGCAAAGATGCCCAAATCCCTTTTGAAGAATGTTTGCGCAAAATAATTAGATTATTCTGTTTACGATCTCAGTTTACGATGCTTAAAATAGCACAGAAAATCCAATATTTATTAGTGAATTGAATCGAAAAAGTTGTTTGCTAAGCGTATGAAAATTTATGGTACTGCCGGGTTTAACAATATCCCAACGATTAGCTTTATCACGCACACGTGGCATATGTTATGGGAGATAATACCCCGAACTATCCTAAATTTCATATGTAATAATGATTAAAATAAGCTAATATAACCGAACTGGATGTTATATAATAATTATTGTGGTTTTAATTAATTTTATCCAATATTTTATACTTATACTTAATTAAACAAGTGCGAATTAAACTTATTTGGAGAGGATTCCGTACGTTGATTATGTATTTACAGTTATTTTTTATTTTATTTATTTTTGCCGTTTTTCAAGACCATGGAGTTCTTATAGGTTTTTTTGTAATACCTATTAGGAGGGAAACGATAAATTTTTGCCTTTAATTTTCGTTCTTTCTTGAAATATTTTAAAACTATCCATTGTAGAAATATAACAAAAATATACTTAAGATCCTTACAACAAGCCCTTTCATTTGACATACCACAAATTAGGGTTTGCAAAACAGTTTTTGTTTAACTTTGATTTTGTAATTCTTTTTTCAAAATTCTGTTGTTTCGGAGTAAGTTGGCTGTGAACGGCAGTGACCCAGACGCACGAGTGTTCCGTTTGTTATAATGGATTCCATTTTTCGTTTTTTTCGTACGGAAGCCTAAAAATTAACGAAACGAAAGAAACGAAAACGAAAGAAATATATTTTTAGTCACAAAATATTTAAAAAATATCAGACCGGTTCTGAGTCTTCTGAACGGTCTAAACGCAGTATATTTGTGTTCCATTTTTTTCCATCAGATGTACAGAATCCTATAAAAAAGTAATAACCAAGTACCTACAAGACAAAGCATTTTTTTCTTAAAATTAATTTCATCCATTCTTTAAGTTCATTCCGAGATAAAATCAACATTGTACAAAAAACAAAGACCGTGGCATGCTCCATTATTTTATGAAATACATTATTAAAGCTGGATGCATCCGTACAAAAGGCTGAAAAAACATCACAATGCAATATATTTTGTACGTAAAATTGCTCGTGCTCTATTTGTGCGTTGGTTATATTTTCGTTATCCTCACATCCCATAAATGTCACATCAGCTCACAAATTAAGTCACCAAAGTACATAATAACACTACCAATTTGTCCTTATAAGGATTGCCTTACTTTACACACCTATTTCTATTGTAAATATGGAAATATCGTGTATGTTAGTAATCTTTTACGTAGAAACGACAGTTTCGATGAAACCACAGAAGAAATAATAGTATATTGATGAAACATAAAAAAACACTACTTTAAAACTAGAATAACATCAAGGCTCGATGTAACCTATATATCTACCTATGTACGCATCGTATTTACCATCCTATTATCCTATTAATATTATAAATGTGAAAGTTTGTGAAGATGTTTTGATGTTTGGATGTTTGTTCCTCAATCACGCCACAACTACTAAACCTATTTGGCTGAAATTTGGAATAGCAATAGCCTATACCCTGGAATAACACATAGGCTATTTTAATCCCGGAAAAGATCAAGGTTCCCGCGGGATTTGTAAAAAATCGATATGCACCCGCGCGAAGCCACGGGCATCATCTAATATCTAGTGGTAAAAAATCGATATCTAACTAGTTATATAATACTTTCTAAATATCTTTTTAATTTTCCTGTGTAATACTATGTCCGTAATAGAAAATTTACTATATTGCTTTGTGACGTAAGTTTGCACGGTTTATCTTTGGCAAACACAAAGTGGAACATTTTGTACAATTCGATTCGTGCAGAAGCATAATAGTTACATCTTTTTCGCGGATATCGTCAGTTTGCAGTGCAGAATCATTGTCAATTAGGGTGCATCATGAGTTGAAGCATGGCTCAAGGAAAAAAAACTTTATTTTCCTCCACACAAAAGCACACAAAAGGAGTCGTGTCTGTGTGTGTATGTCTGTGGCAACATGTCTCTTAAATGAATAGATCGATATTGATTTGGTTTTCTTTTGATCGAAAACATTTTTCGATCAAATGAAAATGTCGGGATAGTTTTAGTAGCTATTTTTGGTGAAAATAAAACTGTTAGTTTTTTTCAGTTTTAAAATTGTATAGTTGGTAAGGTGGTAAATGTTTAAATATTTCACGATTGATGATAGGAAACTGCTTTTATAAATAGTCCTACTATGCAAGAATACCGCATTCAGTTCCTAATGAGCAGTAGAGCCCAGTAACTTCCAAGAGGAGTATGTACCATGAGCAAGACACATTTTTGTTACAAGTAGCAAGTAAAGTCGAATTGCCAAATGCATAAGTTGTGACGACTCCGTGCATTGTTGGTCATTCAACAAGAGCGTAATTAAATATCTATTAAGATACATTTGGACAAGCACAAAAACTTTAATCACTTTAACTTTAAACTTCATTATCTATTTAAATGTAATGTGTATAAACTTACCATTATGGTTGTCATTTATAATAATAATTTAGGTACTAAATAATCTGTTGTCGTTTGGTCAAAAGCCCGCGACATCAGATTTACATTAACCCAGAAATGGGCGAAAACAAAAAGTTTATATAAATATTAATAATAATTTATTTATTTGCATAAAAAGTAAATTTTGACATGACACGTAGTTCCCACACTAAGATACCCTGTTTTGTGGGTAACTACACTATATTAGAATGATAAAATGTAATGATGAAAACTGAAAAGGCTTCCTAAAAAATCTAATATTATTTCCGCAGCAAAAGTCACATGGTGACAGTCAGTGCATAATGTTTGTGCAACACGAATGAACCGTGACGGGTCGAAGCTGGGCCATTCGTCTTTTTTCCCAGGACACTGTTTTGTTCGGTACATTTTAAAATTCATGGAAGTTTTTAATCAAAGCGCTTCTATTAATTTTGCTAAAAGCATTTGCCGCCGATGGTCTGTTTTTTATGCGACATGCTTTTACTGTTTTACCGATCACTGGTATAACCTATCAATATTTTACTGGTGTAAGTTAGAGCAGCATTGTTGAAGTTATAAAAAATGTGTTCAATGTAAATTTACTTTAATATATTACTAAGCTGTATGCATTATTTATTTAATGACAAAGAGGGTTGTACTGATCGATGTATAAATATTAACTAGGCTTTCAGATTGTCTGTATTTGAAGATTTGCTTCAGAGCATACTTAGAGTCGTCGTAAGTACGACGTATGTGTTGAATCCGTATTGGAGCAACGTGGTGGAAACTGGAAGTACGTTCTACGCCTCCTCTTATAGAGAGACCCGTATCCTATAGTGGACAAGTGGGTACATATATTTACATACCAATTTCCCGAGCTTCAGATTACGTCAACAGACTACAACGCGGGAAAACAAAGACATTTATTTTCTTATTATCAAGGGACAAGTGTCAGAACTCTTTAATGTTTATAGCTCATCGTTTTAAATTTCACAAAAAGTTTTTTGTTAAAGTTTTGATTCTCATGAAATCTCGCGAGAGTTTTTTTCACTTAAAACTTCTGAAACAGACACACTCGACGTAGGTTGATGTCATTTACATATGATGATGATAAGACCCGCATGTATATAGGCAAACATGTTTTAATTTATTTCATTTAATCACAATTTTGAAAGGCTGCAAACTTCTATGAGTAGTATTACGATAAAATAATACGAAGTTAACGTCATTATTATTTTATCGTAATCGTATTATAAGAATAATATCCATAACATTATTTTCTAAAGCCTCTATACTTACCTTTAATGTATCTTTTATTTTATGCAGATATGACAAAGTCGAATTTAATAACTTCCTCAAAGAACAAATGGCTTACTCAACGTTATACATCAATATACTTATGAACGTCAGAGTTAAGATATTTTGATTCTCACCTCCCATGATCCTCTAATGTCTGCTGATCATTAGTTCTAAAAAAGTTAGATGTTAAGTGAAGCAAGTTGTCACGCGCCCCGCGAGGACTAGTCTCACAGTCGGAGCAGGGCCGAGGGCATGCTTCAGAACTCTTTAGAAAACTTTCTTCACGGTTACTTACTCACTTAGAATAGCTGACGCGATTGGTGTCCGAGCGAACTTCGCTTCACTTTGCCTTCGGGGTATTATTCCGCTAGGATTAGTTAGCTTTTCCAAGTTTGCTATCTTTTTAGTAAAACAAATAGATTCAAAGTGAAGCGTTGTTTTTGTTGTCGAAATTAAGTTTGTTTTTTATTATTATTATGAAGGGGGTGATCCCCCAGCGGTCTTTATTTTGTTCCTTTATTGTTATGAAAGTAGTAATGTGGTAATAGCTATGATGATGATGTAATCATAATCATGATGAAAAGTTGTTTTCACCATCACTATTTGTTATGTTCAACGGTTACGAGAATTTTCAATGTAATAACTAAATCCCAATTAATTACTTCTAAAACAAATTTAATTTAGTTACTTTACTAACACAATTGAATTTAATTAGTTAAATTTCAACCACGTGAACACTCGTCTAGTATTAATTAATTTCTGACACGTTTAATCCCGCGTTAATCATAGTACAGTACAATGATATTATATATTAAAAAGAGGCAGATATGTTATAAGCGCGCGCGTTGTGATGACTCAAAAAGTTCCCAATTGGGAACTCATGTTCAGGTGAAGAAAGAGATAGCGATGTAGTTTTGACGCGAGAGCGATAAAGACGTGCGATAAAGCGATAAAGCGTGCCTTGCGGACATCGGAACAGATTTTTCGGTTGATTTGTAAGGGCATAACGTATCTATATTTAATTAAACATCATTGGTACGGTAGGTAAGTATACCTCGTATTATCAAAATATTATTTGATTCATAGTCGCGGTATTCCGACTAACAGACCTATCCATCACGTAGACATAAAATAATCTCGACCAATAAAATAAGGACATATTTTGTTAACTGCACTGCAAATAGGATCATTAACATAACTATCACAGACTATTTTATACCTACCATTCTCACTAAATATAAACAAAAAATCTTACGAATAGGTATATTTCTAAAGTCATAGTACAGTAACAGTATTTCATCAAGAAGGTACCTACCTACTCATGATACATTATCTACAAAATTGCTATAATAGTAAATTCTTACCAATATGAGGTTAAATTAAAAACCTGACGACCTGTGTGGCGCAATGGTTACCATGCCGGATCGCCGCGCCAAGGGTCCTGAGTTCGATTCCCAGCGAGGCGGAAATTTGAATGATGAGTTTGAATTTCTGTTCTCGGTCTGGGTGTGAATGTCCTTGTCTTGTGTGTTGTCCATGACACCCACGACACAGGGAATCCTAGTGTGGGGCTATGAGTGTGAAGCGTTATTTATTTATTTATTTATTGTCCTATGATCAAAAAACCATTTTGACAAATAGGTCGAATACTTAAGACATAAGAACATTTATCACGCGTCTGCCAGTTCTCTAAAACTAGGCGACACTAACGGCATCCTGAACATAGCATTTCGCTCTTCCGCCTGTCTAGCGGAGTGCCGGAAGAAAGTCTCACGTGTGAACGTTTGAAGGGATTTCACCGTTTCATGCATGAATTACCCCAAACTGTAAAATTCCAATTTCTTATATAATTGTAACATATTTATATGATTCAAAGTCTATAACATTGTAAAATTTTAGAATTATCTACGTAACTTGACACCCATTAAGATCTAAATTCTTTTGCAATTTACGCACCTACTACCGCTCTGCTCGGGATACAAACTATGTGCAAAATTTCATGAAAATTTGTTTTCGTCAAAGAGTAAAAAACATCCTTAAAAACTTTCACATTTAAAATTTGAGATCATATTATTATGTGACGAATTCATTTCTTAAAAATTGTAATAATAAAGAACAATCTAACCAAAATCCACAACAAAGCTATAGCTATAGATATAGATATATCTACAATTGTTTGTAGTAAATCATAGCAATGCTCAATAATAAATCTTGCGTTACACACAGTTAGCCGCCCCGGGACCACTTGGAGATTTCTTCTAAAACTTTCTTCACGGTTATTTGCCGGATAAGAATGGCGAAGGGAAATAGCCGATCAATGAACGTTCGCTAGAGAATACTTCTTGTTGGCAATCTTGATACCTTTTTTCCATAGTTTGATTTAAGAATAACAACCCTTAACAGGACTTTGAAACTCATACGATTCAAAGAAACTATGTTTAATGGAAATGAAAATTATTTTAATAATGACTTTCACCCCCCGTACGACGTTGAAGTAAATTATTTTGATAACTATGATTTCTTTGCCAGCAACGCATCAGTGATGCCGTTAACATAAGATGAATGTTTTGATTAAAATGATGAATAGAACAAGAAAATGGAATAAGTAATCGAATTTTAAAAAGAAGTAATCGAAGTTTTCAGGATACCAATGCTTGATTTTATTCCATATCATTCATATTCAAGCCTGCATTTGAATATACTCAATCTTTTAACAAAGCAAATGAATATTCAGTAAGACAGAAATGATGAAAACAGTTTTCCGTAATATATTCGTTTTCAATAGATGGTTCTATTTCCAATATTGAATAAGGAAATCAATTAACTGATATTAAACTCAGTAGGTTTAAATTTTTCACCTTCAACGCCCATTCACTTCTTAGAACAAATGTATCAAAATACAGATGTCTTATTGCGTCATCAAACTCAGATGTATTTATTAACCGACTTCGAAAAATAAAATCTCAATTAGTTTCATGCAACCGAATTTTCTAATTTACTTTTCTATTGTTTCTTTTCTATTGTGAGAACTTTTCTATTGTTTTTTACCTCTGAAATCTGAACACCATCCGTTTTCTCAATTGTCTATAGTTATTTACACTATAGTAAAAAGCAAACAAACTTTTCTTAATATTTTGAACTTCACTGAAAATTAGAGTAGGTTGTAGGGCATCATATACGCTACGGCGGGAAAAACTTCCACGCAAATAAAGTTGGCGGGTGTGCCTACTTGTATAATCTTTGTAATCCAAATTCTATATATTTGCGGCACCTTCCCAAATATGAATACAGTGCGGCTCTAGCGCTCAATCGATTTAGTCTCGTTCTAATCCTATTGTAACTACATGTAACTTGTCATCTCGCTAATAAAATAATCTACAAACTGAAGACTTCATTTCATCATAACGCTACACCCAGAAGATCACACATACATACCTACTCTCAGAGTTAAACGGGCATGGCTAGCAACTAATAAAGTTAATCAATCAATAAATTAAAATAAAAAATATATATTTCAATAAAATAATAAGTATCCAGGTAATATATAGGTTGCTATACTATTTACTATAAAATGTACATATCAGTAAACCGCTAACTAATATACGAACTTGATTATGCCAATCAAAACTGATAAGCTAAACCTTTTGTTCTATAAAATCTGAGAGCTAAGCATATATTACCAAAACCTTTACATTATACATATTACATAAACATGCTCCTGAAAGCAAATATTTCAAACGTCTGTAATAAATCAGTCAAACAATTCAGCTCGGACCGGTAGAGCGTTTCAAAATTACCATAAAATTAGCAAATTAAGACAGGAATAACAGAGTTTGAGCGCACTAGTCTGAGTCGGCAATTGTCATAACAATCTTATTGTTTTCCGAAACCGTTCCAACCTTCAATTCTGGAAGAGAAAAAGTCTTTTTAATCTCATTTTTAATTCGTTTGAAGCAGTGTGTTGTGTTGGATTTTGGTTGGGACTTTTTATGTACTTAAGAAATTATTCACGCCCGTATTAATCTAATCAGGCGTTCTAATCCCAGGATTCCCCACATATCTATAGTATAATAAAACTCAAAGTGTCTGTTTGTCTGTCCGGGCATCACATAAAAACCCTTGAACGGATTTCGATGAACATTAGTAAAGTTGTTACTGATACCCTGGATCATATTTCAGACAACTTTTCATCCCGGAAAATTAAAAGGTTTCCCGGGAAAATAGGATAAAAATTTGAATAATTTAAAACATAATTTCCGTATGCAAAGCTGCGGGCAACAGCTAGTGGATAATACAAAGGTGACAGTACAAATATCTGTTTTCATGTAACATTTATCTATAACGTAAATTCTCAGCTCCAACTGGGAATCAAATCTGCTCCAGATGTATGCGCTTAGCAGGTTCATTACCAATAGGCTGGTCGCTGGTAACCTTTTATGCCTTTTATAATACCTTCTCATATTAACAAAAACATCTAACAATTTATATTAATGGTATAAGTGGTTTTTAATCATGATCAAATAAAGAGCCTGACAGAAAATCTTCCTTCAGTTAAATTCGGAAAATCGATTGATAAGGCTGAATTGTTTTTAAGAGAACGCAACATTAATCGTACACGACGTTACGACTGCTTTAAGGATTAAAACAGGACTCGTTTCACTACTTATCTTGTCCTCTAAACCACATGCTCATGAAATTTTATCATATCACTAACGATCCCCTAACTTTCAGCCGACCGCGTTCACATTGTTTCAAACGATCACTTACATTGACACAACGGACTCGAGCTCTGTGCTCGAGACACAAAATAGTATCTAACACACAAAAGCTGCCTCTAACACATAAAAGCTAAAAGGTTATCCGTAGGCTCCACACATAATTTTGCGAATAGGACATTCTGCGAAAAGGACGATCGGACATTATGCGAATAGGACATTTTGCGCCTAACCCAATTAAACATCTTTTATAGACACGGAGCTCAAGAGCCCGAAATCAGATTTTATAAATGTCACCTTTTCTTACGATTAGACATATTTCAGCATCGCCAGAGATTTTAAGATCGGTTTATTAATACAAGTCTAAGAGTACCCGCTCAGTACTGTTCCTAATCGATCCCATTTTTCGTATCCGTGAACGATGTGTGTGCGTATGTGTGTACGTATTGGTCGAATGATTACACATCTGTTATCACTCTTTTTTGTGCTCGAGATTTCGAGAGCACTATAATATAACATAGAGCTAACATATGTATAACATAGAGCTTGCCGGACGCAATCATTGTATTTCAGTGCATCCGTTGTCTTTGTACAAGTATTTGCTACATGCAGTTAGAATTGTGGATAGTTGCGGATCAAAATTTTATTTTTATTTTTAGCCGACTTCAATAAAGAGCAAGTGTAGGTTCTCAATTCGGTTTTATGTTTGTTTCCTCAGAATTTTGTAATCGTCTCAGCGTTCTGTATATTTCACATACAACAGGTACTATTAAGTCTACTGTTATTGCCTATTGTTAGTGCTTGTGTTATTTTAACGTTGAACAAAGCAAATACGAGTATTGCCCGTGAGTCGTGACGTAGCGGTCGGCGCATCAACGCATTAGTGAACAATAATTATGTAATTCGTTATTCTTTTGTTTGTTCCCCTTACGGGGCTAACGCTCATAGCGTTATGCTGGCTATACACGATCAACTATACTTGTCTTTGCAGCGGACTTGACGCGGCATCTAGTAAACTTGACGATGTATGTCCACGGTATGGCTATCTGGCCATAGCTATCTCATGAAAACTGGATGCCGCATCAAGTCAAACTGCAAACTTGACAAGTAAACTTGATCATGTATGGCTAGCTTTAACTGCTTTACAGTGTACCCTGGCACACATGTCTCCGGTCTATTAGGACTGATATTCTCCTCACCAGAGGCATAGTGAAAACTGGCACTCTATCCATGGCTTTTCCCATGTTTTCCGGGACTATAAGTACCGTAAAGTATCTAATTTTCACATTTTTTGTCGAGTTTTGGGAATATGGTAAAAATGTAGCTGCAGGGGGTCCACCGGAACCAGCTGAATTTTGAATGTGGTCTATGAGAAAAAGCTCAGGGAATCTCTTTAGAACAAAAACTGAGAGGTGTCAAGGGACACCCGGATGGAACGAAGTTCCTTTCGATTTAAGTATTGTTTTTGAAGTGATTCAGAAAGTTAGCGTGATTCAGAAAGTTGTACAGCGCCATCTCTGTAAAACTCTCCGAAACATTTCAAAAAGTATCGTACCAACATTTCGTAAGAAAATGTTCCGTCTAGCCCCCTTTCATAACGCGCGATAAGGAACTTCGTTCCAAAAATCTTGTATAACCAACGATTGTACATAATCAATTATTGGCTTCCCAAATAGGTACTAGTCCAGTAGTGTGCAAAGTCCCCCTCTTGAGGAGGCCTACAGCCTACAGCATACGCCACTAGGCCTCCACGTTGCTCCAGTGCGAATCAATATTATTCTAGGTCTATTATTACTCTAGATTCTTGAATCGGTAACTATTAACACAGTACGTCTACAAATAACTAAATACACTCGGCGACGTAAACTAGGGCCGATCGTGTTCGTATTGTTCATACCTATACTAATACACTGAATACAATACAATATCAACGAGTATCTGAGTGCGCCGAACCCTTACACATTGATCAAGTAAATTGATATAGGTCTGACTATAGAGTACTTTAGGATAGACGACTTTATTAAATGTTTTGTAACAAATTGTAACAGAGACATACATATCAAGGAATGTATAGTCAATTTTTTTAGACGGGCCCTATGTGGTAAAAAATATTTCAATGTATTTTTAACCGACTTCAAAAAAGGAGGAGGTATTCAATTCGACTGTATTTTTTTTATGTTTGTTACCTCAGAACTTGCGACTGGGTGAACCGATTTTGATCATTATTTTTTTAATCGAAAGCTGGTGCTTGTCATGTAGTTCCAAATTTGAGCGAAATCTGACGAGTATTTTTTGAGTTATCAGTAATTTTTTGTCAAGAATAATTTATCGTAATTCGTTGTTTTTAAAATAAGGCTGACACAAAATGAAATTTATTTTATGACAGATACAATCATTTATAGCAAAAACTAAGTTATATTTACTATTTTTAAACAAATTAAAAGTCACCTAAAAATACATGCTAAAGTATATAAACAAATATAAGTAAGTATTATATAAACGCATTAAAGATTAATAACTATTTTGAATAGTATTATATTTTAATAAGTTTGAAATAATTATACCACGAAAGTTTACTCCTAAATCTCTCTGAGCAGTGTAGTCTGTGCAAGAAACGTTTCACAAATATCAACTTCATACCGACGCCGTTTATATAACGTTAAGAAAATCGAATGACATAAAGTGATGAATGTTTTCGTCCTGTTTGTGACCTTTACTACTGAATTATGTAAATAACTTCACCATGTTTGTTGTGAAGTCAACTTGTGCTCGCATTATTTTGTACGTATAAGTTGGAAGAATCGGTTGTGAAGCATGAATAAATCTCGTGGAATTATAATAAATTCTTTCGTCAATATCTAATAATAAAACGGGCTATATGATAGTTATTTTTTTCTTTCTTAGGGAGTTATTATTTATATAGCCTGAAGGGTTAAGGAGATAAAAAACTGGCCAAGTGCGAGTCAGACCTCGGGTGGGTAAGTTTTCGTATTTGTATTTTGTATTTCGTATTCGTATTTATAAGTTTCGTATTTGTAAATATATCGCCGATTTTTAAACATTGTTGCAATGCCTATGTGTGAATAAATGTTTCTTTCTTTCTTTAAGTTCATCTATACTCAAAATTATCTAAGAACGCATTAATGACAGCTGCCATTTATTAAAATGAACCGACCTTGTACGTACGTCTTTGAGCAAAATGGAATAATTATTTAATTGACATGAATAGTTGCATACTTACGAACAAAGGATTTTGCCAAAATTTGTTAAAATCCCTATTCGTATTGTATCGTATTCGTATTGACGTTATTTATAAATCATATTAAACTTTATAATCTAGTAAAAATCCCATCACATCATAATTTATGCAAAATTGAATTAAAAAATAAGGCGTCAAATCAATGTTATATGAAGATGACAAAATCTACACTGACGTTAAGTGATGTGACGGCATGAAACTACTTATAAAACCATAATAATCGATACATTACTATAATCGAAACTTAAAATAAAAATTAATTTATTTTATTTCTTTCTTTGTGTTTAATAATTAAACAATTTAATTTCTTCTCTTCTATAAGAACATGACCAAAAGTGTTTATTACGATAATCTCTAACCGCAGCCATTTGAACTGATTAAAATACGGTTAGAATATTCATTATTCAACCGAAACCCAAATTTCATATGCTGGATGCGGCGCGGATGAATTAACAGTGAGTTTTTTAGGAAAAAAATATTTTATTATAGTCGTAAATACATAATTATTGAGATAATTATTGATATAGGTATGGTAAAGTAACTTAAGTAGCTCAATGGAGGCAGTATCATTCCAGTTACTTGTGGATATCTAAATGTTTCGGTTTTTAGAATTTACAATTTAATTATTGAATCGATTAGAAAGTCTTACAATTTTGAATCGATTTGTTGCAAAAATTGGTTCTTTCGTGAATAGATTTTTTTTGGACATCTCTAGTGTCACTGCGATGACAAACGACAAATATGCATTCTTAGTTCGTGGGGACTATAATATTACACAGATAGATTTCCTTTTAACACGTTCGCTGCGTTGTGAGGTCATATTGGCTCACAGCGAACTTTCATCTGGTGCGGCGAGCAAAATAGCGTTCTTTCCCCTGGTGCAGAAGGCTTAACTTTGTGTATTTTTATCGTAGGAAAGAAATTTATATACCATTGCAATTGCCGCTTTAACGTGAACAATCCAAGATTTTCAAACACTCGTGAGCCAATGTGACCTCACCCGCACTTAAAGAAAATTGTTTTACCCTAGTGCGGTGTGAGGTCAATATGACCTAGCGCTCCGCGCACCTCACATCCGCGCTGAACGTTGCGCTAGCGACATTTCGCGCGCTTAGTGTTGCGCCACGCGATCGATAAGGAAGACGTTACGTCGCTTTGAGCCATTTTTCACGCGTACGAAATATATGTTTTGCAACTTTTAATTTAAATATATTATATTAGTAAAGTAGTGTGGTGTTGTCGTCAAGTCTTATACCGGGACCAGATGAAGTGGAAAGAGTTACTTCATTGTGTGCCTAAACATACAGTAGGATAGACACAAAATCTATTTTTCTTTTGTTATTTTTCACGTCTGTGACTTACAAGGTTAAAAACTAAACTGTCAATAAAATTCTGGAAAAAATTGTCGAGTGCTATATAATACAACAAAGGTGTTTCCCATCACTAGTGTTTTGATATCTTCAGTGCGATGTGTGGTCAAATGGACCTCTCAAATTGTTTCTATTTTAGATCCTAAACGAAACTAGAGGAGAAAAAAATCATTCCCACTTCACCTGGAGGGGAGGTATCCTGAAATAATATGTTTAAAGATTTTTTTTACCAGGTTTTAGTTTGATAAATATGTACAATTGTACATATATCATTCCCAACTTATAGGTTTCTATCACTGATGGTCTCTGCATTATGCTGTGGATGGACGACGGACATGATGAGACTTAAAGTTCCGTTTTGACTGCTAAACCTTAAAATATACGGATCTCCTGATTACATGTAATCATTGTCGCAATGAACATGAGACGCTTTTCCATTAAACACAATCGTCGATAGATAATACAAAATGGTAATCATTAATTTAGGCTCGAAAACTGGTACATATCCTGGGAAAATTACCAGATAAATATCATAACACCCTATAAATCAGAAATAAATGTTCCTATTACACGTGAATATGACTGAAAACCATGTATATTTACCGTGTAATGCAGATACTTTGTAATATTGCCTTGCATAAAGCCAACACCGCCGTTCAAAGCGTCCAGCTAATAGCAAACAAGAACTGTAACAAATTTCAAACGCTTTGATATCAACTCAAACTCAGTGAGAGAGAACTAAAATGCGATTTCCAACTTAGCTTATCAAACTATTAAGTATTTGATTGTTGAAACCATTTATAATTTTATTTATAATTTATAATTTGATTTATCATTTGAGTTATATTTCCATTTATAATTTTATGTTCGCCATTTGTATATTCTGACTGCAGCTCTAATATTTAAGTGTTGTATTTAAAACATGCTTCAACTAAGGAAAATATTGAGAGGAAACAATTCATACCTACCTGGTTTATATTGTAAGAGGAGAATCTAACCCAGAAATAGGATAGCCGTCTACCTAACAAAGCAATGTAATGTGATATGTCTCCAAAGATAAATCTTATGTTAGGTTATACCCTACTCTGCTTCTTATGCAGGTAGAAGAGAAGTCTCAATGTCTGTCTATCAAAACTCAATAAGCAGATGTCACAAAAGATATCAAAACACAAGAGCTTCAAAGTGTTTAGCAAATATTATCTGTGTTTTGGTGAGATTCAGTTGAGAAGATTGAAAAATAGGTCCAAACTCTAAAGTCAAGCCAAGCCTTATAATTCGGAGTTTAGGAGAAATTGAGAAATACCAAGAACTATCTTACCCTTAAAAGCTTTAGTGCCTCAGAAGCCAAACGATAAACGGGCGAAATGAATCGCCCATAGCTCGAAGGCTTATTTCAAACGTAAATGTTCGATAGTTCAGCAAATATTGGCGCAATCGTAGAATTTGTAGGAATGACTAGTAGCTAAAAGTACGACTAACATTTTATGTTAAGATGGGGATAGGGATAAGATAGGGATGTTGACTTAAAATTAGTCAACATGCCTATTGTGATACGAGGTATAAAACATTTCTGGATGAATATCATCGCTGGTCACTTTTTGTACTACACCAAAGATATTGAAGCTAATACCTACCTTCTAGATAATGAACTAATATACTGACGTTTCGTTCACTGCTTCTAGACAATTATTAAAAGGTGAGGTAATGATCCTACGCTACAGATCTAGAAAGGATTTGGCTAGAACCATTCATTTGTTTGTGTGCTCCTAGTCCTATTATGTGTTCACATTCTAGTTTCCACTAGCAACATGTTCAGTGGCTGCAACTTAAGCCACTTAAGATGTATCAAACAGCAAAACTTATGTCGTCAAGGAGTTATGAGCTGTTCCGAGTTCCGCTCTGACGGACTCATTAGTGCAGAACTACAATCTAATACATTCTGAGATATAACTTAACAAACTGAAAGCTAACCTAATCTGATATTGACCCATTCCAAATTACGAGTAGGTCTATTTTAATGGCATTGCGACCACGGTAACTTGACCTTGGGTAGTTCTAATGGAGGTCATACACGATCAAGTGTGCTTGTCAAGTTTGCAGCGGACTTGACGCGGCATTCAGTATACTTGATCCTGTATGGTCACGGTATAGCCATCTGGCCATATACGAGTAGCTATCTCATATACTGGATGGCGCGTCAAGTCAAACTGCAAACTTGACAAGTACACTTGATCATGTATGTCCTCCATAAGTCACCAGGCTGTCATAGCTCTATTGCTTTTACTGTCCATTAATTCACATCTTCTGGTGTAAAATGAGTTATTTTAGTAACGCTTTATAAATAAACTCTTCACTATTCCAGCTCATTGCTAACAAGGTCGTAAATATTTACTTTTATCGTTTATTTCAGACATTGCTCATATAATCATAGCTGAGGTAAAAAGGAATTGTATTTTCTCACGCAATCTACCTGCAAAATTACCGTAAAAGCGGTCCAAAGATCAATCAAGCTACGCCCAGCATTCTAGGCGTAATTGAATTGTTCACGTAGATGCCGGCGAATTACAGGTCAAAGCTCTGAGTAAATGGTCTTCAGTGGCTACATATTGGAGCACATGCGAAACTAATCATTTGGAATAAACTGCTGGATGGGTGACCGCTAGTGGCAAATAATGTAACACCTACGTGTTTCGGAGGATATTATGTAAAGCCGTCGGTGCTGATTATTATGGTATGATAACAGCCCTTAAGTGATGTCGAAGGTGGCTGGTGGCGTGAAAATTTTCGACACGATAAGATAAACATCAAAGAAAACTTTCGTTTAAGTATCTCCTTCGGATACCTAAGTTCGAAAAATACTTGATATTTTGAAATATTTGAAAATTTCGGAAAAGTGATCGGTTCCTATCTCCTTCACTACTTTTCAAAATCCATATAATAATTGTAATTCTCCCTTATTATTTCCTGCCTTATTATTATTTCCTTATAGCTACCCTGGGTTTCATAGGATTTCATAAATCTGGAATCCCATATTTCTAGCGCACGTAATTGTCTAGACTTTATAGAAAGCCCTGAAATAACTTTGTCATAAAATAAAGGACGATATTATAATTACAAAAAAAAATACTACTACTTTAACATTTTATTAAATTCCAATTACATTAGTATTTATTAAAAAATTGTAATAATGTGTCACGGATTTCTAATTTCTGTTACTTTTTGAATACACACTTGTAGCAAGCGAGAAGTAAGACCACGTGGTACTTACGACCTGAAAAATCAAACATACAGTCATTGAAGTATGTATACTAAACTAAGGTACCAGAACAGACATCGCGAAGAAAGTTTGTGTCACGCCGGGAGGTTCTATTTTCAAAATCGACTGAATTCACTGAAAACTGTAGCCAATTTGCTACAGTTCATTGACTCTGATAGTAATAGTTCAATGCATACTGTTTGTAATTTTTTGTAATTGTGTTGCTGACAAACTGCTTCGCAAGATTATTTTAAATAAAAAAAATTGAATTACCATTCATCTGATGAAGGTTAAGATGCCAAAAATTGCCGACAGACGAACAGACAAGCTACCTGATAGTGGTTACCGGTGCTCTTGAACCATGACCGTTTCTCACAGCCGAATGAAAACATTAACTAAAGTTTTCGAGAGAGTTGAAACTAAAAAAAGCACTCCCACGTAATAATATTGTTAAAACCTGACGGGGTTATATTAAAATGAAAATTTTATTTTGATTTATTTGTTATGTTATAAAAAAATATTTCAACTTACACCTAAATATTACCACTAATTGCTTACACGTTGTAAGAATAAGATTATATTGTAGAAGAATGATTTGTAGGCAAAGAAAAACTCCTTCTAGATAAAAGAGCAACGCGATGCAAGTGAAAGTAAAAGATTGATTATTCTCTTAGCACCTTTGTAAAAGTATTGAGTGTTATCGGCGTGTATTCCATCGAGGTTAGACAGCAAGGCCTCTGTGACCTGAAAACGCAACAAAGTACGTAAATCGGTTTTTTATCTTCATTAATTTTTCATGAATCGATCTCATTATTTCGCGGTTGGCGTCAAAATAGGGCACCAAAATCCGAGTTAATGGTTCCGAGTCGACGAACCGATACAAAATAAGGTTACCTATTCCTTTTTTTCTACATTTTGAAAGGGAATCGAAAACCTCCAACTTATATCTACAAAGCTGACAAACTTATATCAAACGAGCTGACGATCCACCTAATCGTAAGTGGCTGTCGCCGCCCATGAACATCAGCAACACCAAAGGCATCACTGATGCGTTGCTGGCCCAGAAAGGAAGAAGAGAAAGAAAGAAACCTACTTTCACGATAAAATATACAACTCACATAAAAATATTTGAATATTGAGATGAAAGATCTATATCAGTATGAATAATAATTTGTATTTTGATTCGCTTTTAAGTATGTTTCAACATTCAAAGCAAAATAAATATTTATGTCGTTTTTGAACGTGTGTTCTTTTGATCGCAGTTTACGAAGTCAGATGGAAATGTGTGTGATTTAAATATAATTTTTATTCATTATCATGTTGAATACACATACACAAAGATATTTTACTCTTTTTGTAGGTACATGTAATATCAATGAAACAATATAACAATATAAAACCATGTACTAAAAATTAGGTATTCGTTATTTTATAATAACGTTTTACAATACGTTTTATTACGTAAACGTATTATTTAATACGTTTTATTAGCGTATAACGTATAGCATGACCGTATAGTGAAAACCGCGTTGAAATCACTATTGTTGTTTAAAATACTACAAATCCACCATTTACACAACTATTTACATCAGTAACTGGCAATGAAGCCCACTAACTTATTAGAAAATTAATAAAAATTCTAAAACATTTTTCTGGAAACTAAATCTTCATCTGCTTCCTAGTTTTAACTTATAATATTAAAAATACATAAGTCAATGAACATGAGCCTAAGAGCAGAAAGGTCTCCGTAGAAATGATGATCAGATCATCGACTAGTTTAGTTTTATTGTATCAGATGACCTCATAATGGACTCCTAGCAACACCACCAAAATTTACTCATGGTAAGTAAGAAAATACCTCATAATGATGAAACTTATTATTTTCTGATACCGTGTGTTGCCCCGGTACCATAAATTCTCATATGCGGAAGCTGCTATGCCAGCGCTCTGCAAACAAAGGATTTTATATGTTTTTTCATCAATTTGCTAATAGGTATCAGGTTTACGTATAACGGTAAATATTTGTTTAAGAAAATTTCCCATTTTATGATTAACTTTTTGCAAGAGAAAAATTATGCTCGTGTAAAAAAGTTGTTTGGGTGATGGTAACGGAAACTGTTATAATGGAGCTTACGAAGCGTTTTAGGAACTCATTTTACGGTCATCTTTTTTCTGTCAGGTATTTTTCATAACTAAAAATTAAAAGATAAATTATTGCCTTTTATGAGCTTTATATGACTTAAACCCGCTTTTTAAAGGATCCCATGTCATAATTTGGAGGAAACACCGATGCAGGAAGTTCGTTCCACAATTAACACGTGCGGAGTATAAAACAACGTGAGAACCGAACTGTGGACGAACGCCAGGTATCCAGGTGGTGTTGATGGAACCTGGTACACCGAGATGTGTGGTGACGAAATTAACTGCAAGGATTAAACTAAGCGGTTCTTCAGAACATTGTCCATTATTCAGACGGTAGAATACGCAGAGAGAGAGCTTACATCTCTCCTCAACTCAAGCGACTCTATCTGTAAGCTTGTGATCGTCGACAAGACGAATGACTCGCCGGTGAATTCGGTTGAACGGATCCACTTGGCCAGCTGGGACTCCGGCCCAAAGTTGGAAGTAGTACTCCATTTTTACAATACTTATTTACATGTGGATGTTATTGCTACATTTGTATTTTAACTACTTTTGTTCGGGACATTTTACTCTATGTTTACTGAAGTTGTTAAATAGAGTCACTTACCACTGCTTCCAGGACTCTTAATAATAGGAATAAAAATTTGTTGAAGCAAGTTGAAGTTGAAACTTCAATTAAAAAATCCAATATAATTTCATTATCAAAGGCACAACGTGCTCTATTTGAAATAAATGAATATTGAATTGAATTGGCATTTTACCTCTTCCTTAAGCAGATCACCGTAGTAACAGAATACATATATGGGGAACATCAACACTAAAACCGCAAGGTAATTATTGACTTTATCCAGTGCTCTATCTGCTACCTAAAATAAGAAAGATACAAATTACGGATTGCATTACTATAACAAGAGAAAGGAATAATATAGTAAAGCAAAAGTGTGAGCAAAAAGTAAAAAAAAAATAACGATTACATTGTTCTAATGCAGTCAGTTACAAACACGTCAACTCGATTGTAATATTTATGTATGGTAAGCAGAAGGGGTATTCCATGGTGTTGGTTATGAAACTGGAAATATATCAGCAGTTTTCAGTAATTCCATTCGATTTGAGACATCGTCACCTATCGTTAAATTTAAGTATAAGTAATTCTTCGCTGCAAACTGGCCTGTGTCATTAATTCGCTACTATCGCTAGTGATCTCTCTGCAAAGCGTAAGCTGGCCTTATTTTCACAAAAAATATCTTAGCGAATACCTCTAGTCCCGCTTGGATTAAGAAATCCGTCTCGATAGTAACATCCTAATTTAAACATGTTCTAAATTTTGAGTAAGAATCTTTTGATTTCAGATACAATGTAATGAGCAATGAATGTTATGCGTAGCTATGCCTTTATTACAAAGGTTTACTATGAGAAGAAGTATATTACATAACATACTTCTTACAAAAATGGTAGGCATCATACAGTGACACCCTATCACATGTTCATTAGATATTTCTTTAAGTTTACCTGACTAACTACCACCCCTTTGCTTGCTTCAGTCATGTTATCTTACTTGTCATGTTATGGCTTGAGAAACAATTCTATCCTTGTTTCTTGTCGCTTCTTTCTTGCTTGTCAATGTTCCTTTTATGCCGATAGTGATTCTAATGTCCATGAATGACAGTGTCTTGTTCATGTGAAGTTGTAAAGGCCACAAGAGCCAACAGCAACTATCCATTTGAAAATAAAAACGGACACCAGGACTACTTACCGCCTTTCAGTTGCTGCATTTGAAACAGTTAACGAACCGGTTTGAGCTTTCTCCTTAACTGTGTTGGTGACGTATTTAGTAACACCATAGAAGACATAATAGTACATAATGTATCATGAACTTCAGGGGCCAATACATTTTTGTAGGCCTTCTGATGGTAATAATTATTAATTATTTCCATAAAATTAGTAAGTACATACCGTTGCACAAAAGCCGAAGGAACAAGTGATCACTGATGCAAATAACAGATCAATAAAAATCATCCTGTTGAAGATGCTGTCCAGTTGTTTTGTCAGACTAAAACAAAATTGTGTTGAAATAATATCGGGTATTGATCTGACCTTTGGAAGCTAGGAAGCCTCATTTGTAGAAATACGGAATATTTTAAAATATGTTCATAATTGACATAAAAATTTATCCAAAATCTTGTCGTGACCATAATCTATCTAGATACACTTGAATCAAAAAATATCGGTGTAAAGTGTGAAATTTGATACACTTTATGTTTAAGTAAAATCATCTGATATGGGATGTTTACTTATTTGTAAGAGTACAATTTTCTGCTACCGCTTGACCTACCTTTGCTACTAAATCATTGTCTGCGCTTACAGATTTTTAAAAATGTAATATGTAATAATGTAATTTTTAAATTTTACTAATTTCTGCCCGCGACTTCAGCCGCAAATGAGTGGTTTCGATTAATCAAAATATCCTCACAAACATTCAAATTGAAATAAGTAGGATTACTTACTGAATCAAATTCTGATGTCTACAGATGAACTGTTGAATAGTGATAGGTCCACTTCGCTGTTCAACTGCCCTAGATTCAGCCTCATATTTTTCCTCCAATGGCACTGCTTCTAGAAGATCTTCTCGCAATAAAGAAAACTCCGTGGTGACATAGGCACTCAGAGTTATCATAACAAATTCTGTGCCGATGTAAAAATACACCACGCGGAACACTAAAACCGTTTAAGTTCATCTGTAGATTTTAAGCACAAAAATGTTCCATGCATTGAAGAGATTTTTCCATCAGGGCGAAATTATGTATACATTCACAAAAATATAACAATAACATCTCTCTAGTTTTATTCACTCGTCCTTGTTCTTGCAAATTTTTTGTAATTTTTTCAACAATTTACGAATGTTACCTCACTGACTAAAACTGACTAAACTTTCTGACTAAAACTGACTGTGAAATATAAAAGCCAGTTAAAGAGCAAGTCTGTTTCTCCGTTGTTGTGCCCCTATAATCTATTAAGTATATACCAGAAAATTGAGAAATAATATTTTTTTATATTCGCTCCTTAGAACAGTAGGTCATTTTTAGAATAGTAGGTCTAGTCGTTAGCGTATAAAGGTTTTGCCACTTTATACTTTATGTATGAGTAACATTCAAAGTAACATCATAATCATAATAATGAGTCTTCACCCTAAGGCATTGTCTTTAAATCATCATTATAAAAAAGATCCTTTTTTCTACTTACTAGAATACGTCTGAATGATGTATGTAACAAGGTAAATGAACCAGTTCTTGACATGATCAAAGGGGTACACACAGGCGAACGGTAGTTGCAGCGGAGAATCCTGGTTGAGAATAAGTCTTAGGTAGATCGTCCGCAGAATAGGAGTCATAAAGTGCTGATACGTCGCGATAATGCTTCCCCAGTAAAACACTAGAAATGGAGGAATTTTTTTTATAAGCAGCAAACTTAGTTTTGCTTTGAGTAACAATTTCTAAATTCACAAACAGTACTCATTCACTAAGGTTATTTATTTAATAATTAATATTAATATCCTGTCCAAGAAATATGTACCTATCTTTAAAAACTATTCCTTCATTAAAATTTAGGACATACTAAATAGGTATGTATGTCAAAGTTTTCGCTTCAATTGCTTAAAAGTTTTTTATCGGTAGAAACTGAAGCCTTCAAAACTAGACTTCCCAACTTCAGTACAATATAAAAAATGAAATAAAAAATATCACGATAAACCTGTCAATTCTTTTCACTTCTATATCACTATGATATAATTTATCTTGTTAGTAACTAAGGCCGCTGAGAGCCCAAGGGTTCGATTTCTATCTAGGATAAATATTTATTTGACAAATGAATCTTTGTTCTCGAGAATTGTATGTTTATTACATCTTTTCCACCCACAATTGAAGGCTCCATTATGGAGTTGAAATACCGAAAACCATAACTGTAAAACTACCGGTGCCTACCGTATTCTCTACCTGTGTGGTAAACATGAAAATCTGTTAAGTAGTTTTTGTGTCAAAGAGACAAACAATCATATCCATACATTCTCATAAATCATCTATACCTATATACAAAAGGCAAAAGTGATTGACTGATGTATCAACGCACAGGCCAAAAGCTAGAAACTTAAAATTTTGCACACGTTTTCCTCTTATGACGTAGGTATCCACTAAGGAAGGATTTTCCAAAATGCAACCCCCAAGGGGGTGAAAAAGAAGATAAAATTTTATATGTTACAGAAAAACGTCTGCCAGGTCAGCTAGTTTATAATATTAACAGGGTTTTAAATTGTAACGGATGGCGGCGGGATCTTAGTCAATTCTACAGTCAGCTGAGCAACGGAAGAAAGTCCCAAGTCCCCAATAAATGTCCCTATCCGTAGTTCCACGGCTAGAGTAGAGTTTGTGCCCTTAAAATCAACAAATTAAGTAGTTCAATTTTCTTGCCAAAAACTTACCAGTATGGTTAAAATTTAGTCTTTTAAGGAGATTGCTCTTCTTGTTAGTTTGATCTTCGTTAAGATTTTGCAACCTCCACATGGAACCAAGACGAGTTACTATCTGCGAAATATCAGACTTTTTTGGAATGATAATCAACGCCTTCAAAAGACCTGGAAAATATTCATATTTAAACAACTTGAACAAAAAGTAAGTAAAAAGTAAGATGCTGCAAGATTAACTTTTGAAAGTGCGAAAACATTACGCAACTAGCAATTTGGCATTGTTAATAACACACTACGTGGTGATAAAGCAATTGAGATAGTAAAATTTCTTATCTGTGTAAGATAACAAGTTCAAGACCCATTTTATAAGCAAAATTTTTGGACCAAAAACAATTCGGGCGTGCCAGGAATTTCTTTCTTTAAAAAGATTAAATAGATTCTTTGGAAGATAGTATAAGAGTGAAAAACTAAGTGCAAACCGCAGACATATAATTCTATAGATACTATATAATATCGTCTGTGGTGCAAACAAAGCTAAAGATTTCATGGAATCAATCATTATAAAAAATACATAATTTCTAAAAGTATGTTGGAAAAGGGCAAAACCCTTATTCGGTGTATGCCATTTCAACGTACATTGGATTTGAATTAAGTAAACTGGAACCATGTAACCCAACTCAGAAGCATTCACGTGCCCGGTTGAGATATTAATCATATAAACTGTCGTCGAAATGTAGTGAATCACAACAAAAGGTATCATATAACCAAAACGCCAGTACTTGACCGCAAAAGGCACGTTTTCATCGAAAAATCCAATATTGCATCTGTTCAACAAATCAAAACATAACAGAAGCGGTTTCGCGAATTCGAAAGGATATTCTCTTATTTGTTCCATTTTCAAATTATATTTGAGCGGATTGAACTCTCAAAGCTATGGATTCGAGTGAATTTGATGAAGGGAAATTAAGTTTGACTGTTTTATAGGAAGGCGACGGTCTCAAATTAATACGTTTAGTAGTAGTGTTCCGCAGTCAAAACGTGTTGATTTTATTTCTTCTTTCAATTTATATTCAGACTCAAAGGTCTATTCAATTTTTACGTTCATAGTTTTCGATAAAAACCTACTTAGCGCTTGGCTAATAAGTGCAAAAAAGCTATATTTGACAACTTTTACTTTGATTTTTTTGCAGAAGTGGGATAGATGGAAAATTTCACATTTTGTTTGCAATTGTATTCTCAACTTGTAATTATCCAGCTCCTATTCCAGCTCTATGCGAATTATTGTGAATCTAAATGTCTACTTTGATTGGCTCATAACGGGCTGGAATCATAATCCTTTTGGCTTCGCCTCACTCGGGTGAAAAAGGTCGGACATTAATTGCAGCACAATCTTTACAGATAATGTAAGGCTCCTTATGTGTATGGGGCCAAGGATCTTCCGTATATCCAATGTCACAATAATCCTTGTTGATAATTACCAGAAATAAAGTATTGATAAAAACACACATACAGAACCTTCAAACAGTTTTGCCTGAGGCTTCAAAGCTTTTAAAATATCGGCAAAATATGCAAAACAACCTATTCAATAGGAGTGTCTAATGTAGGCGTATCGTTATTATTTTGATTTCACCTTTCTTACCTAAATTATAAGCCTGTTACTCCTTTGTGAATTGCAAAATAAATAATGCTATCTTATTTGCATAATAGAGCCATGTTACTATTGAACTGTTTTGTATATTTTTGCATAAGGTTTTGTAGAAAAGGTCAGCACTATCACAGTACCTAATAACATAATGATTACGAAGGCGGATATTCTCTTTCTTTTTTGATGTACATCTGTGCGGTAATCGCAGGGGCGATCCTTCGATATATATGTGGACTGTATTATGTATGTAGGTAATGCCTAGGTTGGTAGTATGTCCAATCCTGTATTCTAGCTAGTTAGAAAAGAACCCACCAACCTTAACATCCAATGTCGCAGGATTGTGCTGCGCACAACAGCTTCTTCTCTGCTTTTCACGGCACGGCCGGAGAATAGCACCATAAACGTTATGGGCTGCAGGATGGACGGAAAACTCCACGAACGTCGCGAATCACCGCTTTTCCCATCACCGGAGTTGACGCAACTCCCACTTTTTTCCATTGACATTAGAGTGTCAATTTTGGAAGGGTTTTTACTTTTCTTTTCACACCGACCAGTGATAAAGGATTGAACATACCCCCCACCGAAATCAGTGTGATGATTTCCTAATTAAATAGTGTAAGTGTGAAAAGAAAGAATGAATGTATTAACAATTTGTGTTAATTAATGAATAAAAATAGTTAAAATAAAATAAAGAAACTTGTTTGTGTAAAGTAAAAATGTTGAATGTATGAGCCTAATCTAAGTCCTAACCTAAAACCTAATTTTATATTTATTTTGCATATGGCAATGGGCATATTTTATTTACAGGTATTTTGTAGACCCCGGTTTGCGTACGTACAGTAACTACGCGTACTATATTATCAAAGCCAGGGTGAACCTCTTCTATTCTGCCAAGAGGCCACTGCAAAGGTTTGGTTAAGTTAGACTTAAGTAGCACCAAATCACCCTTCTTAACAGTTGGAATTGAGGTGAACCATTTTTCTCTTTGCTGTAGGGTGTGCAAATAATCATTTGACCATCGCTTCCAAAATGATTGGGATGCCTTTTGAATACATTGCCAACGTGACAATCGATTCATCTGGACATCTTCTAAATTATACTCAGGAACAGTTAGCAAATTCTGTCCTATTAAAAAATGACCCGCGGTCAAAACCTCAAATTCATTTGGATTATTTGAAAGGGAGCATAACGGTCGCGAGTTCATAATTGCCTCAATTTTGCAAAATAAAGTACTCAACTCCTCAAAAGTCAAGGACCTATCACCTACTACACGGTAGAGATGATGCTTGGCTGATTTTATGCCTGCTTCCCACAGACCACCCATCGAAGCGAAATTCGGTGGGTTTGTACGCCATTCGACGCCTCGCGAAGATAACCCAGAAAGGATATCATCAGAATTGGTTTTAGAGTTAAAATAATTAGTAACGTTTTTTAAATGTTTAGCCGCTGCAATAAAGTTTTTTCCACAGTCAGAATATAAGCAACTACAAAGACCGCGGCGTGCCACAAAACGATCAAACGTGGCCAGAAAACAATCGCAAGATAAATCTGAGAGTACTTCTAAGTGCACTGCCTTTGTGGAAAAACATACAAATAAACACAAATATGCCTTAGTAACCTTTGCGTTTCGCCGCATACCTTCCTTTATAAGGAATGGTCCACCAATATCGCAACCAACATGATCAAACACCTTGTTGGCCTTAAGCCTAGTTGCAGGTAACGTACCCATCAAAGGCTGGGTGGTGTACGGACGAAACTTAAAACAAGCCCGACATTTCGACAAAACTGAACGAATAACACTACGAGCGTTTACTATCCAGTATTTGTTATTTAGAATACCTTGCAATGTGCGTGGGCCTACATGCATATACAATTTATGAAAATAATCAATTATTAAATTTGTTAAGTGGCACTTCTTGGGTAATAGTGCTGGATGTTTTATATTATACGGTAAATCCGACTGTTGTATTCGACCCCCCACCCTGAGGAAATTATCAGGGTCTATAAAGGGAGATAGTTTGCGAAGGGATGATACATGAGTTCCCTTTGCTAGCATTTGCATTTCAGAATAGAAATAATTATTTTGAATGACTTTTATAATTAAATCATGTCCTTGCTTTAACTCACTAGACTTTAGTGTACCAAATGTTCGATCGGATTTTTTACATTTTAAATTATTTATAAAACAAAGACACCACGTCATTACACGCTGAAGTTTATTAAATGATGAAATTTTATTAAAGGAATGTTCAAGATCATTGAAATTATTCAAATTATAAGAATTAAAATTAAATGTGTCTACGTTAGTTTTAAGTTCTGGAATGACATCGTTTTCTTTTAAGATTAATGTACTTCTTGGCCAACTACGCGGATCTTCAGCAATCCAAGCAGGGCCACTAAACCATTCGTCCGCTACTGCTAAAAGTTGTTCAGGCAGCGCGCCTCGAGAACAGAGGTCGGCTGCATTGTTCTCACTATTTACATGAAACCAGCAATTGGGCGGAATCACATCAACAATCTCGCTAACACGGTTAGCCACGAACACTTTTAGCTTATATGGCGGAGTTTGTAGCCACGACAAAACTACACTCGAGTCGCTAAAGGCAAATATAGGTAAATTAAAATCCTTAACGTTTTGTACGACAAAACGAACTAACTTAGATAACAGCACGGCTGCCATAAGTTCAAGCCTAGGGATAGACATTAACGGCTTCAATGGAGCAACTCTTGATTTGCTCGTTAATAGTTTAACTTTGACGTTCCCGTCCTTATCAGTACTACGAAAATATATGCAAGCTGCGTAACCTTGTGATGACGCATCACAGAAACCAATTAATTGTACGTTTACAAACGAATTTACTAGCAGGTGTCGCTCAATGCGAAGTTGTGAAAGAATCGGCAACTGACCGATGAATTTATCCCATTTTTGTAACAATTCGTATGGTAAACGGTCATTCCAGCCGAGGCTCAGTTTCCAAAGATCCTGCATGATACATTTGGCAACGAAAGTACACGGCGAAATAAAACCAACCGGATCGTAAATACTGGCGAGCAGCTTAAGTACTGAACGTTTCGTTCCGTCATTATCCTTTAAATTATAATTAAATGAAAAGAAGTCACAAGAGGGCAACCATGTCAATCCTAGGACTTTTAAGGAAGATGATAACGTATCATCTTGAAAATTTATTTGCGTTACTTGTTCTGATTTCATTCGAGTCAGTAACTCGGGACAGTTGCTCGCCCACTTACGCAATTCAAACCCGCCTTTTTTTAGAAGACTCATTAAGCCGTCTTGTAAGGTACAAGCTTCGTCTACAGATTGGCATGACCACAAAAAATCATCAACATAGACACCCTCCTCTAGCACTCGAGAAGCCTTACAGTCTGATCGTTCGTCTTGTGCGAGTTGAAGCAGCGTGCGAATAGCCGTATAAGGAGCGCTACGCAGTCCGTAAGTGACAGTTTTCAGCTCATAAACTTGTACTGGGTCTGACGGTGTATCACGCCATAATATATGTTGATAACACCTATCAGCGGGGTCGATGAGCACGGCTCGGTACATCTTTGACACGTCCGCCGTAAAACATACGTCGTAGAGACGAAAGTTAATAATAATTTTTAAAATATTGGGAAGTAATTTACGGCCGGTCAACAGATTGTCATTTAATGATATACCAGTACTAGTTTTCTGTGATCCGTCAAAGACCACCCGCAACGGTGTTGTGGAGCTAGACAGTCGTAACACACAGTGATGTGGTATTAAATACTTAGACGGCTCCGTACCACAATATAGCTCCATATGTCCCAGTGACTCGTACTCTTTCAGAAAATCAGAATAAGCCTTCCGAAACTCGGGTGAGCGCGCAAGTCGACGCTCCACATGCACGAGTCTCCTATAGGCTGTATCATAAGAATTACCTAACGGTTCGTGATTAGGCTTTAATAAAATGGGTGAAACATATCGGCCACTTTCATCACGATAATGTTTCTTAATGTATAAATTTTCAGCGATTTCATCATCGGGATTTAAAGGAACGTCGCACGGCGAGGACTCTATTTCCCAAAATCGCTTAAGAGTATCATTTAAATGATCATCAGAGGTGTACGACACCAACGTTGTAGACGCTACAACGTTTACTTCCGTGACGTCGCAAGTCGACGATGTAACTAGTTTACCTGTTACAATATACCCAAATATACTATCCAGCACGGCTGGCATATTGGGACCCATAATAATTTTCTTCCCACTATAAATATGAGGAAAAATGTCACCGCCTAAAATTATATCAATCGGTGATTGTTTATAAAAATGAGGATCAGCTAAAAATAAATTATCATACTGTTTAATTATATGTTCAGGTATTTTGATGGTAGGTAAATCTGAAGTTACTTTCTGAAGAATAACAGCGTCAATATTGAAAACAGGTTTATCAGTGTGACGCGGCCTTAAGCTACATGACGTCATACCGTAATTCTTAACCAGACCATCAGCTAACCCACAAATGCTAAAGTGACATTTGCGTTGAGATAAACCTAAACGTTGTAAGCATGCAGCAGAAATAAAATTAGATTGTGCACCGGAATCAATTAATACGCGACACGGTTGATAGACGTTAAAGCTATCTAAAATATAAACAATCGCGGTACCCAACAATACTGTACTGTAACTATTATTATTAACGGCTGAAATATTTCCCGACTGGGCGGGTGCGCTTGCAGGGACCAATGCATTACCGGAGTCGTAAGAGGAAACGTGAAATGATTTCGATATGTCCTGATGCAACAATAGGTTATGTGGTTGCTCACAAATAATGCATTTAAATTGACTCCTGCACTGTTCAGCAGTGTGATTAGGCTTAAGACAATTATGACATAATTTCAACTCATCAGCACGGCTGATTCGTTGCGAAGCACTCAATTTACGAAACTGAGCACAGCGATAAATCATATGATTGTCTCCGCAATGCAAACACGATATATTATTTTTTGAGTTTGATGACGATGCATGCGCGTAGCTTTTCTGTGCACTGTTTCTAGTTCGCGCCGTAAACCTGCTTACGTCTGGTTGACGTTTATTTTGTACGACGTTTTGGTTGCTTGTACTAGCACCATAAGAACTAGAATGATCCAACACTTTTATTTGATTAATAACGTAAGAAATCAATTCAGAGAATTTTGGTATCGACTTCTGATTGATACTTTGCTCAAATGACCTACGAGTGTGTGGATCTAAGGCTCGTAATGCTATATGACACAGAATGTAGCTATTTAAATCTTCAATGTTAAGAGATTGTATAGCTTTGTATGAGTTATCAAAGGTTTCAATGAAATTATTCAATTGAGTAGATGATTCCTTCGCAATAGGTGTAAAGTTTAACATCTTGTCTAAATAATTCCCAACTAACATACGGTTGTCTTGATATTTGTCGAGTAGAGATTGCCAAACAATGTCGTAATTATTAGACGATATCGGAATACTTTTGACTATGTTTAAAGCCGAACCCTTAATACATGAGAGCAAATAATGAAATTTATCTATTTTCGGTATGTGAGGCTGATTATGAACCAACGAACAGAATGTCTCGTAAAAAGTATTAAAATTTTCAATATTTCCATCGAAACAAAACAATTCCAATTTTGGAAGACGTGGTCTAGATTCGATGCACGACTGTGTTTTTTCAGTTTTTACATTTGCTAATAATTTTGAAGAAATCAATTTTATACGGTAATACAACTCATCAAAACTATTCAATTCTTGACTCTGAAATATGGTTTTCATACCAGCTTGTAACTGACATTTATAAATTTCAAAAATACATGATTCGAAAGATGAACGTAACTCATCTATATCCATGACACGCAATAGAAACATTTCTCGAATGTTGTTGTCAGTTACATTAATTGACATGTCAGATATTGTCTGTAATTGTTCAAAAATCCTTTGCTTTTTGTTGATTAAAACGTTTAATTCAACATCAGCTATGCACTCCTCGTACACTTCTTGAACCTTTTGACCCTTTTTAGTAGCCATTGCAACGTGCAAATTAAATATAATATGTCAAATAAAATAAAAGAATAATGAATTGCCTACTCTATGTTCGGCTCGAAGGCCACAAAAAATTGTGCGGTAATCGCAGGGGCGATCCTTCGATATATATGTGGACTGTATTATGTATGTAGGTAATGCCTAGGTTGGTAGTATGTCCAATCCTGTATTCTAGCTAGTTAGAAAAGAACCCACCAACCTTAACATCCAATGTCGCAGGATTGTGCTGCGCACAACAGCTTCTTCTCTGCTTTTCACGGCACGGCCGGAGAATAGCACCATAAACGTTATGGGCTGCAGGATGGACGGAAAACTCCACGAACGTCGCGAATCACCGCTTTTCCCATCACCGGAGTTGACGCAACTCCCACTTTTTTCCATTGACATTAGAGTGTCAATTTTGGAAGGGTTTTTACTTTTCTTTTCACACCGACCAGTGATAAAGGATTGAACAACATCTAATATATAAAATTCTCGTGTCACAGTTTTCGTTGCCATACTCCTCGGAAACGGCTTGACCGATTTTGATGAAATTTTTTGTGCTTATCCGGTATCTATGAGAATCGGCCAACATCTATTTTTCATCCCCCTAAATGTTAGGGGTAGTCCACCCCAAAATTTTTTTTTTATATTTATATGGCAAAACGACGTTTGCCGGGTCAGCTAGTTATACATACAAATTGAATTACATTATACATTATAATAACGTCGATCCTATGTTTGTACTTTTGAATATTTGAAATATAAATAATTTTGTTCCTTGTTTAAAATTTATGGAAAAGGATAACGTCAAGAGGCATTTCTACGATATCCACTAAAATTCTTCGTATAACTTAGAGATTTTAACTATAATATAAGACTTGGCTCTTATCATCAGAAGAATACTTAATCTAACTGCTGATTAGCTCCATATTTTGCAATATCAAACATGTCCAGTATGGACAACAGAATAGAGCCATCGGATGCCCAACTTTTTTAGACAGTATCGCAGTCAAAATTTTGTAAAGCTTGATTTGGCTTAAGTTTCATGTAAATAGTATCAAGTTCCTGTGCTATAAAGGGCTTATTATAAATATCGAGTTTAAGCCAAACTAGTTTATGAAATCATTGTCGTACTATTATATAGTTATAATGCATGTGTGATATATAGCTGCCTGGTTAGCTATTACTCTTCTTGTAGAATCATCGTTGTAAATTATACAACCCTTTTGGACAATGAAATTGCATATGAGCATAAATGTCCGTGTAACATTATTTAAAGATAAGGAATGGATTTATACCCTAAAATAACTTGGTATAAATGTCAAAGCGATTAAATACAGCTCATTAGATAAGCTCTCAGTTGTATTAGAACCACAAATTCCAAACCGTTGTGAGAAAATTAAATTTAGATATGGAAATTTTAACGTTAATGCGAAGATTAATTAAATCGCGTCAGACCCTTTCGATTCTACAATAGGAGATTATTTGGTACACAAAATCAATGTTTAGAAAATATTTAAATTGACTTCTTTAAACATCTTATTACGGTAAAATATCCACATTTTTATGTGTCTATGCATCTCTATGGCGTGTGGGTACTGATAATTGAAATGTAGGTCCTGTAACGGCTTATATCAATTTAGATTTATATAGATTTTGTCTAATACATACATACAATATATTATATACATACAAGATGCATCGAGAAATAATGAATTAATAAAACAGACATCGCCGCATCCACCTATACTGTGGCCGCATCCATCACTTGTACGAGTCGAGTATAGTCAAGATATTATTATCATGTAACGGTTCGCGGAAACTGGAAACGAGCCTGGGAACCTAAACACCTAAGCTTTCGGACCATTGCCGTACAAACATCGACCGTAATCACCCTAGTTATAGGTTTTTTTTTAATGAAATTTCTAATATCTAAATTAAAATTATTCATTAGTTAAATTATTAGTTTTCGTTCACACCCTGCACCTATTCATAATTTGCAAGTTTATGTTTGACCAGTTTCACTTATCAGTACCAAACATAAACTTTGAGTTTAGTGTAACTATTTTATTACGCGGAAGGCGTGTTATACATTCATTGTGAGGCAGCACAGCGTTTGTCTTCTTTGAGATCACCCCATTATAAGATAAAGCGAGTGTTACAACATATCGTTAAGCCGACTTTGTGTTAAGAAAATTAAAAAGAATATTAAACCACAGTTTTTCTGCTACGTAACTATTATGTTACGGTCTAACGAGTGTAGAGATCTCGTTCACTAGACATTTTTTGATATAATCTGACAGCTTTTAAAAGGATCCTATTCCTATGTAACTATAATTTTACCTTAAACTCGTGATGAGCAATTCGAGCTAAGTCATTAAAAGATAAACTTACAAATAAGAAAAAAAAATTTATAGTGTAAAAAATTAAATGTGTAAAAAATTTTATAGTGTAAAAAATTAACACCTAATAATATCTATTACGCTTCAAGAAATCTTAGCCTTATGACAGACAGACAGGCGGATGGACGGACGGACGGACGAATGAATAGACGGACGATCGAACAGGATAGTCTTTAATAGGATCTTGTTAACAACCTTTGGGTAACAAAACCCTGAAGTTTTAAGGCTTTAATAATCTCATTATATTACTGTATAATGTACTGAAAATGGGAAAATTTAATTTCCTCAAATATTTACAACATCTAAACTTTAATTTACTTCGTTGAAACATTGCCTTATTAAAGATGGGAATATTTCCGAGGGATTAGAACACGATGAATTATATAAGAATTTGGTAATTAATTTCCAGTTTACTTAGCTGACTTTGTTATAAATATGGCTGTTATATTACTTTCGTTTCATTGTGATCAGTTCGCAGTTGCTCATAAGAAACCCGGATTTAATTTCAATCTCTGAAGATTATTGTTTATTTGGGACTATAGTTCATTATCCTAAAATATATTATTTGGTTTTGATAGTGATTCAGTATCTTCAGTACGAGTACTTATCAAAAATATTAGTGAAATTAGAAAATTTAATTAACTTAAATTACTTTTTATGTAAACACTTATGATAAATATTTTCTGTTAAGTATTTTAAAGACCAATCAGAAATATCAGTACGTACTTAAAATACTTAAGTAAAAATAATGAGTAATCAAATAACATTTCTATAATATTAATAACCTGATGAAGTCTACGCTTCGCCCAACACCTGTCCAAATCCAGGGATCCGAAAACTTTCAACTTGAGCTGCAAAATCGTTTTGCGTGCCTAGAATCATGCACGTCGGTGGACGAGTTTAAAACCAGGATGGTAGCAACTGTCCACGAGGTAGGGTCGAAGTATTTTAAGACCCACTCCAGTGGTAGATCTCAAGTTCTCTCAGAACAAACTCTCGGTCTTATGAGGGATCGACGAGAACTATGTGTGCAGTCTCCAACCTCTATGGCGGAATACCGACGGCTCAATGAACAGATCTCCAAGTGCAGGCGACGCGATTTGCGCAAACACAATGCAAATCGTGTAAAAAACACAATAGAGCGAAACCAGGGCTCCAAAGTGTTCGCCAGAGATCTGTCTATTGGGCAAAGTCAGCTTACGAGGTTGAAGACCGAGTCCGGCACCATGGTTACGTCGAAACCTGAAGTTCTGAGAGAAACTGAGAGATACTACGGACGGTTGTATACCTCCTCTCAAGCTCCACCTCCCAGTGAGGAGAGCGACAAGAGAGCTAAATTAACCCGACACTACACAGAGGATATCCCGGACGTCAGCCTGTATGAGATTAGAGAGGCTCTCAAACAGCTTAAAAACAACAAGGCACCGGGAAATGACGGTATCACAGCCGAGCTGCTAAGAGCAGGGGGGAAACCCCTCCTAGTGGCGCTCCAAAAACTGTTTGATACCGTCATCCATACTGGAACTACCCCGGAAGCGTGGAGCAGAAGTGTGGTGACTTTGTTTTTCAAAAAGGGCGATAGAGACCTTTTGAAGAACTACAGGCCAATCGCACTTCTGAGCCACGTTTATAAGCTGTTTTCGAGGGTGCTCACAAATCGCATTTCACGCAGGCTTGACGACTTCCAGCCTCCCGAACAAGCAGGATTCCGGAAAGGCTACAGCACCATAGACCACATACACACACTGCGGCAGATTGTACAGAAGACCGAGGAGTATAATCTGCCGTTATGTGTCGCCTATGTGGACTATGAGAAAGCCTTTGATTCTATCGAGACCTGGGCAGTACTAAATTCTCTTCAGCGGTGCCGGATCGACTACCGGTATATCGAGGTGTTGAAGTATTTATACTCATCAGCCACCATGTCCGTCAAAGTACACGACACAGCCACGAACCCCATCCAATTGCAGAGAGGTGTCAGGCAAGGGGACGTTATATCCCCAAAACTGTTCACCGCTGCATTGGAAGATGTGTTCAAGCTAATGGAGTGGAAACGACGTGGCATTAACATCAATGGCGAATACATCACACACCTGCGATATGCCGATGATATAGTCATCCTGGCAGGATCCCTGGAGGAACTAGGTACAATGCTCGGGGACTTGAACAGCGCCTCGCAACGGGTGGGTTAAGATGAACATGGATAAGACGAAAATCATGTCGAATGTCCATGTTACACCCGTACCGGTTGTTGTTGACGGCGCTGCTCTCGAAGTTGTAGACGA
This sequence comes from Thymelicus lineola, assembly GCA_963932265.1. Taxonomy (NCBI): domain Eukaryota; kingdom Metazoa; phylum Arthropoda; class Insecta; order Lepidoptera; family Hesperiidae; genus Thymelicus; species Thymelicus lineola. The sequence continues at coordinate 1,669,538 of OZ010695.1, forward strand.
ATACAATTACCTGGGACAAGTGATCCAGATGGGTAAGTCCAACTTCGAGAAAGAAGTCACTCGTAGAATCCAACTCGGATGGGCTGCGTTCGGGAAACTGCGTCATATCTTGTCGTCCAAAACACTACCTCAGTGCCTGAAGTCGAAGGTGTTCGAGCAGTGTGTGTTGCCAGTGATGACATACGGATCCGAGATGCTTCACTATTGGCCTAATCCACAAGCTCAGGGTAGCACAGCGGGCTATGGAGAGGGCTATGCTCGGAATTTCTCTACGTGATCGTATCAGAAACGAGGAGATCCGTAGACGAACAAGGGTAACCGACATAGCTCAAAGAATTAGCCGGCTGAAGTGGCAATGGGCTGGCCACATAGTGCGAAGGACCGATAACCGGTGGGGAAGAAAGGTCCTCGAATGGCGCCCGCGTCTCGGAAAGCGGAGTACAGGACGCCCCCCGACAAGATGGACCGATGACCTGAAGAAGACAGCGGGCATCCGCTGGATTCAGAAGGCTCAGGACCGGTCAGAGTGGCGCAAGTTAGGGGAGGCCTATGTCCAGCAGTGGACCTCCAAGGGCTGATGGATGGATGGATGGAATATTAATAACTATTTATTTTTAGAATATTTCTCAAGGATTGCTTCTTGTGTAAATTATAATCATACATTTTTAATGCGTACGTAATAAAAAATTAAAAGGATCGTGCAGAATTTGAACACGAGCTTCCTCGTTTCCGCATTTCGACCAACGCAATCATTCAAAACAATCTAATATCTGAACAGGAAAAATGTTTCTAACATCTGTCTGTAACCAACAATATACCATAAAGTATTCTTGTATAAAATCCGAAGCTTACTCGTGTAAAAAGTTTTTAAAGAGTTTGCTCATATTACGAGTATTGTTTCGAAGGCCAGAAATGACAAGGGTCTCTTATGGTACTTGTGGGGGTTTAGGGTTAGAACGAACATATCTTTTTGACATATTTATTAGCTTACCCTTTCCAGTATCAACACAGGTAGATAATAAGTATATTTATGAACACTAAGTAATTTTTAATGTCAATAAAAGAACAAAATGGTTTTTTATTCGAGTCATTTTAGACGATAAAAAATATGGTATCCATACGTCGCTCAGTTTGTTCAAAAATCAATGTGGTGTTATGAATTATGGGGGAAAAGACCTGGGCCCTATAATTTGTAGATCTTTCAAAATTCAGTTGATTATTTAAAAAAATTTCACCAAAAACTTTACTTTTGTGCCTACTACTTTAGTAGCTGCTCTACGCAATTTTGATTATGATGCTAAAACGACCAGCCTAAAATATAGCCATGTTTAACCCCACTATTAGATAACTAAAAACAAAGTGTCATAGTTACGCTAAAATCCAAAAAATAACAATCCGAATTTTTGAAAATTTCCCTCGTCAACTGAGAAGTAAAAGTTATTGAGAAAAAATGGCGCATCCGCCACAGACATAATATAAATTACAGCCATCCCTCGGTACAGTTTTGTGTTCTAAAAAAGCTTTTGGGAATAGCAAAGAGTTTCTTTGCGTGAAACTTGTTCAAAAGTTTCGTCGTATAAAAACATCGCTTTGTTCTGTTATTGTTACGATTTAAGGGTCATTAACGATCAGAGTCTTTTATCAGTTTTGGAGGCTTTTGGGAATGTTAAATTCGTGTCGTTTTGTTCAGGAAATTATATGTAACAACATGTTCGTATGATATTTAAAATAGTATCTGTGTTTTATTAAAACTTTGTTAATCTTTAAGATTACTTACATATAGCGAGTATATTAGTCTTCTATTATGGTTTTTATTATTAATATTATTTATTTAAATAGCCAGCAAACAAGATGATGATTCACCCGATGGTAAGTTGCTATAGTTGCCCATGTACATCGCACATCAGCGACACTAAAGGCATCACCAACCGATGCGTTGCCGGCCAAGAAAGACAAGAAGAAAAAAGAAAGAACTGGCTCTCAAGCCCCCAGCTGGAACACGACGAGTCGTTTGGCGGCGACTCAATCATGAGGATGGTAGCTATCCAGGCGATCCCCACGGAGAAATAATAATAGTAATTATGGTATTAATTAACTATTAAAATATTACCAATATAATCTCTCCGAAGGGCCCTACCACCACGGGGCCGGATTTAGTCGCCTATTACGACCCGCATCCGACGAGGGATTGGGGTTAGTATTCTAAGCCACCCCAATACAGCATATTATAAACTAGATGTGCCTCGCCTTTTCACCCGCGTTAATTTGTGGAAAAAACTAGCTACTAAAATATATAATTTTATATAACCTTCTCCCTTCCTTCCTGCCTTCCTCGATAAATGGACTATCAAAAACAGAAAGAATTTTTCAATTCGAAGCACCTGAGAGCAATTCCTGAGATTAGCACGTTCAACCAAACAAACTCTTCAGCTTTATAAATATTAGTATAGATTTATTGTAAGTTAATGCTTGACGACAATTAAGTTAAAATGTCTATCACGCTATCATATTAAATCTTGCTTATCATTCTGTCGCACGCGAGTGTCGCTTGATGAACAGTGCGTGTACATACTAAACTAATAATTTTCCAAGTCAAAATTAAAACCATTTAACATATTTTTTAATTAAAACATAGAAAATGCACAAAAGTTGAGCATCTCACGTTTGTAGATAAACACAGAGTATCTATAGAACCTTAAACTAACACTTTACTGGAAAACTAAAAAATAAGTTAAGTCAGTCCTCAAATTACTAATAATAATTTAAGATTGTATTACTAAAAGTTATTACCTTCAATTTGTTTAATATGATCTGACAGAAGAAAACATTCAAAACCAATTTATTCCTAACTCTTCACATAAATCTAAATACTCACAAATCATAGTCACAAAAAACTAACCAATAATTGTTTTCATCCATAATTCTCTTGAACCCAATTTTCTTTATCCTAGCTCAGATAAAAATGCAGAACTGGTGAAATAACAGTATTAAAACTTTATCCGTAGCTCGCTGATAACGAAAATCAAATTTCATAAAAGTTACCAAAGTCCACAATTCTCTCCGTCCTAAAGCCAACTACTGTTTCACACAAACGGACAATCATGTAATTTCATGCGTTGAGAGCGCTGGAAACAACAATTTCTGACACAAAACAAAACGACACTGTTTCATTCCGCGCCCAGTTTAGTTTGAACCCTCACACTTCCTTCACGTTTAATTACTAGCGAATTAAACATCACACCTCTGGTGTTTTATTATAGTAGTGTATCCGTTTTATTATGAACCCTTTGTGTTTTTCATACTTATTACTTAACAACGAGGATAAAAGAAGTACCGATTTTCAAGACTAGTGGAATCCCGTTAGGTTTAAGCTTCGGAATCCAAATTCTTTGAAGACATTAAAATGAAACCTTTTCTACCCAGTGAATGTACGTTAGTATATTAGGTCATTGTTTCTACCTCATTTATAATAACTTTAAGCGAGCAATTCTTGTATAGGTATTACATATATTCATGGAATCTGGGAAACGGCTTCAACGATTTTCATGAAATTTAGTATCCAGAGGGTTTCAGGGGCGATAAATCGATCTAGCTTGGATTTATTTTTAGAAAATGTAGTTTTATCCGTGTTTTCAGGAACTGAAAAACTGCTACAATAGACTCGTCCTGCCATCTATTGGCGAGTAGCAACACTTCAGTAGATGGCGTTGTTGGAGCTGAAATGTATTTTGGTTTGTTAGATATATCTACTTTTAATAATGACTGTTGTGTATGTTTTTTTTTGGTGGCACAGAGATGCAACAATATAACAATGGATTTCCGCTAAGTAACGCCTGATACTAAATAACTTTTCTACCTTGATTTCTAGACAAAATACAAAAAGTTTACCAGTTTTTTTACCGTTATTATTTTTCCTTAATGAATTTTGATTTCTTGTATGTATAAGCAACCGAAATAAAATATACCTACAGTTAAATCAACTATCGTGTGATAATACTACAACTAGCATCTAATATTATATCAAGAAGAAAGCATTGACTTCAGTTTGTGTAGTATCGGCACATGAACAGAGGCATTAAGAAGAGATTTGATTGCGAAGCTTTAGTCCCCACTGTTCGAGTTACGAAACGAGTTGTCTATCGCATAATTCAGTTAAATAATAATAATGTAATAATTTGTAATAATAAACTATAAAAGATCGAAAATATAATAGCAAGACTACAGGAGGATATCTTAAAGCTATCAATTTATTTTTACGTTATGTATTGTGTGTAGTATTTTCCTGCCATCGATATGCGAGTGCCTACAAGCTGATAAAAAAATAAAAATGGCACTAGAAATGCCGACAGAAGTGAAAATTGAACGTGTGTAATTACGTGTGTAATTTTTGAATCGTCAGGAAATATTTTATCGTGCAGGAAATATTTTTAAATTAAATGTTTTATTATTCATTATTGTTTAGATTATTAGACTACTATAAAAGTTACATTACAAAATTTATTTTATTTTATGTACATGAAAAATAATGAATATTATTTTATTTTATTATATTTTAGTCCAGCTCCGCCATCTATCCTTACTGCTGAGCACTGCGTCCTTCGTGCTAATGTTGTGACATTGACCGTTCCAAACTGCTTGACCACTTTGCTTCAGAGATGGCGCTTACAATTATTATACAGAGATGGCCGTTACAGTTTACGAGCTCAATGGTTTTTTCCCATCTCAAAAATGCCCAACGCGCCTATAAAAGTAATGTATAAATAAATGTCCTTTGAGTCTTAAAAGTATATTTATACTTACTATAGATAAGTTATACCTAGATACATTTAAGAATATGTAACATTGTGGCGGATCAAGTAAACTTGGTGAAGGACTGCGATTCGAGAGCGCTGCGGTAGCCAATTAAACAAACTGTGTGAACTTGTAATGAGATCTGAGCACGAAATTGAACAGTCAAAACGCTAGTACCACCGGCATAATAATACAAAAAGTTTGTCTGAAGACATCTTTGCTCCCGTTCCATAGAACTAATGAGATAATACCTTCGTTATTCCAAGTTGAGATCATCGTGAAGCTGATTCAACGTCAACTTTAGTTCATCGATTCTTATGTACTCGTAAGATCGGCTTACAAAGTTAAATAAAGTAGATATTTTAGTAGAGATTAAATAATTATATTCTTAGAATTTATTGCATGTAAGTATTGTTAAAGCAACTTTACTTTGTTTCGTACACCGAGTATCGAAATGAACGTACATTTCGATTTCGATTATTGTGCAGTAGGTGTATTATTTTTCCAGTAACAATAATGACACGGTAACCAATAGGAAATTACTCAACGAGTGAATAATTCAATAAACGAAAAATGGAACCCTAATAGGATCACTCTTGCCTCTGCGGTCTGGGCAACCGCCGTTCACAGCCAATTTACTCCGAAACTACTGGACCAAATGAGTTGAAATTTGGTACTCATGTACTTTTTTGTGACCCAAAGACGAAGGTATAAAGTATACAACTGAATTAAAAAAATAATAATAAGACGATAAGACGACGAGGCGACCGTGGAACACCATGACGAAAGATGAAAGATTTTTACGTGTTTGGGTCGAAGTTCTTATGTTCCAATATAGAAGAGAATTGACATAGTAAAGATATAAGTATAACTGTGGAGTTGATTTATCGCTCCCTTCAAAGTTGTCAATACTACAAAACACGACGACTGGTTCCCACCATATTCGTTTGGTGTCTAATACGAAATTTCCATATCAAATTTAATTATCATATTCCACAATCCCAATGCTCACTTGGCTGGCGTGATAGACTACGGCCTGTAATAATAAGAGAAATTATAAACTCATAATATAAGCCCACCTGTGGGACAATAGGATTTAAATAAATGAATGGATTCCAAGATTAGTACAACCCTTTCTGATATATAAAGGTATACGTAATACGTATATTCTTCTTCATGCTAAAACGACAAACTTTTGAGTTATCCAATTGTTATAACCTCTACCTTTACGCCAGGGAGCCTCACAAACTATGAATGCTATGAATATGAAGGACTTTCATTGAAGTTTTGAGTTCACACAGCCGAGTTGCAGATAAGTTATATAGAGCTCAATTTAAAGTATTATGACGTCGGGTAGCATAAACTTTGAATGAAAATGATTATTAGTAAGAGACTTGGTTGAATCAGACGGAAATAAAACGATTGAGTCTAAGGTTAATCCAAAAAGATTCGCGTGTCTTTAAACGATTCTTTCACAAATTTAATAATTATTTCCATCAGAAATAGGAAGTTCAGCTAATTAAAATCCAAAAGAAACTCAAAGTTTGTACCGGAAGTGAAGTAATAATAATATTGTTCTTTTTTCCCCTCTTCATTAAGTTGATTTAGGTATAGATACTGTCTGTAGTCGATAAAAACGTTTATTTTTGTAAATTATATGTATATTTAATCGAAAGGCAATTACCGTTTTTTAGTATTTTTTATGGAAACAGCCGGCAAACGAGCTGACGTTCCACCTATCGTCGCCCATGGGCATCAGCAAAACCAAAGGCATCACTAACGTGTTGCCGGCCAAGAAAGAGAGAGAAAAATAAAGAAAGAACTGGCTCTCAAGCCCCCAGCCGAAACGCAATGAGTCGTTTGGCGGCTGACTTATGCTCAAGGGTGGTAGCTATCCAGGCGAACCCCATGAAGAAATAATAATAGTAAAAATGGTATTAATGAACAATTAAAATCAATATTGCCAATCCCTCCAAGGGGCCACCAGCGGGCCAAACTTAGTTGCCTCTTACGACACCCATCCGGCGTGGGATTGGGGTTAATATTACATTATTACTTTTTTAGTTACTCGCCCCAATATGGCTAAAATGACTATTTTCACTTGTAACAAAGAGACCGAATATACATTTCATAGATGTTGGCCTAATTGTTTTATGTAAGGTAACAATTATGTACGTAATTACTAAGTGGCTGTTGTTATCTCAAATAAATAAATAAATAAATAGATACCTATGTATGTTCAAATGTATGTACTAATGTACTTACCCAATGAATTAAATAATGAGGGCTCGATATGTAGATGCGCAACATATTAACTAGCTCTCTCCTTTATCCTCCTAGAGAATAGCACGACATCTAGGTAGCAGATTAATCCTATAACAATCCTATTAAGATTATAATGCTCCATAATAGAGCTATGGCAGAGCTTTAAACCATTTTCAGAATGAAAGCGTCCTATTTCTTTGTTTGCTGACTCATTTATTACTTCCCGTGTTATCTAAGTAAAGAATTAAGCATTTCCCGGGCGAAAATGTTTAATCTGCAGTACTAAGAGCGAATTAGTTTATGTTAAACAAACAGTCACTCCTCGTGTTACGATGTTATTACATAAGCCGTTTCGTAACATAATGTTATTTCAAATGCCATTATCTTGGAAGACTTCTTGGAAAGAAATATTTTATTGCGTCTTTGCTTACTGCTACCACTTTGGAATGAAATACTGTATTTAAAATTTAAAATGGTACTTTAAAAAACGTGTATTTCAAATACACGTTTTTTAAATACACGTTTTTTAAAGTACCATTTTAAATTTTAAATTACTTTAGTATTTTTTAAAGTACCATTTTAAATTTTGAAAATGAACGATTTTTGTCATAGGTTTGAAACTTTAAAAATTACTTGGAAATGAAAAGTAGAACGCAACTAGGTATTAATTCCATGATATTTCATTAAATTGAATGGAATGTACATTTTGGCAGCAGGAATATGAACATTCGTATCTCGTATCTGAGTGATAGGCCAACTTACGTAACTTCAAACAGAAGTGGAAATTGGATGAGGAACTACTTGAAAGTTTCCATACTTTAGAGAGGACGCAAACCTTGCTATCTCATCGCTAGATAGCAGTCATTACGTTAAGTACGGTAGTCAGATATCTTGCAATAGGTACTGACTGTGACATCCTATTTCAATGATTTCAAAAGTAATGACAGGTTCGTCGGTACATTCTACACAAATGTATTTCATAAAAGCAAAAAGTGACGCCACCTATTATAATACTAACGAACTACGTGAGAAGCGTTGCCGGCGTTATATTACTGCTTCGAAGAACTGACTAAATAATCTTCTTTTTAACAACATATATTAGTTTAAAATATATACAAATAGTAAAGAGAAAAGAGCTTTTGCATTAAAGGATAATTTGTTGTAAAAACGTCTATCAATAATAGACCTATATGATAATGGGTTATGGACGTATGAATCGGATTCTCTCCAGGCATACCACCTCATTTCAGTAGTCCAAATATTTGTCAAACCAGGAGAATATTAAATATTCATTATAATGTTGTAAGTATACGAAATGCGTTGCAGCTGTAAAACGACATCTTATCAGCTGTCCGCAGTCCTCCGCACTATTAAACCAAAGCATTTGGTCGAGTCTGCAGTGTCATTTTAGACTTCACTGAGACCGAATCTGATACCGCTCATTTTTGTTTTCAATTTAAATCCTTACTTGTATTATCATTCTAATATATCATTTTTGTATAGACGTCTATGGCCTGATGATAACAATAAAATTATGCCGAAAACTTAACGTGTTTGAAGCGAAAGCGCTCAAGATCCATCTAACAATCTGACCCAGCTTTGGCCAATTTACATAGTTAGCGATTTACGCAAGTCTAGAAGCGCTTCCTGACACTATATTAGCAATTCTCGTGACGTAATAATTCTGTTAATTATTTTTGTAATCAAGTCAGCATTATATTGTAATCACGAAGCATTAAAACGTCACAGTTCAGTTGGTTTACAAAACTCATCATAGCCGCGCTAAAGGTATAACAAAACCACTTTTAATTATGAAAGTTAAACGTAATGAGAGTAACATTTTGGAAAACATTAGCTTCCCCGTCCATTAGATGAAATGAGCATTTTCATTGGGACTGCCCGCTCGACTGGAATTCTTTTTGTCTTGCATCAAATTATTTATGACTAGCTATTACTCATTAGGAAAATTAAATACATCGTTATTTGTGTTTATAAAGTTTATTTTCTATATTTTATTATACATTTTACCTTACCATGCGCTATGCTTATTTAATTCCGCTTCGCGTTATCTAATGGCACTTCTGAATTACTTTGACTAGGTGGATCGGTTTCATTCTCATAAGTAATGGTAATGTCGATTAAACTTATTTCATCACTCCTCTGGTCAGTCTTCACTAGCCACCCAATAACCAGGGTCCCTATGTATAAAATAATGGCCGCTGGAAATCCTATCCACCACCACGTTGGTATGCGAATAGGTGGCACCACAACGTTCCTAGGACTTGAACAAACATAATTTGACCCAAGAGTGTTGGAACAAACTCTAACGCCAAATTTTTTCGCAATGTCATATTTAATTATAAAACTTGTTTCGTTGCCAGGAACACACCAAACTCGTGGAAACAAGTGCTCCATGTCAGGTACAACTGGAAGTACTTCGATATTGTAAGCCAACACTGGCCCGTTTGTTTCCTTAGGTGGTCGCCAATTAACACTTATAACTCCTGTGAAGTCGGCTCCAACAGAATTAATATGAGGGACATCAGCACTCTCCGAACGCAATGTCCTAACTACCCCGCTTCTATATCGACTACATTTATCTCGAATACAGGCACGTAAATGAAATCTGTAATCCCGAAAAGGTGCCAAATTACCAACTTGGAAATCAGTCCTTGGACTGCTTAGGTTCAACACTAACGTCTTGACATATGGCCCAATACTTGAGTTACTGGGGCGAATAAAACCCTCATCCTCTTTGCATCCCAATTTCAAAGAGCTACAAACATCAAAATACTCTTCGATGACTGCACCAACAGGTATCGTTGATAGAATACCGCACATAGATTCACATCCTCTTTCATAATCTTTTGGAGGTCTCATTACAACAACGTGACGTGAATAATCAAGTTCTTTCGGATCTCCGACCACGGGAACGCAGTAGTCCCTAGCGACAATGTTATGAGAACTGATTTCTATTATACTGACATCCAGCTCATAGCGATCGATATGGGGACGATAATCTTTATGATCAACCCAACGAATGACTATGACGTCAGAGGAAGAGGCAACTAGCTCTATGATGAATGGTGGCTCAGGCTTTCCAACATTTGTCTTAAAATTAACAATGGAACTCCGTGCAAGTTGAACTCGAACCGGATCGTAGGTTTCAATACAAAGTGCGTAAGAAGATGCGGGATGAAGCGATGAGATTTCGACATGAATAGTGTTATTGCTGATCTTCGAGGGAGGTACACTGATCGCGTCCCATTCTGATTCACTACATGTTTCCGGTACTAACGTTGCATTTGATCCTTGCGGTATTCTTACATATAGAATAGAATAATGAAAGTGCGAATCTGGTAATCGATTAAAAATTGCTACTGCAGATGTCTCATTCTTTACTTCGACTCTCAATTGAAGCAAAACTTCATCACATCCTCCACTATAGCCATTCATTCCCGGTGGTATATCATATTTAGAAGGGGCCTGTGGGAATTTCGTTTTAAGCTCCTCAATGCGACTCAAACACAGCATTGGATTGTCGTAAAACGTCAAGGTGCCCTTATCTACTTTAAGGTTTTTAGTAACATTTGGTGTGAAAAGCGTTTGCAAGTTATGCATTCCCGATACGGCAAGGCTATACATTCCATTTAGGAGCTGACGTCCTCCTATACGTCGTAAAGATGAAAGAAAATCTAAGGAAGATATTGATATCGAACCATATATAAGTACGTAGTCCGATACTTCTTGAATTATGCTCAAATAATGTCTCATTTCATCTAGGGCTTCTGGTAATATGGTTCTGATAGCGATAGTCAAGGATCCATTTATGTACACACATCTTTCTGCCGATTGAATGTTTGCTAGCGTATGTATTCGAAGGCTTCCGCAAGTCTGAAAAAGAATTACATGTTTCATTATAATTTATTAGCAGTACATGATATTATAATGTTTTTTATATCTTGATGACATGTAAATCAATTGTAATATTATAAACATAGGAACAATTCATAATAATTAATATCCTAAAGAACTAAATGATTACAAAGATTATTTGCACCATAATAAGATTCCCGATATAAAGTCTGAAAACTGTATTTATTTTGTTAATATTTAACCCAAAGTACTTCAAGATGAATAGTTTGTAAAGTTAAGGAATTAATTCCTCTTTAGGGAATACTTTTCAAGAAACTTCAGATTGTTTAGTTTATTATTATTAATGACCAAGTTTCTACGTTATTTTACTTTCCTCAAGAAGATTGAAATTTTCTGAATTTCAGGAAGTTATTGTTCCAATTTTCAAGTACGCTACCCTCAATAAACGGCCAAGTCATTCATATAAAACATAATAACTTTGGAGAAAATAGAAAAAAGTTTTTTTCCTCAAGTAATATTTCCTAAACCCCGCTTTAAGCCCTGAAGGATAAATTTAAATACATTTTATATGCTCGAAATAAGTTAGACAGAAGATAACGTTCAGATTTTCTTGATAAAAATGTTGATATCGCAGGAATTCCCAGAAGGGTAGACCCCTTATTAGGGTCGGTACATCTGTGGAAAAAATCACAATTCCTACAGGATCACTCGAATTCAATAGTCCATTGGTCACATCATTAGCGCATTTTTACCAAATGACGAACAGCAAAGTTTGAAACTATAATTACGAGGACAGATATGGATAAATATAGGAAATATCTTACTATATGAAAATTACAGAACTCTTCTTCACTTTATTTCAAATTCAGACTTGGCCTTTTTACCTTGAATTATAAATCGCATTACCACAAAAAATATTCGGCTTTTCATTTCATTAAAATTTGTTTCGTCTATCATTTCCAAATTACATTATAATACCAAATATATTTCATGCTAATTCCATTTATTCAGGTTCCTAGCTATCGTTAACATTAATAGAATTCCAGTAGGTAATATGATCAAGTCATAAATCAAGTTGAAAGCTCAAAGCTCTTAACACATCTCCTTGTAAGTGCTTTGGGTAAGTTCATTTTTGAAACGGGTAGGTGATATCGCACCCCTAGATGAAGACTCCGGTAAATCAAAAAACTTAATTTTTCAGAAATACCGAAAAACTGATTTTAGAATAGTTAGGAAAGATATCAAAAATCTAATAATATATACATAAAGGTAAAATTTTATAATGCTTTTTGAATTATTTTATTTGTATATTGGCTGTCAAAATCCTAAGAAAATCGAGATTTTTTAGTTACTCTACTTTTGCAGCAGGAGTAAGCTACTTTTTTGTGCACTAAGTAGAGTTACTTTACTTTATCTGAAATAAAAATGAGATAGGTACATTACTTTTCACCTCAGAAATAAGATAAAACTTTTTTTTTGAGGCTTTTGCTATGCACAACCTGGTAAGCTTAGGAACACTAGCTTTAGTTTTTATTTTTATGTAAGTGCATTATGCACTAGAATGGTTAAATGGTAGAAATAAAACAATTGTTTATGCAAAAAGTTGTTATAATTTTATTACAGCAAAAATTCGTTTGTACTTAGTTTTATAAAAATATTATGTCCTATAAAACAAACTGAGATCGTGTCACGACTTTTTATAAATAAATATTAATTGTTCGTTTTAAATAATCACATAAATGTACTTTAAAAAAATATCTCTTTTATACTTTAAAAAATTCTTATTTCCTTACCTGTCATTACAAAATCCTAAAATGTACAGCTACTGAACTAATATTAGTTAGAATGTTACTGCTCATCTAGAATTAACGACGATTCTAAAATGCTGGGTGGTGAAGCTCCTTCAGCTGGTAACTCAGGCTCCTTTACTAAATTGAGCATATCCTTACCAGGTGATGACAGAGTTCTTAGTGGTCAGGGTCCTCTTTTTATGCGTTTATGAATTCTAACATGAGTTTTTCACAGCCTTTTATTGTCCTAAAAATAAACAATGTTCATATTCAATAATAAATCAAGTAAAGTCAACCAACTCAAAAAATCCAAAAATATCACGTATTGTTTTTCATAACTTTATGACGAATAATAAAGTCAATTAAAAATGTCATTAACAAACTATTTCTCTATTAAAAGTACATATATCACTAAACAGACAAAAATAAACGAAGTTAGAATTAAAATTCAACAAAACTACGTTAAATCGAAATTTAGATTTACTTTCATGTAAATCTGAGTAAATCAAAATATCAAAAAAAAAATTGCAATATAATCTCATCTAAACCCCTAAAAATCAAAATAAACTATTATTATTATCAGTGAAATTTCAGCAAAACCCAGTCATCTCAAAATAAACATGAAACTTACCTAATCAAATTTCACGTAAACTCCTGCAACTCAAAATATCCCCCTATGCAATCGTACTCCACCTGCGTCGACCGGGAGACAACTAAAAATAGTGGAGTAGTGTTCGCGCCGTTTGGGGTAAGGTCATTCAAGTAAAGCAGCACTTCGTGCCATTTTTCGACAACGGTTTATGGTATCGTTACGTGAGTTATATCTCCGTGTAGGTATTCGAGTCAGCAATTCGAAAACACCACTAACTCAAAACGCATACTTTTTGAGTTAGTGGGGTTTTCATCTAGGGGTGCGATATGTTATTTGAAATTGAGCATCAATGTCAGTGTTCTATACCATAATCATATTATTATTTGTGTAGGCCATGAATTTAAAGAAGACAATTGATGGATATCCAAAAAAGAAAAAAAATATTTCAAAGTAATAGAACAAGATATTTATAAAGATACAACTTTTTAGAATCAAAAGAGTATTACATAAACAAACATTATTATTATACCGACCCTATTAGCCTGTAGTAGTAGTTATAATAGCCGCAGTTGTCGCGGGTTCAATTCCCGGAGCAAATATTTATGTGATCAATAAATATGTGCTCACTTTTGTTCTCTAGTAGTGAGTGTTGATGATTTTTTAAGAAGATAATTGTCTAAGATAAACGCGACACGGATAAATCTAATGTGAGGTCTGAACGTTAATTTTTAGACCGAATAAATAAATTTTAGTAACAAAATTGTGTAATAAAAAGTGTGAATTCGAAATGTTTCAACCTCATCTTCTGTCTGTATTGTAGGTTATTCCTAAACTTAATTCGTTTTATACATAGTTCAATAAAAGAAGATCGTATGGGTCTATCTATTTTATTTTTGTATGAATTCTATAATGTACAAATAAATAGTGTTTTTGTCTTTGTGTGTTGTCCATGGTACCCACCCTCAACACAGGAATTCCTATTTGGGTGCTATGAGCGTTTATTTAGTTGAATGTAATTTAATATTTTGTTCCATCATACCAGCTTGCAGGTATCACATCTCTTGCAAGTGATCCCAGCAGTGGAGTTCCGCTCGATGTAGTTCTGCGGACACTCGAAGACGCAGGTATTGTTCCACGACCACCCACCCACGTCATTACACTCCTCTTCTGTCACACAGTACATGTTTACCGGGAGCACGATGCTGGAAATATTGGTATTGATATCAAGAACAATGATGAACAAATTGCCTACAAAGACAAAGACAAAACATTTATTCATGTAGATATCACTGATACAATTATGCATGTCATTTTTTAATCTACTAGCATTTCGGAAAGACACTTTGTCATGTAGAAGAAGATGTGCAGATAGAAACTCCTCAGCACATATTTTAAAATAAAACAGAGGTATTAAAGAATTATATTATTATATTATTCTAAGCTACGCGAGACTGGAAGCGGTACAGCTATTTTCAGGCGTTTTAACATTTATATATTCGTCTTTACTTTAGTAACATTTACCTACAACCTTCACCTATACGTAAGCTAAGTTAAAAAGTAAAAACATGTTTTTGTTAAAGGAATCCTAGTCGCCAATTATAATGGAGCAAGGCAAAACCAAAAGTTTCTAATAACGATTAAAGGGGATCACTGTTATAAATAATAATATTAATGTAAAGGAAGCCGCAATTAGTGTACTGTTACCCTTGAATTGATTCCCTTTGTCAATGTCTTGTTCCGTCTATAGACATCAAATAACGAGGTTATTTTATGGGTCTATTAAATCGCTAAGTATAATAAAATCCAGTTAGAACCTTACTTCTATGAACTACGACCTACTTTGTATTACAAAATAGTGTAATCCCATTTTATGGTCTACATTTTGCACACAATGACAAAAATATTACCTCCTTATATTGCTACTCCAAGACAAGAATGAATCTCGTACGTATATGTTATAAAAGGAAAAACAAGCTCGTGATAATTAGCTATCTAGGTTCCTAGGACTTCGATTGTGATTTGAATGATAATATAACTTTTTTATACACAGAGAAATACAAAAATCTTAAGTGTACTTTTGATATCTCTGTGATGATAATATTTCCAAATCATAAGTAACTTACGTTCCATTTGGACATTGAGAAACACATCGATTTCTATGTGTATACTTTCTACACAAGGAACATTCGGTAGGATTTCTCTTTTTACATCCGAAGCATTGATCGTCGCACTTTTCGGCTTCAGGTCCTTCGAGGAATCGCTGGCACTTTCTGGAATTATTATTAAAACGCAGTTTAAAATGCAGTTTAAAACTCCTCGGGGTCTAGAAAAATAAATAATAAATTTTGCTTTAGACAATAATATTATACACATACAACCGAAGTCTGCCAGTTACCACCGTTTTGGATCAGACACCAAAGTTTGATGGCTAAACGGTTCATCGTTTTCTTACTGGGTATTCTTTCTTTTTTCTGTCTTCGGTAGCGCAGCAACGCATCAGAGCCTTTGAAGTTGCTAATACATAGACTACGACCACTTACGTAAATAGCACACACTCATAGCCCGACACTAGGATTCCTTGGATCGTGGGTATCATGGACAACATACATAAGAACAGACACACCCACACCGAGTCATCATTTAAAATTTCGCCCCGCTGAGAATCGAACACTTAGCATGGCAGTCCGGCATGTCATGATAAAAACTCACCTATTATTCCAACACAAGTTAGTAGCAGGATTGAGGCTGCAGGAGCAAACGACATTGCACTGGTAAGCGTCGGGCGGGAACACGAGGTGGCGGCCGTTGGTGATGAGCTCCCAGCGGACCGTGTCCAGATAGCAGGTGAGCAGCCCGCCCCAGATTACTACGCCACCGCGGTCGATCTTTGTTAGGCTGTAGAGACCTACCTGGAATAGAATGAAGAAAGAAAGAAAGAAGCAAGGAATGTGTATAATACTAATGTTATAAGTGGAAACATTGCTTTTATTTTTATTTTTGGTTGTACTCTGCTCAATAATCTAAAATTTTAACAAAAAAAGTACCGACTTCAAATGAAGTACATCCAATAAAAAAACAATCATCAAAATCGGTTGGCATGATATTGAGTTATTCGTACATTTATCGCGCGCTACTTAATGCAAATTTAAGACTTATATGCTTTTGACATGGATTTCATTGTCAGATCTCACTCAAATTTAAGTGAGACCACACAACAAGCACCAGCTTTCGGTTAAAAAAACAATCATCAAAATCGGTTCACCCAGTCGAAAGTTCTGAGGTATCAAACAAAAAAATACAGTCGAATTGAGAACCTCCTCCTTTTTTGAAGTCGGTTAAACACTTCTTTTACTACCAATAGAATGCTCTATTCCAAAATTAGGAATCTGTACAAACCAACGTAATACACGGTGTACAAAAATGATAAAAAAATACTTTTAGTAGTTTTGTAAATAGCGAAGCAGTACAAACATGGTGCAAAGTTACCTCACAGCTGCGTTCACGTCAACTTAATAACTCAATGTTTAATGGAAAATATTTATATTATAGATAGGCAACGCATCGATGATGCTTTTGACGTTACTCAACGTTGCGTTTACTTGACGTTATTAAGTAAATTGGCTGTGAAGGGTGGTCGCCTAGACACACGAGTGATCCTATAAGGGTTCCGTTTTTCGTTTTTTTTCGTTCGGAACCCTAAAAAAGTCACACAAATTATATAGACTATACAAAAAGATATATTCTATTTTGTATATAATTCCTGAATAAAAAAATAAAGTAAATTAGGTACCTCCAACAAGTGCGGCATATCAAAGACGATAAGAGCGTAATTATAGACCAACTCGGCCCCTCGTATTCTGCCTAGGTTAGGAAAAAGTTGCCCCAAAGACTCTAATCCAAAGACTCGATATACTATAACGAATCCTGTCACCTGGAAATAAGTCATATAATTAGAGTTAAAAAAATAAAATATGAATCGCAAAAAAACAAGCTACAGCATAACGTTTTCACTATTAAAAACCGGGCAAGTGCGTGTGAGGCCACGCGCAATGTAGGGTTCCAAAATAGTAAGTTTATCGACTATTACTCAATAACTACTTATGCCAACATAGCCGTGATAGTTTTCCTTGTAAATTCATTATAATCTATTTTTGAAAAATTTTTCACTTGTCCATCTCTAATCGTTTAACCGGCAGGGGGGAGGGACCCTTGACTCTAAGCAAAATTAGCACTTTAAAGGCAAATATTTCTTAAATGAACCCTTAGGGGTTGGATTTAGATCCAAAAATGGTTTTAGAAGACTTACTATATATCCATGCTAAATTACAGCTTACTAGCATTAAGGGTCCCGGCGCTGTGCTTCGTACAGACGAACAGACGAACGAACGGACGGACGGACGGACTTGACGAAACTATAAGGGTTCCGATTTTACTTCAGAATCCTAAAAAATTTCCAGGTCTCATGAAGAATCGAGCTTTAATAAAATTCTAAGAACCTTGCATTTTGGCCATGATTGTAACGTCTTATTGGCATGCAGTAGTTCTACGAACCTCTCTTAACTCAGGAAAACTGATGTTGACAAAATCTTCTCTAGTCGTTTTTTCCATGCGTACTATTTGGAGATATCCCAGCACCACGGTACAATTCCTCAACTTCACCAAACTTGCAGTAGTATTGCATAATACGTTCGTGCAAATTTTGTTGTATTCGAATGACGGTGGCCCTAGTTTCTGTTGCTTTTGTGAGTTCTGTGACGATACTATTCCTATTAAGCCGACTGATATCAATAACCTGTAAAAGTTTCGTTCAAATCAAGCTCAAAATCATTATCGTGTATGAATGGATGAACCCGATTTATGTAAGATCTTGTGTCATAACTTTTAAACATTTCTATAACGGAAGCCATTTCACCATTTTTTAGAAGTTAAAATGGTCATGGTGTGCTATTCTTAAAAGATAGACGTAACGCACGCTCAGTGGAAAAAAGGCATAAGAGATGAAAATTGTAATTTTACAGGAGAGCATAAAAACTGTTACAATATCAATAAGTAGTCTAAGGAATTTACATTAGGATTTCTTGCACATGACCGTTCAAATAAATGATAAAAATTTGAAAAATATTGGGCATATATTATATGCAGCATTTGTTCCTCTTTCCAATCATATTAATAATTAAAATTCAACGTAAGACGGTCTATTCTTTTTTTCCACTGAGGGTGCGATAATAAACATTACTCGCAGGGGCATTTTCAATAAATTTCATATTATTTTCTCTCAGTGTAAGCAAAAATATTACATCACAATACATTCCAATATAAACAAAATATACATTCTTAATTAACAACTGGTAAATTATGTTGAAGTGAGTACTGTTAATTTTGCTAATCTAAATCATACCAAACAAAATAGGCACTTAAAGGTATTCTCCAACTCCTCGAAGTAATTTGTTCTCAAACGATTAAGGAATCGCTGCTTAGCGATAAGGCCGGAGTCTGTTACGAGTCTTTGGAGAGTCATAAAGAAACTCGATCGGCTGTTTTAGTAAGATCGCTTCCGCTAACAACTGTAGAAATCTGTATAAATGGCTTGTTTCGATAGAATCAAAATGTTTTTTATTGCAGGTACGTACACACTTTGAAACTTAGAATATGTATATCTGGTTCATTGAAGTATTATTACTAGATCTGGCTAGATATTCTTGGACACCTGAATTGTGTTTCGTTTCAATTACTTTCTTTAATTTATTGTATTTTGTTTCATAGTTTTTCAAGAACTGTCGAGTTGAATTTCAGTCAGTAAATAACTATAGCAGTCAATGAACTAATATACTAACATACAATAGCAGTACATTGAAGTATAATGTCATAGAACAGACATCTCGAACAAAATGCGTGTCTCGTCGGGAGGTTCTATTTCAAAATTGAACCCCCGTTCTCCTTTCAAAATCGAACGAATCCATTGAAGACTGAAGTCCATTGACGCCAATTGATTGGGACATATGTACATCGTGTTCCCAGTATCAGTTTTATATACTAGTAATAATACTTTAATGTAGCAGTAGCATCTAACCCAGTACGCAGAAATAACTACTTATACTTTTTAGTGAGAAACTAAAATGGTTTCAAAGTATGTGTCTCAAGAAAAAGCTATGATAATTAGCTCCTCGTGTATTATATAAAAATAAATAAATATAGTTATTAAATTCACCAGATTACTGCTTTCGTCGACGCCATGTTGTCCTAAAAGTTTTCCCGCCAAATCTTCTGTACTTCTTAGCGCGAGCAGTCAACCGTTTCTTCAAGAAGATTCGACCAAGATATCTCAAGTACGCGTTGGAACCGAAGGGAAAACACATTGTCTCGCTTTTCCCATAGCCCTTCGTCCTCGTTAACTCGTCAATTGCCCCAGAATTAGCATTGTTGTCTTTATCGAGGTGTTCTCAGCGTCTCTACAATAATTTAGCAGTATTTAGCGATAGGATAAACAAGACAAATGACGTATCTTACCTTACAACTTTGGTTTGAATGATTTAAGTTTAGGTTTTTGATGACACATTAGATGTGTCAGTTCGTCTGTTGTGGCCATGGTCGGGTAGTGAATAGTCGATTAACGTCCAACATTGGGTCGCTAATGGTCTGAAGCCAGCCCAGCGTAACCTATTTACTTCTCAGTTCTTGATCTAGGGTTTGATTGACAATAACCTTTCATTTTTAACCGAATTCAAAAAAGGAGGAGATATTCAATTCAACTGTATTTTTTATGTTTGCTACCTCAGAACTTTCGACTGGGTGAACCGATTTAGTTGATTCTTTTTTTAATCGAAAGCTGGTGCTTGTCATGTGGCACTTAAATTTAAGCGAGATCTGACGAGTAGTTTTTGAGTTATCCCTAATTTTGAAGTCTATATTTGAAGAATAACTAATGTATAAACGAACAGTCTCTGATTGGATTTTAGGTGGTTATATTGGAATCAGCAAACGAGAAAGCATCAGTGAGTTGGTCAGTGTTCAGCGCAACTTATTATAATCTGCATCACTAATTATACTAAGATGCAAGTTAGATACTCCCAAGCTTAAACATTAATTATTATCTTTATCTCTAGTAGTTTGGCTGATCCCTTAAGGTTTTTCTTCTGATACCTCAGATCTTCACTTTTGCCCCTTGTTTGGCTCATCACATAAAGTGATTCCACTTTAGCTACGACGGCATTTTAACTAATATCTTTAAAGTTTAGCTGATCCGTTTGTGTTCCACATCAGCTACCTTATCTCTTCTTCAATTTTTCTTCTCGTAATAATCATGTTTGGACTACAAATTATACAATAGAATCTTTGAAGGGTTTGCTTTGGTTAGAGCCCTTTACCACTTCATATTATTTTACCGCAAATGCTCGAAAACGCGTCAGATATTTCAATAAAATATTGATTTTACGTACCTAATTACCTACTCTAAGGTTCAGTATTGAATAATGTTATTAAATACAAGTATTTGTTAAATGTTATTATTAATAAATGTTATAACAACTGACGCTATTTGCACTTAATAAGTCTAACTCGCCACTTTCCTCATGATAAGAACATTATTTGCTCTAACTATATTATTTAGTCAGTCGTTAATTATCTTTTTATGCAGTTTGCTTTTATGTAGACGTTATATCAACATCAGCTAATTCTATCATACAAAGTTCTTCAAATATTTTTTTACATAGGGCACATGCTTTTTCATAGGCCCCTTAAAATATAACCATGGGTAAATCGAATTTCTTACAATATCCTTTTAGTACATCTTACTTGTAAAATATTTTCTTCTAAACTTTAAATATTTTATTGAAATTAATAAAGAAATAGTAAAACATTAACCCAGAAGATCCATAATAATATTAAACCTGCGAATCATCGATGCATTTTTCGCAATTAAAATTATAAAAACCCTGAGCCGATTGCCGGAGGATTTGGCGGTGACAAATGACACTCGTGTGCTGACGATAAAATTTTAACCATTCAACCCATCTCTCCTCTTGAGGAGGACTAGAGCATACTCCACCACGCTGCTTCAAATCCCAATCCAAACAGGTTTTAGTTGGGTCTTTTGATGTAACCAAGTTCTGGCATCTGGGTGTACAATGTACCTACAATATTATAGTTAACCTAATATCCATAACGTGAGGATATCATACGCCAACTGTGACGTAGTCTCCCTCCAACCCATTAAACCTGTCGCTAGCACAGACTGTATTGTTATTGCGAATTGCATTTAAAGATAGACACATACAAAGCTGTATATTTTTTTAAATATTATTTTTTGAATATTGTTTTTTTGATAAGTATTGTTTTTTTTAATAATCTTAAAAAAAATTGATTTTTTTTTTGAAAATTTGTTTTCGAATTCTTTTTAAATATTGTTTTTTTTATGCCAAGGAAGTATAACTTCTCACGCGCGTACATATAAGTACACCTTTATGTTTTTTTTTATATTCATCAATTTGAATGAATTTGTATGTGTATTTGTATGTGTGTTTGTATTTGTATTTGTAATGAATAGCCTTGGGGTTTAAGGTTATATTATAAGGCTTGGGGTCTTGGGACTTAAACTCCATAACAAACTTTTAAGTTTTCAGTAGCAAAAAGTTAATATCTACACTCTTTTTTGTGCAAAAATCAATTGCAGCAGGTATATATTAAGCCACGCAAAGTGCATTATATTTGTGCAATTAAATTTGAATGTTATAATCAAACATCAATGTTCTTTAATTTGACCACCATAATAAGTATTTAAAACATGTTAAATTAAATCAGTTGCATTTAGCAACATGAAACTAGCTATTTGGAGGAAATCTTAAATAGGCCAATTGTTAATCGTTAATGTTACCGAAGCGTTTAGTCTGACAACTTTGGCAATTTTGTCATTGTGATAGGTACGCAATGGCCTCAATCTCCTTCGGTTTGAAGTTCCGATAAGAAACTTAGATAGGTTAGGCCGCGGGGTTAGGCATTAGCGTAAAGCGTTAGATATCAGTAGCTAAAGGGTTAGCTGTGCTAAATGTTAGGAATATTAAATTTTTTAAGTGTTCTTGAATAAGGAGTAGGTTTTTGTTCCATCATACAATGACCCTAGACGTTAGTTATACTTTAATGTACTCTAAGATTAATTAAGGTACAAAACAAGCGTTCAATATTATTCTCATATCAAAGAAAAAATTCAAATCAAAACTTTGGTGTGCTGCAAACCTTAAATACGAGTACATTTGCATTGGAAGTACCAAACACAGAGCAACTACTGGAAGAAATCGTTTTAACAAAAAGTCAAAAATAAATAAAACAAAATACCCACTATGGTTCCGCTGCCGGCGGTATTCGCGCCAAAATTCTTTAACAAAATGGCGCATGAGCTCAAAAACGACAAAGGATTACACACATGCAGCCAGTTCTTACTTACATTATTAAAATTTCAGTTTTGCACTTACAAAATACTATGAACAAATAAGGAAAAATATTAAATTATGGTCTATAGTATTATTCAAAAATGCATTTAATGCGCCCGAACGAATAAGAACTCCCGTAGTAACTGGCGTCATATGATTCTTATACTGTGCTGGCGTCGAGTCGGCTCGGTGCAAATTATTTAATTAGACCGGAGAAGATTTCGATAGGCTCCTAATTTAGGATCGCGACCTCATAGGTCATTACTATACAGGTTGCGTAAGATATTTTTACTCTGTAAAATATTTTTTTTTTTTTCTAATTGGGTTTCTTAAATTAGTACATTAGCCCATTACATTAGCCCGGTAAATTAGATGTTTTGAGTAGGTACCTACCTACTCCTACTACTATGTGTAGGCAGTAAGTTTATGTAGTGACCCTCCATAATCCCTAATCCCTATAAATAGGTAGGTATCTACCGAAACAGAAATCAATAAGCAACAAAATTTTAATGTGGGAAATAGGTAAACGTAGATTTAAATAGAACAAGGACAATATTGTTCCGATGGACATATTGCAATATATTTTTTTGGCTTGAGAGCCAGTTCTTTCTTTCTTTTTCTTCTCTCTTTCTTGGTGATGCCTTTGGTGTTACTGATGTCCATGGGCGACGATAGCCACTTACCATCAGGTGGATTGTCAGCTCGTTTGCCGGCTATTTCCATTAAAAAAAATTTACCACTTATTTCTATAATTAACCACAAAAAAATTGCATTCCAAGCAACTTATTAATATCTGTAATCTACATAAAAAAGGTTTTTTTACCCACAGGCAAAAGAAAACCGCAGCAAAAGCACAGTCATGTAACCATAAAACAGAAACTACAGTGCGATGTAATATTTCAATAACATATCATTTTATAAATAGCAGCGAAGAGCTCATAAAATGGAACAGCCTGTACCTCGCAGCCAGAAGTCAGGGGTCAAGTGGACTTAACAAGCAATATTGCATTTTGTTCCGAACTCAGATCTACGACACTATCATAGTAGTCCAGGGTCGATAATTTTTGAAAACAAAAAAAATTATAATAGGATGAAACCTATTGCAAAAGGAAGAGAATATAACAAAAAATAAAGGAAAAATAATTTACGGGCGATCTGAGGTCGGGAAGTGGGGGGGAGGGGGGGTTTAAGGGTAAAAAACGGTTTATCTCAATTTCCAGCAAAACTATAAGTCCTATGGAAAAAAGTTAAATGGCAAAGTTATAGGTAATAAAAAGGTCTACAATTTTTGTATTTACACTTTTTTCACATAACCTCAAAATTTATGTGAAAAATTCAAAAAACCAAGTTTTTGGTTTTTTATTTTTATCTTTTACAAATTTTTTTTTTTAACGAAATTTTGTGAAAACTTACCTTTCTATGTCCCAAACATACTGTAATTTTTTTGATTTAAAATATTTATTTTTTCACCTTATTTTGACTTAATATCGAAAAATCACCCTAATTTTCAATCGAAAATTCACCTGTCAAAATATCCGCTTTTTTAAAAAAATCTGTGAGCTTTTTATTTGCTAAAATCTCTACTTTCTGATGGTATATAAAAAAATATACACTGCCATGTTAAATTTTCTCAGAAAATGCAATGAAACGACAACTATTTTCACAAAAATTATTCGAGTTCGAGTTTTTAAATATATATTTTTAATATTTATGTACAATTTTGAGCCATTTATTAAAATTTACACTTTAATTAATCGAAAAACGTCAAAATCCATGTTAAATTAATAAATTAATAAGCAAAAAAATTACAAATCCATAAAGATTGCAAGAAACATGCAAAAATAGTTGTCGTTTCATTGCATTTTCTGAGTAAATTTACCATAGTAGTGTATATCTTTTTTATACCATCAGAAAGTAGAGATTTTAGCAAATAAAAAGCTCACAGATTTTTTTAAAAAAGCGGATATTTTGACAGGTGAATTTTCGATTGAAAATTAGGGTGATTTTTCGATATTAAGTCAAAATAAGGTGAAAAAATAAATATTTTAAATCAAAAAAATTACAGTATGTTTGGGACATAGAAAGGTAAGTTTTCACAAAATTTCGTTAAAAAAAAAAATTTTTGTAAAAGATAAAAATAAAAAACCAAAAACTTGGTTTTTTGAATTTTTCACATAAATTTTGAGGTTATGTGAAAAAAGTGTAAATACAAAAATTGTAGACCTTTTTATTACCTATAACTTTGCTATTTAACTTTTTTCCATAGGACTTATAGTTTTGCTGGAAATTGAGATAAACCGTTTTTTACCCTTAAACCCCCCCTCCCCCCCACTTCCCGACCTCAGATCGCCCGTAAATTATTTTTCCTTTATTTTTTGTTATATTCTCTTCCTTTTGCAATAGGTTTCATTCTATTATAATTTTTTTTCACTTTTCATTATTTTTAAAGGCTTCTACCCTGGTCTATAGAGAAGATAAGACATAGAGAGACATTTCAAAGCTTTCCGTCAAGTATACAGCATCATTGGTCTAATCGGGCAAAATTAAACAATCAATTTCAAGGTTAAAAAAAACCACTGTAACCATTGAAGTATTATTACTAGCGTATAGAACTGACACCGCGAACACCATGTATGTCCCAATGAATTGGCGCCAAGTGGCTTCAATCTTCAATGGATTCATTCGATTTTGAAGAGAGAGAACCGGGGGCTCAATTTTGAAAATCGAACCTCCCGGGCGGGACATACATTTTGTTCGAGATGTCTGTTCTGTGACATTATACTTCAATAACTGTAACCTTTTTTTGCAGCAAAAGTTCATATTTTTGTCGGAACTTCAATGTAAGAGACCCAAAATCAAAACAACACAGATTCTATTGAATACTCTTTGTTTTTATGTAATTGTAATTTATTTGATGACGCATGTTGCGCAATGGTTACCACTTACCATACCGGATCTCTACGCCAAGGGTCTTGGGTTCGATGAGTTTAAATTTTTGTTCCTGGTCTGGGCGTTTGTCTGTTGTCTTTGTGTATTGTTGGCACCCATGACACAGGGAATCCTAGTGTGGGGCTTAGTGTGAAGCGTTATTTATTTTATTTGTGACTTAAATTCCGATATTCGTTCTTCTTGTAAAAAAGGATTTCACGGTAAAAATCTCATTGCGTAGATTATCTTACAAAGCACTAGTTGGAATCGACTGTATCTGTTATTTCACATGTTTACTACCAACTCAGTCCCAATTTTGCTTCGAAATAACATTTTCTATAATAATATTTTTAAATAAGTAGTAGTAACTGCAACCGAATCCCAATTTTATAATTCACTCTCATGAATCAAATTACGAATTTCTTCTTTACCCTAAAATTTGCCGTCTAGAATTCGGTTTGGTTTAGGAACACATTCATTACAGAGTTAAAATATTAGTTTTTTAGACTTACCTACTTCATTATTTTATGTAATAGAAGCTCGCGTAGAGATACAGCATCAATATGTAAGTATTTTTGAAATCAGTTACAAAAAAAATACAATATACCTACCCAAAATAAGATGATTGTTCCATTTCCTTTAAATTAAATATCTTTATAGGCAGGCATATTATATAATATATTCTGTATAATAGACTGCAGTTGGATGACTTCAAGAAAAGAGTGAATAGGCTTTTATTAAGTTAGTGCGCTCACCATCCTGGACCATATCTTCACTTACCATCAGGTGGGATTATGATCAAGCATTAACTTATTTTATGTACAAAAAAGTTCTTTTTACAGTTTACTAGTTTAATATTATTTAACTAGGTACTTACATAATCATTTGCCACCTGTTTTCCTTATAGACTGACTGGTAGAGAATGTTCTTAATATTAAGTCTGCCTTTTATACCGTCCCCTTTAACTACCTAAGTAAGGAGGATATACGTATTATGTATATGTATACGTAGGATAATAAATAAAAAATTACAATTATTAAAGAGTTGTTGTATACCTACCTACGTATTTACCTACTTGTATATATGACGATCTCATATATAATTCGAGCTGTACACTTGATCCATTAACTTTTAAAATGATAGTTGGTAAGCTAAGTTTAGTGCTAATTGTACGGAGTAGGTAGGCACAGTTCGGCGTAGGTACCTCAAGTATACTACACCTTATACTCGTAAATAATCACCTTGATTTCTTTAGTAGCTAGTTCGATATTTTAATAGACTGGATTTAAAATGACAGTGATAAATTACCGCAAACATTTTTTTACAAAAAAGCATCAGCAAATTATACGCATGTATACCTACCTCTAAAGTTTACTTCTAATTATAATACTTACGTAAGTACCAATCTTCAAATATAGTAATATGCTTAAAAAATTGTTGCTTATTGCTACAAAGGCATAAAGTCTGTTCTTAATAAGTATAGGATTTTATTGTTGTAATAATAATGTTTTGTATGAACATGTACATAGGCTTGCAGTTTTAAGTACCTACTCATCTAATATTATTATTTCAGGCATAAAGTCTGATGTAAAAAAAAATTATAGATTAAAAATTGTATTAAACTCATTTTAACAGTCAGGGTGATGCTTGTAATTAAATCGCAAGGTACTATTACCTACAAAATATTAAAAAAATAATACTGACTTAAATAATTATACTTATACCTAGTTCAATAATGATGAAGAAAAAATGTTTGTCAATTTTGTTTTTGCTCTCCTGAAAATTTAGCATTTTACACATCCATACCTATACTTAATTATACACATCCATCCAATTTCAGAAATAAAAACTGGTCAAGTGCGAATCGGCCTCGTGCACCGAGAGTTCCATAACTTCCTTACTAATTGTAAAACTGAAAATTGAAGAAGCTTGATTTCACAGCTTCAAGGGATTGCATACAAAGCAAGGGATTGCGTATTGGATATTAATTTCAACTTGTTGCCTCCACAAGTTTATGAGTAAAAGGGGTTTGACTAACAGACAGATAGACAACAAAGTGATCATATGAGTTTCATTGTTGAAAACCGCGGTGGTTTGGTATGGTGGCTCAGCCTGAGGCTTAGAATATGGCCTTAGAACATTGAAGTATAATGACATAGAACAGACATCTCGAACAAAATGTGTGTCCCGAAACCGCGATGACGCGTTCTTTTTTCAAACTCTAGAAGGTGATTTACACACTTGCCATAGAGTAACTTTGTATAAGACACTTGCCGAACCACGACAAACAGTCAACGACTCTAAATCTTTAGATCTTCCAAATGTTTGATTTAATGTTTAATTGAATACACTGAGTAATATAATACACATAATTTATTATTTACCAAAGAGTAGGTACTATAGTCATTCTTATCGGGCTTATTTATTTGTCCATTAACACGCTTACGGCTTGCCAAGTGTGTAAGCCCGCCTCGTGATTTTTTCGATTCAATTCAATTCCATTCAAGTCAATTTATTTGCATTTCATTCAAAAATGGCGGGAACATTACACGATAATTGAAATAAATTCGTTTTAGTTGATTTGAGTTAATATTTTGTTTTCTTACTGATGAAAAGTAATACCATTTTCTTTTTTGTTTTTTTTTACGTGCAATTGTGACAGGTTCATATCACGCAAGACGGCATTTTTTCAGTTTGTTATTAAACAATTTTGACATGCGGCCGCAATGAGCGCAGGCGAGTGACAAGTGAGTGAGTGAAGGAAGTAAGCCACCCTGGCTGCAATGCATTTCCCCGACTCGATGTTCGGGGTGTCTGTTCTATACGAAGTAATAGTACTTCAATGCCTTAGAAGTTGGAATCAAGTTTATCGCCATCTTGTTGTGCAGTGGGAAAATCATTCTCATCTCAAACTGTTCAGTTGCCATGCGCCATCTATTACCCTGTACATTGTGCTTATAAAATAAATTATGTACCGTATTTTGAATTTTTTCCTTCGATTTTCAAAAGTACAATAATTTTATGTATCTGCCTATAGAGCAAAGATATTATAGTATCTGACGCTGTTGTCTGTGATCTGACACAGAGTACTTAATCACTACGTGTGATCTGACTAAATTGAACGTGCTTAATGCTGTCAACAATCAACAATTTAATTTTTGACGACTTGACAATGGCCGATTTTACATGACCATAGATTTACAAGTACCTACTCTGTGCAGTAGGCCTAGGCCATGCCAATGCCAAAACCCAAACGTCAAAGCTGACAGCTGTCAAAATTAAATTGTAAACAAAAGCAAAAGCTAAATCTAAGGCTTAAAAACAATTTATACAGTTTATTACTCGTTTAACAGTGATACGTCGTATAAAACTGTATTCCCTAGCTATATAGCGCTTCTAAAATGTAAGTAGTTCTATTAGATCTTCGTGCAACATGGTCTAAACTTCGAAACCCTTATTCCTACTTTACTTATTATTCCCACTTCGATAACCTTTTTTGTATTAAACACTAGAACTAAGTCAGTATCGAATGTGTACATGGCTTCAACCCATTAATGGCCCACTACTGGGCACGGGTCTCTTCTCTTGAGGAGGCCTAGAGCATACTCCACCACGCTGCTCCATTGCGGATTGGTGGAGGGGTTAGTGGCCAACCCGAGTGTCGGAAGTTTTCAAACCGCCCGAGGGCCTCCGACAAGTCTTAACCACTGTTATGAAAACAACTGCTTTACGTGCCCTCCGAAGCACGAAAACGCTCAAGAATTTTTTGCCACTAGCGGTCCTCATTCAACGACCGACCGCGCCCGCTATTGCTTAACTTTGTCGATCACGAAGGATCGATGCAAGCCACCGGGCTATGAGCGCTTCATGTGTACATATCGAGAAAGAAATTTAGACTCGGATTTCATTTAATTAAATCCTACTAATATTATAAATGTGAAAGTTTGCATGATCATAATGGTCCCACTTCTGGGCTCGGGTCTACCTCACAATGTGAGGGGTATAGGCCGTACAGATAATATTCTAACATACTGACCATTTGCCGCACTTGAGGGTTGTCAACTTCAAACACTTTTGATTAAGTGTTCTGGTTTTCTCATGATGTTTTCTTTCACCGAAGCCAGTGACAATTTACTTGAAATGAAATGAAAAAAAATGAAATGAAAATACATTTATTCGGGGGCATAAAAAAATACAACAAAATTAATACATACAAAAAACACATAAAATCCACATACAAAAAAAATAAAATCCTATAGGCGCCTGCACTGCAGCGTGACCCCCGAACAGGCCCAGACTCAGCATGAGCCGTGCTGCACAACATAAGTCATGACAGCACAGCGCTGATATTTCAGTCTGGACCTTTTCCTTTTACTTCTAATACTCACATAACTTTCTATAATTAGTAGTGCGTGCAGGGTTTCAACTCTGGCTTCTGTATTGGGAAGACCAGCTCTCAAACTGCTAGGCTATCACTGCTTGCATTCATTCTGATTGCATATTATAAATATAACATTTTCACTGTATTTAATTCTATAGTATTGTATATTGATTATTTGATTGATATCATCACTCAGCACTGTATGGGACAAAGTTGTTAACACAATGGTTTAATATTGTTGATCATATTTTCAGGCCAAAATCAAAGAAAAACAAGGCTTTTCGTCGTCAAAATCAATCATACAATATTAAATTAGATAACAGACTTAAAAATGCACTAGCAGGGGCTGGACAGAATAAGTCTCTGCCACCGCCAGTATTCGAACGAGAAGACTTTACAAAAGACCTGCTTGATGTTGGAGATTCATCTAACAATGCTATCAATTTTGGGAACAATACTACAACATCAACAGATACCAAGACAACAACGACAATCAATACAACAACAACAACAACAATTACTGCACCTAAATTTATAGGACAAAGAATACCTGTTAAAATGCGAGAGGATATAATAAGAAAGTAAGTGTTACTGATAGTATATTTAAAAATCTGATTTAAATTGTTATGTATAACATGTGAATACATAAATAATGCTGCACATTTGTAGCCCCACTAGTAATACAAACCGTATAATTATCAACTTGGTCAGATAGTGTGTAAAAGTAAGATCTGAGATCACACTCTTATGCTGAGATTGAACATTAAGATGGGCCTAGTATTCCCTGTATTGCGGGT
The DNA here is from genome assembly GCA_963932265.1 of Thymelicus lineola. Taxonomy (NCBI): domain Eukaryota; kingdom Metazoa; phylum Arthropoda; class Insecta; order Lepidoptera; family Hesperiidae; genus Thymelicus; species Thymelicus lineola. Next base: position 1,700,380 of record OZ010695.1, read on the forward strand.
ACCATGGACAACATAGAAACAAGTTTCCTGGTAAGCACCTTTAATTTTTCAATATTGTGTGCGTATTAAAAGTTAATTATCACTTGTTTTGGTGAAAGAAAACATCGTGAGGAAACCTGCACACCTGAGAGTTCTCTATGAAGTTCTTAAAGGTGTGTGAAGTCCAACAATCTGCACTATGGCCTATACCCCTCACACTGTGAGAGGAGACCCCAAGCCCAGCAGTGGGACAATTATGGGTTGTTGCATTGCAGCTTTTAAAGTCAATATTGTTTATATTAATAAGAATTGTATTTATTTATTATTTCAGTAAAGGGCCTCCCCAAAACCCTGCTGGTGTGAATAAAAAAGGTAATATATATCTGGGTTAAATTAATAAATAAAAAAAATTAAGTACATTGTGTTACATATCTAATGAAAATGTTTGAAATTGATACAAATGTCAACTGCTGCAAAAATCTTTGTGTGACTCCTCTCGTAGTTTATGTGGGGTCTTTCATTACCCATACTTACAATTATGTTCATTTGATTTGTATTTAAAAAAGATGAGAAATGTAAACATTTGTAACCTTTGTAATGTCTTTATTTTTCAGTTCAACAATCAAACCAACTGCTGAAAGACTGTCTGTCATCTGACATTAAAACAGTTGTCAAAGACCATGTCAAAACCAATGCACCTGTACCTAGACCCCAAATGAATCCTCCATTGCCGGTCATGCCAATGCAACAAGCTCCTAGGAATCCTTCAAGTATGTATTTAATTAATTATAGACTTACCCTCTTATTAATAAAAACAAGCAAAGTTATTTATTATTTATTTATTTATTTTATTATTTATGTACACACAAGAATTCACAGGACAGTAACAGTATAAAAGTGGTTTATTTAATAAAATAGTAAACCGCATCAAAATTTTAATAACAAATATTTATTAATATCAAAAACAATACATTGTATAACAATTTATTACTTTATTCTTTAAGTTTCGCCAAATCTTAAATTATCTACAATATTAATTTAGTAAATTTTAGGCGCCTGGGTGGCTTATTCCATCCTTTCTCCTCCAAAATTCTAAAGAATTCACAAGCAATTTCGCAGACTAATGTTCAGGCTCGCCAAGATACATGATTTTAAACTTAACTCATCGCGGACTGAAAACATTTTTAGTATAATACGGGTACTCACGATATATATTATATATGTATGTCAAGAGTTTCTCCGCGCCACCGCAGTCTAGCCGTGACCACGATCCCTGTAACTGGGTCGAAATATCGGCGTATAAGATATATATCGTAAGTACCCGTATTATACTAAAAATGTGGCCAAGATACGTCGGCTGTACTCGTATACTTTAAGGTTCTAGCCAAGCCTTTCACATTATGGTGAATTTACGTATGAAATTATTATTTTTTTCTTCAGAGTCGCTGATCAGTACTCCAAGTGGTATGATAATGATTCAATTATTTATTGATATTACCTAAGTCGCCATCCATTTATTTATTATTGATTTATTTATTTGCTTTGTAGCTTAATTAGTAGTACACTTGCTTATCGTGCGAAGGTTTCCAATAATTAAAATATGAACTTCCTACCTGCGACAGTGTTTTTCACTCATTCATTCTATTATTTGTATGAATTTCTGCACAAATGCTTATCTAAATAATGCTGTTTCTGGAAAAATCCCCGAATATTATAATTCATATTGGTATGTGTCCCGAAAGCACACCGTGGTTAGTAATAAATTTCATAAGGACTGAATAACCCAAAGTAGGAACAGTAAATAGCTATGTTTTATTGTAGTAAGAGCAGTGATAGCCTAGTGGTTAGAACGTTGGTCTCCCGAACGCGGGGGCCCGGGTTCAAATCCTGGCACGCACCTCTGATTTTCAAATATTATGTGCGTATTACAAGTTAATTATCACTTGCTTCGGTGAAGGAAAACATCGTGAGGAAACCTGCACACCTGAGAGTTCTCCATAATATTCTCAAAGGTGTATGAAGTCTACCAATCCGCACTTGGCCAGCGTGGTAGACTATGGCCTGTACCCCTCACATTGTGAGTAGGGAATGCAATCTCGATCTCGCGAGATCTCGTTCTCGCGAGATCTCGGCCTTTTTTAGCGAGATTGATCTCGGACGAAAAACAGGGCGAGATCTCGCGAGATTAACGAGATTGCACTCGAGCATAAAATCGTCTTATTCGAAGCGCAGACTGACACGGACGGAGCTGCGATTTGTCGGCTTCGTTCGGTGCGCGGGAGGCGGAACAAATCTTTCATTTGATTGCTATATTTTGTTAATTAATCTCTAATATCTAATTGATCTACTGAGTAGATATAGTTTTATTTAATCGATAATAAGTCAACTCTACTTAGCTAATTAGTTTATTTTTTTTTTACTTCTCGTTATTTTGTTTGTTATAAAATAACTGTTTTATTACTAAAAGATTTTTGATTGATATTAGAAGAGAAGACTGGTAGTTTATTTCATTTGTTATTGATAGTTACGTACGTCAAAGTTTACTATTAAGAAGTTTATTAAAAAATTATAGACAGATACGTCAAACAATGTTTGGTACATAAAAGGCTATTGAAAAAATTCATGAAAATAAATGTTTATCTTGTAATACTTACAATTTTTATTATTTTTTTCCTAATTTATTTAAATATAGTGATTATTTGCAAAGAAAACACACAAAACTGCCAATCTCGCGAGATCTCGAAATTGGCGAGATCTCGCAGTATTGTTATTCATAATCTCGCGAGATCTCGCTTGAGCCCCAATCTCGCGAGATTTGCATTCCCTAATTGTGAGAGGAGACCCCGAGCCCAGCAGTGGGACAATTATGGGTTGTTGCTTTGCTTTTTTTTTTGCTTTTTTTATTGTAGTAATATTAATAGCTAGATGCAGCATGTATATAATCTACTCGGCGAGAGTAAATAAAATAAATAGTAAGCAACAGTTTATTTATTTACGAATTTTTTTCATAATAGATCTTATTTATTAACTCCCGCCCACAGACTTAAAAAAAGAACCAGACGTCACCTTGTCTTATTGTGAGTGACGCCACCCGCTTACCATGTTTGCGTAATTTTTAGTGCGGTCCGATGCGGTAATGGCGGCCGATTAATAACAGCATGGTTTCAATGTGTGCGTGTGATACTTGTACGAATAGAGGAGTTGGTATTACTATGGATGCTTCACTGAATTTGTTGCTGACAATCCGTCTGTTTTTTTTTAAGTCTGTGCTCCCGCCGAACAAACTTCATGCATCAAGCAACAAATAACGTTATGGCGTTTGTTTTATGTTTGTTTCCTATCAGGTGTACCCCGGAGCTTTTTGACAAGAGCTAATCAAACAGTCATTGAGCCTCAATTACCAGGTGTGTTACTTATATCATTTTGGGCCGATTCGACCACATGCACAATATTACGATGTCAACCGACTTCATTATAATACAGCAAAATTAAATGCATGTAAAACTTTAGTAGCGCTTTATAATCGTTGTATTTTATTTTTAGTTAGCTTACATGTTCATTCATCCATCAACCATTCGAAGTATAGTGATTCTGATATAACGTTAGATTTGGTCGAATAGGCCCTAAATTGTACTCGCAAATATGTTGTATAATTATCTGTATAGTCGTGGATAAAATTGTTAAAAGGGCTCGTTATTACAAAACTCAGTAAAGTCTAATTAAGGAAACATTCAGAAATATAATACCATAAATAGTTATATAATAATAATTGTAATATATGTTAATTGTTATATTATTTTAAATTATTGGCGCCAAAGCCGGATCTGCAAATTCTGTATATAATGTTTGAAGGAAAGGTATGTAGTTTCTTTCTCTATTTCTTTTTCACTGTGAGTAACCTTTTCGAAACGATACCTAGAAAATTAACAATGTGACCTTCATAAGATGACTCATTAGTTAATTATTCAACGAAATGATTTTTTGTTTCATTCTTTACAAATTTATGTATATCGAGCTTAGGTATAATCTATAACGGCGACAATCACCGAGACATTTTTTATGGTCTTTTGTAATGTAGTTTTCAGATTCTACCGAAGAAGGATGGTTTATGGGCGACAGAATTAATTAATAATTATTTTTGTAGTCTTATATATTTTTAGATTGTTGGAACGAAGCTCCTTATCGCGCGTTGTGAAAGGGGGCTAGACGGAAAATTACGACACTTTTTGATTCTTACGAATGACGACACTTTTTTGAAGTGATTCACAGAGTTTTACAGAGATGGCGCTGTACAACAAAACAATACTTAAATCGAAAGGAACTTCGTTCCATCCGGGTGTCCCTTGACACCTCTCATGTTTTTTTCTTTTCTATTTCAAACCTTGATCTCTGAAATAATTTCAATTTGATACGCAGTGTTCAACTTTAATTAATTATTAATATTATGATCTATTAGTTATAATTTTATATAAATTTATTAATGTTTAATCTACAGTTCCTGAGCCTCCGCAACAATTTAATTATATACCAGCACTCCAAGTTCAATATTATAATCAAACGATCTCACATCCTGGTATTGAAGTTGGCGCAAATATGAAGCCACCAATATTTGCACCAATACCAGAGAATACCCAAATGAGGCCCAACACGCAAACATTTGTGGACAATTCATTCTCTACGCGGTACTCGCCGACTGATTTATACAGTGATTTGGGCGATGAAAACAAAGACAGTGGAAAAGGTTAGTGCTGTATACTTCCCTACTATTAGTGGTACTATTCGTGGTAAATAAATTGATGATGAAAACGAAATCAAAAAATATGTAATAAGCACTCTTTGATCAAGCAACATACATTTTTCCTTAGAAAGGTGATACAATTTATGATTGTCAAATGTCACTTAATATTTAAATAAGGTTTAAGCTTCTTTTAAAAGTCTTGTTAAAAATTTGCTATGGGATGGATCGGATGGTTTTTATCCAACAACATTTCATTCATCTGACTTGCTGCGGCAAACACCGACTTAAATGTAACATTACTATTATGTAGGCTTTATCGATTTTTTTAAGTTAATATTGGTTCTAGCTCTCAAACACCCAAGTTGAACACGATAAGCTGTTTGGCGAATAACTCCACCAAGAGTAATACTTGCAATATACGATCAAGTATACTTGTCAAGTTTCCAGCGGACTTGACGTGGCATCCAGTAAACTTGACGGTGTATGGCCACGCTATCTGGCCATATAGCTATGTCATGCAAACTGGATGCCACATCAAGTCAAACTGAAAACTTGACAAGTACACTTGATCGTGTATAGCAAACTTAAGATCAGTTGTAATTAACCAAGCAGGTTTCACGAAAAAATAATATGTAATTCCCACCAGTAATAATATTATTAACTTCTTCCCGTTTCAGGTGAACGCGAAGGTTCAACATCTCCAGACGTATGGCAATCGGGTGAGAAACGTGTGAGCGCATTCGATAGGCTCGGGCCACTGACTCAGCCGAAGACACCCAAACTCATCATCAATCTCAGCTTCAACAAGGAACAAGCTGTAAGGTAAGTGATACTAATATAAAGACTTAGGTGTTATCAATAGATGTGGGGGTCACCAATTAGTTTAGCTTTCAAATGTTTTGGTAATGTGAAATTACAATACATTTGGCTTAATTGGCAGTTCTATCGCTACGAGCGATCTTTTCCAGCCAATCACTAGAAAGAGAGCAAAGTGCTAGTAGTTTTATGAATAAGATTCACATAATAATGAGGAAAACAAAACAAAGTGAAGTATATAATATAACGGGGTCACCCACAGGGGTCACCAATAATAGTAAGCACACAGCACAAGGCTGTGCAAACATTGTGGATGGCCATAGGTAATAGTGGATGACCATAAACTTCACGAGAACCACCTTCATTTACAATGATCACATAACTTAGTAAGTGTAGTTTAAAAACCTTTAACAAACATAATCTTAAATTAAAATTTAAAAAAACCGACAGTTTTATGTACAACTAGGAAATTGCCCTCGCTTCGCTTCGGGAAAAATAGCAAAAAAAAAATATAATAAAGCCTATGTCACCCGGGGATAGTGTAGTTTCCCAGCAGTGAAAGAATTTTTCAAATCGGTTCGGTAGTTCCGGAGCCTATTCAATGCAAACAAACAATCAAATCTTTCCTCTTTATAATATTAGTATAGATAAACAGCTAAGAACACTCTCGATTAGGTCACCTTTCAGAAAAAAAAACTAGAGCAAAATCGATTCATCCGTTTGAGAGCTACGATGTCACAGACAGTCATGCACCATAGATCCACAGACACACAGACACGTCAAACTTCACACCCCTCTGTTTTCATCGGGGGTTAAAAACGATTAGCTTAACAATCTAACATTTTAACAAAAAAATAACCGACTTCAAATGAAGTACATTGTACTTTTGACATGGATATCATTATCAAATCTCGCTCAAATTTATGTGAGACTACACGACAAGCACCAGCTTTCAATTAAAAAAAGAATCATCCAAATCGGTTCACCCAGTCCAAAGTTCTGAGGTAACAAACATAAAAAAAAATACAGTCGAATTGAGAACCTCCTCCTTTTTTTGAAGTCGGTTAAAAACAAACAGCCAACACGTCAAAATCATCTGTCATCATCTGTGTACCCAGGGAAGTGGTGAACGAGTCTCCCCCCACCCCCCCGCCAGCCAAGGTGTACATCCCGGTGCACGAGCGGGAAGACATCCTGCACAGCACTGATGAGACCGTCATGAAGTACGTCGGGAACTGGCCCTGGGCGAAGGCTGTCAGTGTCAGACGGACGGCCAGGAGTAGGGGGTATCAGGTGAGAGATGAGAGGACAGTGTTCAAGAAAAGAGTAAACAAAGTTCTTTCTTTCTTTTTCTTCTTTCTTTTTCTTCTTTCTTTCTTGGCCGGCAACGCATCAGTGATGCCTTTGGTGTTGCTGATGTTCATGGACGGCGATAGCCATTTACCATCAGGTGCATCGTCAGCTCGTTTGCCGGCTATTTCCATAAAAAAAAACAGACTTTTACTAAGTATGGATAGCCTACGGAATCTCAGATAATTACAATAAAAATGCAATTATATTCCTTCTTTTTGCATGTTTATATTTTCAATAATACAATATTTTGCTATTTTTCTAGCTTGACAATGAATGACAATCGTGTTATTCTCTAATACTATGGTAACCAGAACAGGGTTGCTCATCTACAGTGTACAAATGTAGGGTCGCTACACATTCATTTATAAAATAGGCTTACATAAGTTAACACTTTCGTTGCGTTAGGATTGATTGATTTATTCGATCTCTTGTAAGACTTGCAAGGCTATCTTGAACCCACAAGAAATAGGGATGTTGACACTAATTATTATAAATTAATATGAATTTATGTCTAAGGTATTAGTGGTAACGTTTAAAAGCTTAAAATATGATTCTTTTATCAAAATCAATCACATTAAATTAAATATTATTAATTTAAAATGTTAAAAATTGTACCCACTGTCACGTGACCTTAAACGCCATTTTGTGAATATGACGTCATTATTCCTATTTTATATGGAAATTCAATTCAAGTTAAGAATCCTAAAATAAAATAGAATCCTAAAATTAGTCAACAACTCTATTCATAAATATATCATTGGTTTTGAGAAATATATAAGCTATTTTCAAAATTGTCGTTTTAGTTTGTTTTTACTAACAATAGTAATTGTTGTTTTGGGCAGCAATCAGGTGGACAGGATTATAGCCCCACTGCTGTGATGATGCTTAAAGAGCAAATGGACGAGATTTATCAAAGGGACAACTCCTTCCTTGCTGTAAGGGTGAGTATAATTGCTTCTTGAAACGTCAGCTTTTTGCCTGCCTAAAAAGAGTTTTTGCGTACGTATTAATCTATACTAATATTATAAAGCTGAAGAGTTTGTTTGGTTGAACGCGCTAATCTCAGGAATTACTGCTTCGAATTGAAAAATTATTTTTGTGTTTGATAGTCCATTTATCGAGGAAGGCTATAGGCTATATAACATCATATATTTTAGTAGTTAGTTTTTTCCACAAATTAACGCGGGTGAAACCGCGGAGCACAGATAGTATACAATACATAATATGTAGATTCGGCCATAATGACATGGCTTCATTCCATTAATGGCCCGCTACTGAGCACGGGTCTTTCGTCTTGAGGATGCCTAGAGCATACCACCCACCACGCTGCTCCAATGCGGTTTGGTGGCGGGGTTAGTAACCAACCCGAGTGTCGGAAGTTTTTATGCCGTTCGAGGGCCTCGGAAATGGCTTAACGACTGTTATCTTATGATAACAATCGGGACCGACGTGCCCTCCGAAGCACGGAAACGCTCAAGAAATGTTTGGCACTAGCGGTCACCTATCCAACTATCGACCGCGCCCGCTAGTGCTTAACTTTGTCGATCACTTAGAATCGACGGAATTCACTGAGCTATGAGCGCTTCATACCATTGAAGTATAATGTACTAAAGTACTAGAACAGACATCGCGAACAAAATTTGTGTAGCGCCGGGGGATTCTATTTTCGAATTCGAGCCCCCGTTCTCTTTTCAAAATCGACTGAATCCACTGCAAACTGTAACCAATTGGCTACAATTCATTGCACAAACATCGGATTCGCGGTGTCGGTTCTATAAGCTAGTAATAATAATAGTTTAATGTGTCATACTTATTTCATTTCTTAGGTAACTGACTACCCTCCGAGTTGGACGAAAGAAGATGTACTCGACGCCATGCTTGATAACTTAAAGGATAAAGTGTTCATCCCTTGTTTTATCGAGGTGAGATAATTTTGCAAAATTATTTTTCATTGTCTTGTGTTTATAAAGAAAAAAAAATCTCTTATGCACATTGAAGTATAATATCATAGAACAGACATCTCGAACAAAATGTGTGTCCCGCCCGGGAAGTTCCATTTTTAAAATTGAGCCCCCGTTCTCCTTTCAAAATCGAACGAATCCATTGAAAATTGAAGCCACGTGGCGCCAATGCATTGGGGCATACATGGTGTTCGCAGTGTCGGTTCTATACGCTAGTAATAATACTTCAATGGTTATGCATAATATTATTGAGATGTTTTCATAAATCTTGTCATATCTTATTTTACAGTTTTGCAAGTACACTTAAGTTGCACTTAACTTTTAAATGGTAGAAGGTCTAGTACCCTAATTCACGTAACTTTAAGACGCATCGATTAAGTTGCAGTGACGCTACAATCAAGTTGGAGTGACGCTACAATCAAGTTGAAGTTTGGCGTCTAAACCGTATTGTCATAATTTTTTGACTGCGCGTCAACTGCACGCCAACTGCACGCAAACTGCATGTGAACTTCACTTCTCCTGCACGCATCCTGCGCGCCTGTCAAACTTTATGAGACTTCAAACTTCAAAAGTTTATGAGAATACCAATCAAACTGCGATCGGGAACACGCTATCTTGACGCGCATTATCAGAATACCTTTTTGTGACGTGAGCGCGCTTGAGACGCGCTCGCGTGACGTGAGCGTGTTTGACAGCGCAAGAGAATACGGAAAGTGTCATTTTGATCGGAACGTCGCTGCAACTGCACTGCAATCGAACTTCTTAAGTTACGTGAATTACCCTGTAGGTATAGGTACGGTTCATCCGGGACGGTACCACAGCCTAGCCTATTTCTGCCGTATAACAATTGTGTTATAAGCAATTATGTTCCGGTCGGAAGGGTATAAGTTCCTGGTAACACTTATAGGCGACCATCTGTCCTCAGGAGTAGCAATGCATCTGTGACCAATATCGAGATTTTGGAGAAAAAATATATTTTACTTAAAAATAGTTTTAACCAACTTTGGACTGGGTGAACCGATTTTGATGATTCTTTTTTTAATCGAAAATTGGTGCTTGTCGTATGGTCCCACATTAATATGAGCGAGATCTGACAATGGCATCCATGTCAAAAGCATATAAGTATTAAATTTGCATTAATTATGTGCGTGATAAATGCTCGAATAACTCAATATCCAACCGATTTCAACGATTCTTTTTTTATTGGATGTACTTCATTTGAAGTCGGTTATTTTTTGTTAATTTTTTTATAAATATTTTAAATGGTTTATTCAAACTCCCAGTCTCCAAACTACAATAATTCATTCGTTAATTTTAGTTCAACGATAAAGAATGCAAGTTCCTGGTAATAAGAAATCGCGCGGCGTTACTCGCGATTCACGCGCTAGACTTCCGCATGCAGAAGGACGGCGTACAACTATCTATATCGATATCGCAGATCATGATGTCTGTCATACAACTAGACTTTATACCGCGACTCATTCTACGGAAACGATTGGCCATGCTACATAGTGAGGGGACGAAGTTGGATTTGAGTGCGTTTACTTTGCAACCTGGTAAGTTCGGTTTTTTATCCCACTGCCAAGAAGGGTTATGATTTTCGCGCGTATCTTGTATGTATGTATGCATTTAATATTCTTCACTGTTTCATATCTTTCAAATTGCTGAATAGATTAATATAATATTGAAGATATCGTTAGATTCGTCTTGGTAATCCAAGTGTTCTTAGATAAGTGAAATTTAAAAAAATGTAGTGGCTGTGAGATGCCATTGTTTGAAGTATCAAAAAATAAATTAAATAATGCATTATGGGTATCAAATTAAAGAGCTCGCCATAAGGATTTCAAAAAGGTGCATGCTAGCTTTCCTACGTTCCTATGGATAAACGTTGCCTATGGATGTCGGTATCAAAGGAATTACTGATGCGTTGTCGCCAAGCAAGAAGAGAGCTAAAATAAAGATTATGAGAGTTGCGATTTTATTTATATCATCCTATTTGTATGGGTCAAATCTTGCAAGCATAATTAGACCTACCTACGTACATAACTTAACGATTGTAAATTTTTAAGGTTCCGAAGTCAAACCGGAACCCTTAGGGATTATTTATGCTACACCGAGCCGTGCCCCGGACGAGACACGGTACTAACATTTTATATGACGCGGATAATTGAGTGTTACACCGTGTGACGTCCGTGTCCGAGCCGAGTAAAATGTTAGTGAAATTGCTCGTGCCCGGCTCGATGTAGCATAAATAATCCCTTATAGTTTCGCCATGTCTGTCCGTCCCTTCGTTCGCCTATCCATCCGTCTGAAGCATAGCGCCCACGCCGAGACCTTTAATGCTATAAAGCTGTAATTTGGCATGGATATACATATTTATTAAAACTACAAAACGGTAGAATAAAATTAAAAAATACCTTCCCTACACGAAACGTGGTGGAGATGATATTTTTTTTGATAAAATTACGTAAAAATTTTGAATCTTCACGTAAACACAAGTAAACCAATAATTTTCGTGTCCAGACGTTAGCCATTTCATCTACTACCCGCTGAGCCACCTCACTAACCAGATCGAGCTGATGAAACTGCAGACCGATATCATATGGTCCAACCTCACCGAACTCAACTTATCGCACAATAGACTCACGTGAGTACATTTATAATTATCATTAATGTAAGTAAAGTGCGTTTCATATAAGATTTTCCTTCGTTATTTTCACAAATCTACCTGATTGTAAACTAATGGCAAACAACACCAACGCGGGCAATTTATTCCATATCCATATCCTTCATGATATGCATAACAATAGACTAGCCGAAGTGCACTAATTGAAAGCTTATTTTTAGGGTTCCGAAGTAAAATCGGAACCCTTATAGTTTCGTAATGTCCGTCCGTCCTTCGTCCGTCCGTCTGTCCGAGGCATAGCACTGAGACCCTAGTGCTAGAAAGCTGTATTTTTCATGTATATACATATTTATAAAAACTCCAAAACCTTGAATAAAACATTGAAATTTTTGAAGTGAAACTTCTTTAGAATTGTTGTGATTTCAAACCGGATGCAACGGAAAAAACGACAGGTAAGAGACACAAATACAAAATTCATATAATATAACTGCTAATTTCGTCGTTGAATCTAACTTCTCCGTAGCTCAATGGTCAGGACGTAGATACACAATACCTGATGCGCAGGTTCGCGTCTCTCAGTATTTCTTTTTTTTTAGTTTTATTTTTATACTGTTTTTAAATACTTTCAAATGCTCTTTTAAATATTTTCAAAGAATTTATCAACAAAAAATAAGAATTTCATTTTCGTTGTTTAATATCTGTGGATCGACCGACCGATTGTTGTTTCTTAGTTAGTCGCTAGATGGCGCGCTACAGTAATTTTGTGTAAGACGGCTGCTAGATGGCACTTAATAATTTACGTGTTGTTGTCGAGGGGTTTTTTATATCTTGTTTAGTTTCACTTCTATCGTGTGTGAATCGCACACACACCTTTTTTTCAGAGTGCCTTCCCTACAGGTAACAAGAGGATGAAATGTTTTTTCGTTGCGTACCACATACTGTGGGGTATCGTTGAAAAGTTCTTTCATAAATATTATGGGTCTCCTAAGACCTTTTGGATTTAGGGGTTCGTTTGCGAAATATTTAAGGAAATCTATCACGGCTATGTTAGCATAAGTGTTTAATGAGTAGTAGTCGATAAACTTACTACTTTCTACTTCGGAACCCTACATTGCGCGTGGCCTGGAGGTTCTCAATTCGACTGTATTTTTTATGTTTGTTACATCAGAACTTTCGACTGGGTGAACCGATTTTGATGATTCGTTTTTTAATCGAAAGCTGGTGCTTGTCATGGTCTCACTTGCAATTTGAGCGAGATCTGACAATGGCATCCATGAGAAAACCTTGCATAAAATATTTGCGCGAGAAATGGACGAATAACTCAATATCACACCAACCGATTTCAATGATTGTTTTTGTTATTGTTTTTATTGTTATTGGAAAGGATGTAATTCATTTGAAGTCGGTTTTTTTGTAAAAAAATTATAAAGATTATTTTTCTTCTAGCACAATAGAAGGCTTCGACCTAGAGAACCGGGTGCCTCGTCTCCGCCACCTGGACGTCTCCCACAACCGCATAGAGAAGGCGACGGTGCTGCTGTGTTGCCGCAAGTTGCCGCTGCGCTCACTGTGTCTGGAGAACAACCCGCTGTGCCATGACTATATCGACCAACAGCGATACGTCACCGTCGTCAATATGATGTTCCCGATGCTGAGGCTACTGGTGAGTGGTTACCATTAAAACATTAAAACACATACATTTACATACACTGAATATATATGCATTAAAATTAAAATGTCGTTTATTTATTTATTTATTTACTAGGACAACATCCCAATCCACCGTCCGGGCGAGCTCCCAGCCACTCAGCGCAACTACTGTCCGCAAGACGCGGCGGCGATAGTGGACGGGTTCCTACAAATGTTCCTGCCACTGCTGGAGGCGACGGATGATCGCGTACTACTCGCCCACGTGTATGATGACCGGGCGATGGTTACTGTTACTTACAGGCCCAGGTTTGGTAAGTTCAGTGCTGGATTAACCACGTAGCAAGAGTTGATTGCTACGGACCCCGCAGGAAAGGGGGCCCCGCATATTTTACAAGGGAGTACCTTTGGGAATCACAGATTCCGTTGATTTTTATATATGTTGTAGAGTAGTCTCCATCATAAATCAGCGGAATATGTGAAGGGAGTAAGTTTCGTACTCCCTTGTTAGACTTTATACTTAATAATCTAAAATTTTAACAAAAAAATAGCCGACTTCAAATTAAGTACAAAAAAAAGTACATCCAATAAAAAAAGAATAATCGAAATCGGTTGGCGTAATATTGAGTTATTCGTCCATTTATCGCGCACATACTTAAGGTAAATATAAGACATATGCTTTTGACATGGATGCCATTGTCAGATCTCGCTCAAATTTATGTGGGACCACACGACAAGCACCAGCTTTCGATTAAAAAAGAATCATCCAAATTGGTTCACCCAGTCCAAAGTACGGAGGTAACAAACATTTAAAAAAATACAGTCGAATTGAGAACCTCCTCCTTTTTTTGAAGTCGGTTAAAAACCACTTTATAATTAAGAACATATATATATCAAGTACATAATATAGTATAGTATATTACGTACTCGATCTCCCTTCGCTAATATCCTATACTTAAACTCAAATCATGTATTTTATGGGTATTTTTCAATCCATTTCTCTAAGTACCATTTCCACGCAGGTTTCGAATCCGAGTTCAGGTACCCTCGAAACCTGCTTCTCCTGAGCCGGGCTCTGCTGGAGGGCAGCCGGGAGTTCGCTGACGGCAGACCAGACATAGAGAAGTTGCTCAAACGTTGGCCCACCTTCGAACACGATCCGTCTTCCTTCACCGTTGACGTCTTCTTTTATAATGTAAGAATATGGAATGTAGAGCTAAGGAGAGCCATCTCTGTTATGAAAAAGTTAATAGTATCCGGCGTTATTTTGCGGAAATCCATGCACCATCATATACCATCATACATGTTAACCGCGCATTGTTGCAAAATAGACTAATACTAACTTACAAAAAAGTGTCAAACGCGTCCAGAGTGGCGCTGCGGTAGGCTAATATAAATTATATTGAACTTGGCAAACTTCACTCTGTCTACAACTATGTTCGTATCGTAGTTTTTCCGACGCCAGTGCTATTGTCGTAGGATGGTGGTAGGTACTGGAACCTTTATTTTCAGTTCACAGATCGACACCTTTTCGACTTTCCACCCATATGAGATGGCTCTCCTTACCTCTACCCTCCATACCTAAGAACAATAAGAACATTTTTTCCAGTAGTTGGATAAGAATAAGACTGCTGGAGACAAACATTTTCATTATAGTCATTAAAGTGCTTCTATGGACACATAAAACCTTCGGCCCCGGTTGTTATTGTACAGTTATCGTATTGTGGGCCTCATTAAACTTACAGCACTTGGGTTGGCCACTAACCCCTCCACCAACCTGCACTGGAGCAGAGTGGTGGAGTATGCTCTAGGCCTCCTCAAGGGGAGACCCGTGCCCAGTAGTGGGCTACAATAATTATTTCTCTATGGGGTTCGCCTGGATAGCTACCACCATTGAGCATGAGTCAGCCGCCAAACGACTCGTCGTGTTCCGGCTGGGGGCTTGAGAGCCAGTTCTTTCTTTCTTTTTCTTCTCTCTTAATATCTCGTAATGCCTTTGGTATTGCTGATGTCCATGGGCGACGATAGCCACTTACCATCAGGTGGATCGTCAGCTCGATTGCCGGCTATTTCCAAAAAAAAATCTTATGGATGCTTCAAGCTATCATAGCCATAATTATTGTGACAGGAAACCTCAGTAATATTCCGACTGGACGGCATAGTGAAGCTCCCAGCGGACTCCCTCGCAGAGAACGACCAGTTGTTAGCGTTCTCCCGGACCATACACTTGAAGACATCGAACGGTGTGGAATACAGGATCCTCAACGAGATGATATACTGGGACCAGCCTACTGAGGAGAGTGCTCGGGCTGCGTTTACCAGGACTTTGGTGAGTATTAAGTTATTTATTGGAGTTTAACTCCTTATCTTTTTTTGTAATATTTTTTTAAAAGATGTGCTGAGGAGTTTCTTTAGGCTTTTCTTCTCCTCCACGACAAAACACCTTCCGAAATGCCAAAAAATGACGTGCATAAGTGTATCAGTGATACCTATATGAATAAAATATTTTGACTTTGACTTTAAGAATCAATTCTCATATTTGTGAGTAACATCAAACTTTCTCCGTTACGTTATGCGTAATGTTTGTAATTCGTAACACAGAATCTATTGTTGTAAAGTGTAAATAAAAACGTCATGTTAAATTAAGTAATTAATATATTATAATAATATAAATTTATTAAGCGCCTAATTACTGAAAGCATTCAGTAATATAAAAAATGCGTACTTTTGCCCTCATTTACTGATCTATATATTTTTCGTTCGCAACTCGTAAGTAAACTCCAGTCGTGCGACGGAGCTGACACACATTTTTTTTTACTGTCGCCCATGGACATTAGCAACATCAAATATATGCGTTGCCAGCCTAGAGAGAAGAAAAGAAATAAATAAAGAGGTTTTATGACGAACGTCCCTAGAACTAATGCTGGAGACCACTGGTTAAAACTTAGTTAATGTCTCATGTTACCTGCCATTACTCTGTAGCGGCTGTAGCTTAGTGTCGAATGACGAGATTTGCATTCGAATTCCAAGATTTGGATTCGATTTTCGAAGGTTCTTAGCTACGTTTAGTATCAATAAACTGACGGTGGTTTTTGAAATTTTAAAATTTATAGTTAGATTTATTATATAATTGTAAAATTAAGTGTAATTTCTAATTTTCTATGAATTTTTATGCATCAGTGTTATTGGCTATTCAAGCCTAAAATAAATATGAAGTCGAATTCATTTCATTATTCTCACTAATAACCCAATCAGTTCTACTCAGCTGATTCAACTTATATAGTTTTAAATATCCATGTATTTACTTACTGACCATGTTAGATAAATAAATACAATAAGAAATGAAAAATATTTTATTTATTTTCACGTGAAGTTCAGAATGTGCAGATATTTTATTTATTTTAAAAGAATTTGATTAACGAGATTATCTACCACATACAACACTCGAATATTAAAAAATAAATTGTTCACTATTCAATCAATCTTTGACTAAACTACCTTCAAATGAATGTACAACTATTTTACTGTTTTTATGTATACAGAAACAGTAACAAAAGACCTTTGATAAAGCATGTAAAAACAAGAATGACATTTATTTAACTTCTATTATATTAAAATTGTAAATGTATTCACTTTGATAACACACATATTGTGTGTACCAACTAGTGATCTACTACAGATATTATACAGAATACAGAATTTTATATAGTACAATTCCAAACATCAAACAGTGGATATTATCAATATCAGTCAAAAAATATTCAATATTCCCGAGAAGGTATTGTTCAAGCTTTGAGTAAAAAATTAAGGACACTTATGTTTACAATGCTCGAATACAAACACAGTGAAGATTGTTTAGCAAAAACTTAAAGGCAAGGGTTTTTAAAAATAGCTTTGAAGAATTTATTGGCACTCTAATAACGGTTCAAATTTTACACGCTGATACAATTGGAAAAATAACTATATGCTACTAAGTCTGTATTACCCACTGTTCAAATGTTTTTCATACTGTATCCATAGATTCTTCATTTACCGGTTCAGTCTCCATCTCCATATCTTTCTCATCGAGCCCACCTGCATATTTCAATCGTAACTTCTCATAATGTAGTTGTTCCTTTGACGATACTGATGGTTTGCATTTTGTGAGCCCTGTCCTGAAGTCTTCGAAGGTCACAAATATATTTCCCTCCAAAGTACCATTTGTAATATGAGTGGTCAATGCATTTGTGGCTGCAGCCCTGACTAATCCAGAAAGGTCTGCTCCTGTGTAGCCCTCAGTTAAATCTGCAATAACTTGCAAGTCAACATCAGGTCCTAACATGGGCCTTGTGCCTCCTTTAGTTAGTTTCTGCAGTATATCGAATCTGTCATCTCGGGCAGGCATCCCGACATACATCACGCGGTCCAAACGACCCGGTCGCAATACTGCCGGGTCAATTATATCAGGTCGATTTGACGCTGCTAACACAAATACTCCTTCACGGCTTTCGATACCATCCATTTCTGTCAGCAATTGGTTAACCACTCGTGCTGCACCATTATTATCGTGTGAGCTACGTCTTGGGCATAGTGCATCAAATTCATCAAAGAAAATAACGCAGGGCGCCGAATTTCGAGCTCGTCTGAAACACGTCCGGACTGCTCTTTCACTCTCGCCCACATACATGTTCAAAAGTTCTGGTCCTTTTACAGAAATAAAGTTAACTCCAGCCTCATTGGCTACTGCTTTGGCTAATAAAGTCTTGCCACAACCTGGTGGACCACATAGGAGTACACCGCTTGGAGCAGCCAACCCAAGCTTTTGGAGTTGTTCAGGGTACTTCACAGGTGCTAAGACAGCTAATTGCAGGTCCTTGCGAACCTGATTCAAAGATCCCACATCATCCCATGTGACGTCGGGTACGGTTACAATACCTTCTCGAACAGCACAGGGCTTTGTTGTTTTAAGAGCTTTTATGAAATCATCCTGTTTTACTGACAATCCCTCTAACTCTTCAGATGTGTATGGTAGGCTGTCTTCTAATATGTGTAAAACCTCATTTACTGGATCTGAAGGATTATGAACTACTTTAGGCGGTGTATGATTAGGTTTCTCAACTGGATCCTCCTCTTTAATCTCTTCTACTGATTGCGTTTCTGTACTAGCTTGAGATTCTGTTGGAGTACTTTCAGGAGCATCTCCTGCCTCTTTTGGTATCTCCTCACTTTCTTTCTCCCCATTTGGTATTGCATTATCGTTTTCATTGGTTTTTGGTGGCTCAGGAACATCCTTTTCAGTGTCATTTTCTTCAGTTAAAGCCCTAAGCTCGGTAAATATTCTCTTGATTGCATATGTGCAGGCTTTGTTCACAAGTGCTTGAAGATCCGCACCAACAAACCCTGGAGTTATTTGAGCTACTGCAGTCATGTCTACATCATCATTCAAAGTTAACTTCTTACAAAGTATTGTTAGGATCTCCTTCCTGGCTTTTAAAGATGGAATGCCTAAAGCAATCTCCTGTTCCAAACGTCCTGCCCTCCTCAGAGCAGGATCTAAGGCATCAGCATTGTTGGTCGCTGCTAAGATAAGAACAGAAGCACTGCTATCACTTAAACTATCTAAGCTTGCTAATAATTGAGCAACCATCCTTTTCTCCATGTCTTTTTGAGCATGTATTCTGTTCCCACATACAGAATCAATCTCGTCAATAAATAAGATGCATGGGGCAACTGAAACGGCTCGTTCAAATAAATCCCTGATCCTTTCTTCGGATTCTCCTGACACTCCACCCACTAACTCAGTTCCAGTGACAGCTATGAGTGGAAGCTGCAATTTGCCAGCTATTGCATGTGCCAGTAACGTCTTCCCGGTACCCGGGGGGCCATGTAAGAGCGCTCCCCTGGGACACTTCATCCCCAACTCAGCAAACACTTCTGGATGTTTCATGTGCAACACTAAATCACATACTTGCGTTATAACATCAGATATTCCTCCGACATCCTCGAAACTAACCTTAGGTGTTTTTGGTGCACCAATATCGATTTTTTTGTTCTTTATTATTATAGGCAATTTTGTATCTGGCTTCTTCTTTTTCTCTGATACGTTTTGATTTTGTTTAGGTTTCGATGGTTCTATGGTTGTACTATTGGTATTTCGATTTGGTATGTGGGGGGTTATTGTAATTTGGTCATTGATTTTCGGAAGCTTTGGGGCGGCACTGCCGTCCTCATCGCTACTTAGGATGTCGATCGGCTCGCCGGACTTGTCGGTCGGCCGTCGGGCGGCCGCTGGACGTTTTTTATCCTGCATCTTGTACATCGCTAACAGGCGGTCGTTCATCGCACTGTTGTTTTCATCTAACAACTCTAAATCGGACTCCTCCTCCGAGCCATCCGACGTAGATGCGCCGTCGAGGCCGTAACTTTGTAGTACCACCTTGTACGCATTCTCAACCAACTGACAGAAAGCGTTGTCGCTCCTGTTGTTGTATTCCCGATAGCGCTCTTTGAGAGAACGCGCCATTTGGCTAACATCGACAAATGTCTTATCTACGTTCTCCGCGAGATAATTTTTCACACGCGAAACAATTACCGGGTCATTTATAGTCTTTTGCCGAGTTTGATGTTGTTTCTTCATGTTTGCGTAATGTGTTCAATATTCTCGCGTCCGAAAACTTTCTGCCTTCGTCGCAAATCGCAATGTTTGACAGCGGCGTCGCCGACCGAATCAATGGCGTTAGTTTTTCTTTTGTTCCGAACATAGACAAAGCGTGCAGCCATACAGCCAAAACCGTTCATACGGTCCGGTCCGATCCGATCCGATCAAACTATTAAAATACGGATGAATTAGGCATCTCACCAATGACTTATATTATAAGGACTTGTTATAATGTCATATACATACTTATACCCTGTCCACAAATCTCAGAGACTAAATTGACGTTTCATGGGTGACCAGTTTCGGGCGCAAATTAAATAGTGATGACCATAAACCGGAAAGTAAATCGGAAAAATATTCGCCACTTTTACTGTGTGTCGAATATTTGTATTAAAGAGTGCCTAAAACTGGTATAAAAATAAGTTTAAGCAACCATATCAAATATAATGATATCCATAATATATTTACCTAATTAACTGTACTTAAAAGTTATTTTACTTACAAGAACGAATATTTGGTTATGGCTACATTCAGTATACAGCTAATTTTATACTATATAGCCAAGTACTAAATATCTAAGTAGATATGACAAATAGGCGATTCTCACACTGCTCCACGCCCCCCTACAGAGCGTAGATCTGCCTCACCACGCGTTTTTTTTAACGTTGTACCGAGGTATATCAGTTTCTATAGAAAACACGCGTGGTACATCAATCACATTACAACGACAAAAGTATAAAGTATGCCATATTGAGCCTAGCACTCACAGACGCGGGGCGTGGAGCAGTGTTAGAATTGCCAAACTGAACACCGACCTATTACTCAGGATATTTTGGTTTAGTCGGATATCTTGAAATAAATTCCTAAAAGATTTACTACAAACCAATGCGTATATTTTGCATAATTATTTCAAGAATGGCTAAGTGTTATTGATACATTACTTCCGTACCAGCAGCCATTTGCTTCGAAACTGCATGAATATTAGTGGGATTGAATTAATTTAATTTAAACGATGAAGGATTTAGTAATAACTTAAACACATAAAGAATATTTATAACATAACTTTATTCAGGATCAGACCTAGTGCTATCACTGTAAAATGTATCATCTGAATCACTACCAACTTCTATTAAAAAATTGAGATATCCGAAATATCTCATATATCTCATCGACTATATGCCCCAGGCAATAAGTTTTAAGTGAAAATAAGTTTTATCATTGTATGAATGATAATATTGTTACTGACTGAATGTTTTTTTTTTAATTAGTTCAAACTTCTCACTATTCTTATGACATGGTTTACGATTCAAAAAACCGGAAAAGTAGATCGCACAAATTTAGCTGGTAACATTATTTCGAACTTTGACATTAGCGACTGTCATTTTAGTCTCTAAGATTTGTGGACGGGGTATAGTTAGGGAATAGTTTAAAGGACGAAATAATAAACATAGTGGCGTCCTTGTCTAACGTATGAAATAAAAATAATCCAACTCTATTCGCAACAGTTTCATAATAATAATCATAATATTTATTTGCTGAATTTAGGTACAGATAATGTTACAATTTCGCTATACTGTCAAATTTTTTCATGACGTCAGACGTGTGCCGTGTTCGCCATTTTGTTTTATCTCTTTATTACAGTGTAAATTGTGACTTATTACGAAGGTACTAACTACTAAAACCCACTTTGACAAAGGAATGTCAAAGTCACGTCAAATTGGACATTATACCCTGTCCACAAATCTTAGAGACTAAATTGACGTTTCATGGGTGACCAGTTTCGGGTGCAAATTAAATAGTGATGACCATAAACCGGAAAGTAAATCGGAAAAATATTCGCAGTTTTTACGGTAGGTCGAATATTTGTCTTAAAGAGTCCCTAAAACTGGTAGAAAAATAAATTTAAGCAACCGTATCAAATATAATTATATCCATAATATATTTACCCTAATTAACTGAACTTAAAAGTTATTTTACTTACAAGAATTAGTATTTGGTTATGGTATTAGTGACATTCGGTATACAGCTAATTTTATACTATATAGCCAAGAACGTCTATTAAAAACTATTTTAATATATAAAAATTGAGATATCCGAAATATCTCATCGACTATATGCCCCAGGTAATAAGTTTTGAGTGAAAATAAGTTATATCGACTTATCAATATTAATATTGTTACTAACTGAATGATTTTTTTAATTAGTTCAAACTTCTCACAATTCTTACGAAATGGTTTATGTTGGAGGGTTCTTTTTGATATGTCTGGACTTTGGAGGAGAGGGGCTATTCGAAACACACTCACTTCATGTTATTCTATATTGTGAATACTGTATAATTACACTTTATAATAATATTATTTATAATGACATTACAAATTATTTCTACACCGGTTCGTGTCTCAGATAGAAGTCATCTTGTCACAATTGAACACATTCTATTGTGACGCTATTTAAATATATTAATATTCTAAAACACCTGACATGTGTGCACGTGTTGCCTGCCAGTGCAACACCCTACACAAATAAAAACTCCTACAGTTTACGATTCAAAAAACCGGAAAAGTAGATTGCACAAATTTAGCTGGTAACATTATTTCGAATTTTGACATTAGTGGTTGTCATTTTAGTCTCTAAGATTTGTGGACAGGGTATAGTAGGAACAAAACCGCCATGTTTTGTTGTGTAGGTATGCACGTTTTTTTCGTAGGTAGGGCAGCTCCTGTACTCAAATCTCAATGCATCTCACTGATGACTTCATAAGTCATGCACGTGCTGAATGCACTTAAAAGGGGTGAAACTGAACATAACGCCTCAGATACAAATGCTATTATAAAAAATGCTAAACTAGCATGCTATTTTAGCAATATGCACGTGCATGCGTGGTCAAGGTCATTTATACACGTTATGCGTTACTAACTTGTGTGAGGCGATGTTAACTAACACATCAAAGGATTTATCACATTACACATCTGCTATTAACAATGCGTTAGGGTTAGGATGACGCAGGTAAAACAGGGATAGTATGAAAATTTCTTCTTCGTGATTTAGATTGCAGCTTATTAAGATCATTCTACACGTTCCGAATGAGAATCCGATGCGATATTAGAATTAGGCTATTAATAAAAATAAATTGGCCATTTAATCAAGACTAAATTATTTGTTATTACTATTATGGGTAATATAATAATAAAAATGCTTTTTTTTGTTGCAGGTTAAAAAGAAGCCACTCAGTTTTAAGCTTGAACTCCCTCCAGATGAAGAATGCAAGAAAAAACTCATAGAAACTTTTAAGAAGCTAACTCAGTTGGATGAAAAATGTAGCTTACGGTATATGTAATTCTTTAATAAACTAAATTAAACAAGATTGTTTTGATGATATTAAGGTGAACATTTTTGATGAACAGAATGATTATGACAGAATTATTTTTCTTTTCAGTAAGTATAACATTATTTAAGGGGTGATTGCAACAATGAAGTATATAATTATTATCACTAACGTGATCTTCCCCACGTGATCTGTTTCCTTAAAAGTAATCTAAGTAAGGCGAAATAGTCATTATTTAAATGAAAATATATTAATAGATGTTTTTATTTGCAGATGCCTCGATCTAAAAGACTGGGATCTCAGAGATGCATTGGAGTACTTTATGAAGTTATACAAGGCTGATAATTTAGAACCTTTAAAACAACCAATATGGAGTACAAAGTAGGCAGCATCATTGTTTTTAAGGATACAATATACAGATAATAAAACAAAATTGTGATGTTTCATTATTTTATAAAAAAAAACCTATCAGGAACTGTCTGACCTGATGACTTTTACAAGGATTTTATGAATTAATTATAAATACACCAATTACTTAATAACAGCAGACAGAACCTTATCTTACACAAGTATTTATACAATCATTTCAAGATGTCTAGCGTACTCTATGGTTTGTACAGCCAGTTCTGCTGAAGGTAGGATGTCCGAAGCATGTCCAGAACATGTTTCCTGGGAAGTGTTAAAATGATAGCAGTTGTCAGCTCCAAGGTTCCAATTACGCTGTAAGAAAGTACAAAATATGATAAGCTTTTTTACATAGTGCATCTCATATATCAATACCAATACTAGTACTGTAATGAGATAAGTTACTATTATTTGTTAAGCATATTAACAATTTGTCACAGATAATTATGTGCAATCTTGAAACATCAAAAATCTGACAAGGAAAATTATACTAATGTACTCTACTATTATACTAAGAATACTTATGGTATTCTGTTCCATACTTATAAAGTTAGATATCAGTGCTACTCTTGAACAAGTGTATACATTGTCTATTCTGGCAATAATTTATTTATTACCTTCTTCCCATACTCCAAAACCGCCTGCTGTGAAGACAAGTTGAGCCTGCGAGCAACTTCAGCACACGGAATGCTTTGATAAGCTTTCTCAATACAAGCAGCTATCTCACCTCGGACTGTGTCTAACAGAGTATCCATAAATAATGTGTAGCTCTCTGCAGGTACATTACCCTAGAAATTACGGTTATATTAGTGATACTGCATTAGTAATGTCAGTATGTTTATGATTAGGGGACATTCAGTTTGATCAAATATGAATGAGATAATGAAATTAATATTGAAATATAATTTAAAATCTTAAACTGAGAAGTGCAAATACCACTCTAAGTTTCCTTCTGATTCAAATGAAAATAAAATTATGGGGGTTTTTTAATTGTTTTTATTTTTTAATATTGGGGGTATAGTTATTACTTCTACTAAAATTGTAAATAACCAAGTCTGAAGATAATTTCAGTTTCAATTACAATACATGTTTAAATTTTTTCAACGCTGTATCTGCTGTAACAATCCTATCGAAACAAGGGGTCCAGGGTTCAATTCCCTGCCAGGGCAGACATTTATGTCACAGATAAATATTTGTACTCGGGTCATGGATGTTATTGTGATGTTATATTATTATGTGTTGTCCATGTTACCCATGACAGGTAAAAACCTACTGCAGGGAAATAAACAAGCATTTATTTAAATTACATTACTGTGTAAACCTTGCCTTAATGCCTTACCTTAGCTAAAAATATTTTGTTATAACTTCCCTCCATAAGATACTGCTCTAATGCCAATGGATGTTTCACGTATGGATCAGCTCTTATCACATCTACAGAAAGACGTTCCAGTTCAGTGTGGAATTCTGCAACTCTGTTCTGAGAGAGAAGGAACAAGAGATTCAGGCCTAGCAGCTGGTACATGAAGGCTGACTCTGGAAGATGATCTCTGAAATGAATAAAGTTTAAATTATATATTTAATAATATCTTCACATAAAACTATATTCACATAGGACATAAAACTTATTTGTATTTTACTGAACTTAATTGACATGTTTATTAATATTATAATATAACAATGGACTTATTAAGAAAGTTACTCACTTATAATCAAAGTAATAACATTTTAACTGTGACATGTATCTTTCAAAGGCTTTCACATCCTTGACAGCAACGGCCCATTGAGCACCAATTTCAAGGACATCTCTTGCAAGTATTAACTCTTTCTGGTTTGCAGCAGCATTGTTGCTTGGTAGAAAGGTGAGTTGTGTTAGAGCTACCTGAAAATAAAACAGATCCTAAGTCTGGGTAAAAGTACTTAAGGAGGCTTGTTTAGGTATTTGAAAAATATTTAGGTGTACAGGGGTGAAAAATATTTAGGTGCAATGGAACTGTATAATATTAATAGTGAGTCAGGGAGTTCTTTCTTTCTATTTTAACCTCACTTATGAAATAGAACTTGATCATACAATATGCTGTAAGGACAACCAAATGATTCAAATTATATACAAAGAAGATTGAAGTACCTAAACAATACATTTACAATACAATACATTAAATTGAAGTTTTGAAAACCAAGCACTTGTACAGAATTTTTGACAAGTCATCTTTGCTCACCTTTATTTTGTTGAGAAGTTCGCCACACTTGTCCAATTTTCGAGGTTTTTTAGCCCATTCTGTTTTTAAATTCTGATATAAAGAAGCCACATCTTTTACGGACGCCATTTTAATACAAAACTATTTTATTTTGTAGAAATGAAACCTGCAATTAATATTAATTCTTTAAATTTTGGCTCAACTTCAAGAAACAAACTGTGCTTTGTTTTCCAGTGCACAGACAGAAAATGACATGAAAATCACAGACTAAAAATGTACAAAGCTGTCCCAGAAAATAAATTATTCGACTATTTTACTTAACTGTCATCATTCCTATTATGAATTTTTTTTTAGTAAGTTACATAATCCGATTCGTTGCTGCGCCCATTTTCGAAAACTTTTCGCCATAGCTTTGAACAAATTTTATATGACTAAGATAACAGTCTTGTCTACGTGGAAAATCTTGATAGTTTTGTTCTATACCCTGTCCACAAATGAAAACGTACAAAACAAAACGTAAAGTTTGACAAATATATTTGATCGTTTTCAGGGC
Source organism: Thymelicus lineola (assembly GCA_963932265.1). NCBI lineage: Eukaryota > Metazoa > Arthropoda > Insecta > Lepidoptera > Hesperiidae > Thymelicus > Thymelicus lineola. Next base: position 1,726,615 of record OZ010695.1, read on the forward strand.
GCTTAAAACTTAATTTGAGGGTGTTACAATCGATGAAAAAATGACACGCCTATCGTGTCATAAGCCAAAAGTTAAAAAAATTGATGACATGACATGCGTAGTGCCATCAGCAACGATTCGGATAATCTGTATTTCTAATTAGGTCTATGTGAAATGTCAATATTGTCAAATGTCAATGTACATATCTAAAACCTTGCTTGACATGATAGCAGTCAGTCAAAAAAATTTGCGAAAATCGGGGTGTTGGAATCGGAGACTCTGGTTTAATTAATTTTTTAAATAATGTGCATTAAAGTGGTGTTAAGTGGTTGTAATAGCGATGAGCAGGTCTTGTTCAAGATGAGATAGAATGAATTGGCATCATGAGTTCCCCGTCCGCGGTTGTTTGCCGTGAGATCTTCGATGAAAACAGCCAGCCCTCGGCAGAGGGTTCGTATTTTTGTATTTCTATATTCATAAGATTTTAATACATAATTAAATAGTGCCAAAAAAGTGTGCAGCGGTAGATCGTAGATATTTTTTTGTTTTCGTTACACTTGAATTTTACAAGATTTGCAAGACATGTGAAAGTTTTAAGTCATTAAAATTATTTAGAGCTAAATTCATTTATACCAATTATAATTTGTTGTTATTAGGGATTCTTTTAAAAAATCTTTATGGAATAAATTGTTGGTTGCTTTGGAATCTAGTATCAGGATCGGGAGTTATAACAAGGAGGCCTAGAGAGATACAGATTGAACCCCTTACGCCACCAATTTAGCTTGCCGGAGATGCGTGGGTTTTTAATCGAATTTTAAAATCCTAACTTTATGTTGATTTCAGAGATAACTGAATATGCCCATCAGCTTGGCATTGACCCGGAGAGTGAGAGTCATCTCTTGCCCTTGGCTCGAGATGGCCTCATGCAAGCATTACCTCCACCTTGGAAGGCATAGTAAGTTACATTTTTATTTTGACTGTATTGAGATTGTCTAAGATAACAGGTAGTTTTTATACCTTCGTTCTTCTTTAAGTACTTCCTATTTATGACATTACTGTTGATATTCAGTTGGGTGTTTGTAGAGGGGAGAGTTAAAGAGGGGTTTTATAAAACATGTGACATTGACACGCTGTTTGTCACCAAGATGATGTTAGCCATAGATTACCTAATAGATACCACATAAGTGAATTTTTTTAGAGTTTGAACTCACAAAATTTTGCAGAAGGCCCCTGCTTGCGGAGGACGAAGCAAATGCCCAGTGATTGGCTATTGCAAATTCAAACTTGGAATTCACCAAGTACTACTCGTCCATAATAATGTTCCGTATGATTGACAATTTTATTGATCGATGATTAGGATTATGACTTAATATTTTCAAGGGAAATAATACTATGTCTGAGTACATAAATAGGGTTTTCTTATTCCTTCTATGGTGTAGTTGTTCATACCACTTATAGCAACGTTCTAAATTACTGGGCTTGTTTTTTCTTTTTCTTTTATTTTCAGTTCAGGTTTTGTTTTTTTCATTTTTTTTTGTAATGTGTATAGATGACAGTTTTGTTATTTTCTATTACTTTTAAAAAAAAATATTTTCAAATTTATTTTCTTGTGAAAATAATAACCAAACTGTAAAGTGTTGCAATAATATAATTCATTTGAAACATAAAATAATATTGATATGACTAATTCACTTCCCTAAGCGCTGTCATTAGTTACAAAAAAGAAAATAGTTTTAAATTAAGAATGAAATTTTCATAAAACGTTCCATTGGAAGACCAGTAAGTATAAGATAAACTCAGCTTCATTAGTTGCAGAATTGTAAAATATAATAAATTACTAATCGGCGAAATATAATGCCATCCTTTTATTAAGTTGATGTCTTAGCTGACTTTCCGCACCACTTTACAGAAGAGGAGGCCATTGTATTATCAGTGAATGATTTTTTCGAAACAAAAAAAATTATGAAACTTGCGTATGTTTATGGGTCGAAAGTCTTGGTCGAAACTAATGTCTTAAAGATAGCATACTTTTATATTGCAATCAAAAACACGTGTGCGTTGCTGCGTGTCAGTTGCCTTTGTATCTATTGGGGGTAATCTGTGATGTTAGCTATGTTTATGCAATAGCAAAATGTATAGTTATTAATGATTGTCATGTCTAGAAAAAATTGGCATGGCAGATAATGGCCTTTGTTTGATTGAAGAAGTGTTTTTTCTAGGGAGCACTTACATTTTTTTATCCAAGAAAAGTCTATGCTTTGTAACGTGCTAATTGGCAATGCTTAGCCCGTTACTAAATTTAATTCGTGAATTAGTTTATTTCAGATAACATTGCCCATGGAGCAGTGATTTATTTGCTATCTGTGGCCAATGTTGCATTTAAAGTAATATTTTGTTGATCTGTGTATCTATATCGCAGATTAATAATTCATTTCATTTGTCTGTGGTTAGGAGTATCTAAATTGGATGGATTAAAATTTAATAAAATAATAATACAAATTGAATTCAAATAATTTAATATATTCGAAAGTGGTGTATTTGAATAAAACAATTAATTTTACTTAGTTTTCTTTTATTTTAAATATAAATACATAGGGCACTACGATATTGTAAGTGGCATCTATGGATCCATTTCTGTTAGCGCATTCTTGAACGCAGCCGTAGACTCCGGAAATCTTCCGTCTGAAATGTCAAACTTGACAACTTGCTTTTCGTCTTTTTCGCCACCACAATGGCAGATCAAAAATTGTGATCGATTTTGTTTTATTATATATCCAAGGCCATCCGGCCTGGAAATTTAAACAGAATACCCTGATGGGTTTTGTAACATTTATTGAATATTAAAACCCCGCAATAATGCTTTATTTCCGGTAAGTGTTTAATATTTTGAGAACACGCCATTTCGAATGGATTGCGTCATGCATATTTTCTTAAAAACTTTTAAATTTTCTTTAGGCTTTCTTCTACGCGGCTTGGCGGGACGCTGCTATCCTTAATTTCCAAACTGAAAGCGCGATAATCGCGGTGAGTTTAATAAAACTTATATTTTTCAAAATAAAATTTGGTTAATTTCGACAACCTACTAATAAAGGTTATTTTAATTGTTTCAGCTTTCAGTAAGAACCTAATATTTTCAGTAGAACTTTCAGTAAAGTGTCAGATTTTCGGTACTTATTATTTAAGTATTATAAATACTTTCAGTGAGTGAATACTTCTCGGTTATACCTTTCGGTATATAGTGCTTTTTTGGTAATAGTTTCAGTAAGAACCTAATAGTTTCAGTAGGACTTTCAGTACTATTTTAAGAATACTTTCAGTATTATTTCAAGAAATAGTTTCAGTGAGAAACTGATAATTTCATGGTTTCCTTAGTAAGAGCTTTCCAGTGGCTCAGTGATGTTTCCGTAAGAGTTTTCCGTAAAGATTCAATTTTTCATTGGATGTTTTTTTATTTTCTTTTAAATGCCTCCGGGATTTCCATTATTAAACCCTTCTCCGGGTGAACTTTGACTTTGTGCCTGGGAGTACATCTGTGCTGGCTGCAGTGATCTTGAGGCTGACGGTATGTGTTCATAGATGGTCGACCTCCGTTAAGAAGATATCCTGTAAGTTACATTTAGTTTAATTTTAATTTAGAGGTAATACTAAGCGAGTCACAAAATTCTAACGAGGTACATCCATTTAGTTTTACTTGGCTAATTTTGTAACTTGATGCTGTTCTATTTTCTGGTGTACCTGAATAAACTGTATTGTTCACCATTCTTTCTTTTATTGGTCTCTCAACTCAGCACACTTAAATAAGACAAAAACCTGCCTTGAGATTAAAGGTCCTGATATCCGTTGGCTATTTATCGCCCGAGCCCTACCAGGTAAGCACTGTGACCAGTGGCGCCCGATTTGTTTTACTTTTGTTTGTATTTCTTTAAATATCTGGTCATATCGCCCATAACACCGGCCCGTACGGTAAGCTCGGAGCCCTACTTTATTTTTATTTGCATGTCCTTGGCATCGGTTTTTTTTTCCTTAGGTCTGGCCCCTTCAGCCAGCCTTGACAATTACTTATTACAATTGGCACCTACATATGACATTTGGCGTACCAAACAGGGACGCTATATTAGTATATATATTATAAATTTTTTTTATTACATTTGGCGACCTGCGAACAGGAACTTGATACTTTCTTATTTAATATAATGTGTGGTTGAGTTTTGAGTTGACATTGCTTGCTGTGACTCACTTGGTTTATCTGACTTATATTGTACTTAGCTTGAAAATAAACTGTTAGGAAGTGTACATTTTTTTTGTATTCCCCTGTTTATGACATGTTCTGTGAATTGTTGGTATTGCAGTTTCTTTAGGCAATACTTTGTTTTGATATATACTTAACTTACCTTTTTTTTCTTTGTTGCACACCTGTGCAATACTTTTGTTTTGTGTCAATATAGAAATATAACATACAAAGTTTTCAATAGTAAAGTAACATCTAGAATCTATGTTTTGAGGCCTATTCATATAATATAATAACATTAACTAACAATAAGTTGTTTATTGCTAGTTAAACTTGTCAATATAATAGAACAATAGTAAGTAATAGAACAATAATGCACAATACATTATTCTACACAAATTAGTAATTGTCTAAAGTAGTATATACTTGATTACAGTAATATTATAGTAACTTCATATTAGAGAAAGATTATATTGCAATAAATAAGTAATTATAATCTTCCTCTTCAGTAATAATAAAATATAACATACTTTTGAATAATTGTTAAATAACAACTATAAATTGCATTTGAAACATAAACAATAGTTATTAAAGTGTTCATTTGTCATTAATTATCATTAAAAGGTTCACTTTGTTTCTTAATAAACTTAGTTTTCTTAAATATAACTTGATATTGTTGGAATTGTTAAGAATAGTAATTGCATATAAAGATAATAGTTGATATCTGTTGTAAGGTTAACTTTGAGTACAAGTGGAAGTAATGTTGTTGTTTTATACATAATATTTGATATTATTGGTTGTTAACATGGATGATAATATAGTGTCTGTTGAGAATAACTCTGATAAACAGAATGTTGTTGTGGATGTACCTCAGTCTCAGTCGCAGAATTATTCACAGTTTGTGAACTTACTTGACAATGTAACAAATTCACCACCTTCGAACAGAGGATTACAATCTAATGAAACAAATTCATTACATCCAATTGTGAACAATCATTATCACCAAAAACATTTTGATTTTTCTAAATTGGGTATAACATTTGATGGTCGTTCTTGCCCTCTGGAGTTTCTGCAAAGGATTGATGAGTTGAAACCAGTTAAAGGATATACAGACTTCCAGTGTTTGTTGGCTTTGCCGGTGCTGCTTTCTGGTATTGCGTTGAAATGGTATAGAGGTAGGAAGGATACTATATTGAGTTGGTCACAATTCCAAACTGAGTTGTTGGACTTCTTTTTACCTAGGGATTATTATTTTCATTTAGAACAAGAAATTAGGAACAGGAAACAAAAACCAAATGAAACTTTGAGTGAATTTATTATTGATGTCATGGATCTTTCTACAAAATTGCGTACACCTTTATTGGAACATACACTATTAGACATTATTAAACACAACATGTTGCCTGAGTACTCATTTCACTTAATTGGTAGGTGTGTTTTATCACTTAATGAACTCATTCAGTTAAGTAGGGAAATTGAATCTTTTAAATTACATAAACACAATTCTTTTGGTACAAATTATATTAAAAGGGAACTCAAACCTATTACTTATCCTGCGAGTAATCAAATTACAGTTTTTTGTCATAAGTGTAAATCTTCTGGACATAGTTACAAGGAATGCAAGAAGTTTGTTGGTATTAAATGTTTTAAATGTGGGAAACCTGATGTTCTTACAAAAAATTGTGACAAGTGCAATTCTTCTAAAAATGTTTCTTCTCTCGGCTCCGTTGTAGCCAACTTTCGAATAAAAGCGATCGGTTTACAACGGAATTTGAAACTCATAAAGATATTAAACCTTCTACTGATACTAAAGAAAATTTTATTGAAGTTCAAGTGGCTACACTTTGTAGGAATACTGATAAACGTCCTTATATGTGTTTTACGGTTAAGGGTCGTGAATTTTTGGGATTATTAGACAGCGGTGCACAAATGAATGTATTAGGCAACGATTCTCACTTAGTTTTCTTAGATATGGGTTTTACTTTGAATAAGATTACTTCATCTGCTACTACTGCTGATGGTAAGCTGCAAGATATTATTGGTTATATTGAATTACCTATTAAATGTTCTAAACGTGTTAGATTGTGTAGATTTGATATCATACCGTCGATAGCCATTGATGTTATCCTCGGCATGGATTTTTGGATTAAATTTGACATATTTTCTAAATTAAGTAAAGAAATTTCTTTTGTGAATTCTGATGGTAAACCTTTTGAGATAGCTTCAATTATACCTGCATCTGGTTTAACTTTGGATGAACGTCAACGTTTAGACGAAATTACTTCAAAATTTGAGAATATTTCATATGAACACAAAGGTTTAGGTAAAACTGACTTGGTACAGCATAAGATTATTACAGTTGGAGAACCTATTAAACAGAGATATTATCCTTTAAGTCCTGCTCGTTTGAAAGAATTAAATGTCGAAATTGATAAAATGTTGTCTGAAGGTATTATCCAACCCTCTAAATCACCATGGAGCAGTCCTTTAGTTCTGGTGACGAAGAAGGATGGTACGCTTCGAGTTTGTTTAGATTCACGTAAGTTAAATTCAGTAACTGTTAAAGATTCATATCCACTCCCTTATATTTCTAGAATTTTGGTAAATCTTAGAGACGCACGCTTTCTTTCTTCCATTGATCTTTCTAAAGCATTCTACCAAATTATGTTGGAGGAATCTTCTAGAGAGAAAACTGCTTTCGTTGTTCCTGGCAGAGGCTTGTTTGAATTCGTAAGGATGCCATTTGGTGTAACAAATGCTCCCGCAGAATTACAAAGGCTTTCTGATAAACTTTTCGGTCCAGAGTTTGATGATAAATTATTTTGCTTTTTAGATGACCTTATTTTAGTATCAAAAGACTTCGAAAGTCATTTAAACCTTTTAGAAAAAGTATATAACAGATTAAAAGATTCTGGCTTAACTATTAATTTGACTAAATCTGAATTTTGTAAAGAGAAACTTAAATATTTAGGGTATGTTGTGGATAGGGCATGCAATTATCCGCTCAATTTTAGTATCCGGATATTTCGAATAGTCCCTAATCATTATCCGGATATATTCGGATAATACGAATAATTCGAATAATACTTATAGAAGGTAAAATACAAATAATTTATGAATACAATCAATATTTTTATTATGAAACTCGTTCAAAATTTAATTCAAAACCCAATACTTTTTGTGAGATGTATCAGAACGCTGATAAGCTTCATCCTAGAGTCGCATCTAGTCATAAACTAATTAGCAATGTTCTTAGGGTAATTTCTACACGTATATGTTTTAACCACATCACATCGAGCTAGTACCGTCTTCTTCTGAAAGCTAATACACCTCAAGGTTTTCGACCTGGGTACCAGCATCATGGCGAACCCTCAAGGAGGAATCCTCAAGGACGACCGTGTAGCCTAGTTGGTAGCGTCCCTATCTGCAAAGCTGTTCAATTTCCGTAGTCTATTGTCATAGAAAAGCCCAAAAGCAGGAAACCTAGGAGACCAAGAGGCTTTTCAACCATCTGCTATCAATGAGTACTGGAGTATTTTAGGCCACATCGCCCGGAAGAACGGTGACAATCTTGGGAAGTTAGTCATCACCGGCAAAGTCCAGGGGACCAGAACACGAGGTCACAGTCAGAATTCCGATACGCTGGTCGGATCAAATCCACACCACTCTTGACAGCAGGATGCACGAGGCCATCCACGCCGCAGGGCATAGGATCCGTTGGTGCAAGATAGTGCTGGAAGGATAAAGTGATCCGTTGAGAAGGTCATGACCCTCAGCACTGTGAACATCGACGCAAGGAGGATTGCCATAGAACTGCTCGATTTCTGAGCTAAATTTTTAAGCTATGCTGTAAATACAGTGAGCTTGTAGAGCAGCATGTGGATTCTCCAGAACCATTTCTACTTCAGGGGCTAGGCTGAGCACCGCGAGCGAGTGCCTAAACGATCCATTTTTAACTTCAAAAACTTAGACTTCAAAAAAAGAAGGAGGTTCTCAATTCAACTGTATTTTTTATGTTTGTTACCTCGGAACTTTCGACTGGGTGAACCGATTTTGATGATTTTTTTAAATCAAAAGCTGGTGCTTTTCATGTGGTGCGCGACAAATGGTCGAATATCTCAATACCACGCCAACCGATTTCGATGATTCTTTTTTTATTATTATTCGAAAGGATGTACTTCATTTGAAGTCGGTCTTTTTGTTAAATTTTTTCTATTAAATCCGTCGCAGAAATATTACTTCTTTTTACACAAATAAGTTAATGCTTGACCACAATCCCACCTGATGGTAAGTGGAGATGTGGTCCAAGGTGGTGAGCACATTAACTTAGTAAAAGCCTAATCACTCTTTCATTATAGTCAGTTATAGACAGGCGGGAACGCCGTCGCAGGCAAGTTATTCCAGTCCTTGGCGGTGTGTATGACGAGGCAAACCACCTCGTCCTTATTGGCGGGATGTTCACGACAAAAGAATGGATAGCCGCCGTGCGTCACGTCGTTCAACATGTCGAGAGATGGAGGAATTATATCAAACAATTCCTGTGCACACTCATTGAAATGTCCCCTGTAGAAAACCGAGAGGTTGGCTTCTCTGCGCCTGTGCTCGAGGCTTTGCAGATTGGTCTCAACCAAATCTGGGTTACCAGTCAGCCTCTTCGCACGCCTTTCCAATGAGTCCAAGGCAGAAAGGTGACATTTGGCTGCACTTGCTCAAATGTGCGAACAGTACTCCACACACGGCCGAACGCTTGTATTTTGAGCTTGTATAAAGCTCAATACAAGGTTAAGAGTTGCCTCGGTGTGAAGTATCGCCGTATCTTTGCTAGGACACCAAGTTTCTTTGCAGCAGCCTTAGCCTTGGTTTCAATGAACCGCCCAAACTTGAGTTTCAAGGATATATCTACTCCTAAAAACTGAAGGCAGTTGGTATAATCCAAGGATACATTCCGAAAAGTAGGAGCCAAGGTAAGCGGCCTCCTCTTGGCGGTGAATAGATACGTCTGCGTTTTAGTGGCGTTGAATCTCACAAGATTGGCTTCGCCCCACTCGGACACAACCCGAAGTGTGAGATTCATACGAACAACCATAGCTTCTCTTTCAGACTGAATTTCGTCCCGACTGGCTCTGGAACTTGGTAGGTTGCTCTACCACTGTGCTATCGTCCGCGTACCCATAAATACCGGGCATAAGCAGGTCATTTATATGCAGCAGAAAAAGAGTGGCGGAGAGAATGGACCCCTGAAGAACTCCGGCATTTGTAGCCATCGTTCTCGATTAACAACCATCGACTACAACGCGGAAAGACCGGTCGCTCAGGAAGTCCTTTACCCAGTAGATAAGGCCAGGGAATATGCCGTAAGCTGGAAGCTTGCTTAGAAGGATAGCGTGCCAGACCTTATCGAAGGCCTTCGAGACATCAAGGGGGATAGCAAGTGCCTCCCCATTTTTCTTAAAGGCCTACCAATATTTTATTGAAAATGCGGAAATTCCTAGAACATGGTTTGGACACTTCTTGCATGTATTCTGTAGAAATATCGAGCTGCCATTATTTGTATTTTGTAAGTTATCTCATAAAAATTATATGTATGAGGGTTTTTAACTAATTTGTTTTTTGGCATTTGGTCGTATTTTATATTATTGGAGGCTAATAGACTATCTACTTTGTGATTATAAAGTTTAAAATATTACATCTTGGTCCTTTACATATATTTCAATTAAAAAAAACATGTAAAAAAACTAAAAATTTACTATCCGTTTTATTCGAATTATCCGGATAGTCACAAGCCCATTATCCGGTTTTAAAATTCGGCGGATATCCGGATAAATCGAATATCCGAATATCCGGATAGTAAGCCCTAGTTGTGGACAAGGATGGACTTCATACGGATCCTGATAAATTGGAGGTTATTAAGAACTTTCCAACACCTAGATCTGCTAAAAATGTTCGTAGCTTTATTGGTATGTGCTCATATTATCGTAGATTTATTCCAAATTTCTCTGATTATGTTGCTCCTTTAACTAAATTAATTGGTGGTAAAAGAAACGTTAAGGTTAAATTTGTTTGGAATGATCAGGCTGAAGAATCTTTTCAATATCTTAAAAATGCTTTAATTACGGCACCTGTGCTTAGTTGTCCTGATTTTAATAAACCATTTTCTATTCATTGTGACGCTAGTGGCTTTGCAGTAGGTAGTGCGTTGATGCAAGACGATGATGAAGGTCAATCACATCCTGTAGCTTATTTTTCTAAATTATTATCTAAATGTGAGAAAAATTATAGTGTAACGGAGAGAGAATTATTAGCTGTTTTGTTATCAATAGAACATTTTCGTCCTTATATCGAAGGCACTGAATTTACAGTAGTTACTGATCATGCTAGTTTAAAATGGTTGATGAATTTAGCAAATCCTTCTGGTAGATTAGCCAGATGGGCAGCTCGTTTGTCGCAGTATAAATTTAATGTAGTTCATAAAAAGGGTAAAAATCATACAGTACCTGACGCTTTGTCCAGAATTGATATTTCGGCTATTAGTGCATGTCCAGATGATATTGATGATCCTTGGTATAGAAAAATGTTTACTGATTGTCAAAAATTTCCTTCAAAATATAAAACGTTTAAAGTAGAAGATGACATTTTGTTTAAGTTTGTTAAACCTAAATATTCTTTAAGACAAAATTTAGCTTGGAAAATTGTTGTACCTAGAGAACATGTTTTGGATACCATTCGTAACAATCATGATGATGTAAACTCAGCTCATTTCGGGATTCATAAGACAATTGAGAAATTAAAAACACATTATTTTTGGTCAAAAATGTTTAATGATGTTAAGGAATATATTAATAACTGTGACACTTGTAAAGCATATAAACATTCAACATCTTCACCATTGGGTTTAATGACCAATCCTAAGTTAGTAGATCGACCTATGACAATGTTGTCTATCGATATTATTGGACCGTTACCTAAATCATATTCAGGTCATATTAATATTTTGTCCATAGTAGATGTATTTTCTAAATATTGTTGGATATTTCCACTTTATCAAGCTACAACTAGATCAATTATTAAAATTTTGGAAAAGGAGATATTTTTAAAGTTTGGTTGTCCTAAAATACTAATTTGTGATAACGGTAGGCAGTTCATTTCAAAAATGTTCAAAGATTTCATAAGCGATTATAATATACCAAAATTATTTTATAATACACTTTACACACCTCAAAACAATCCTGTAGAAAGATTCAATAAGACAATTGAAACTTGTATATCGTGTTATGTTGACACAGATCACAGAACATGGTCGAGGTTTTTGCCTCATATTCAAGCCGCTATCAACGGTACTTACTGTTAATTTGGTTACTGGATACACTCCTAACTTTTTGATGTTTGGTAGGGAGATTTATTTAGATGGTACTCTTTATAAGTTTAGCTCTATTTCTGACCCTTCAGAAATTACTATTGAGGATCGTTCTGGTTATTCTCAACTTCTTTCTTCACTGGAGGATATTTTTAGGAAGACTGTTGACCACACAGACATGTATACCTAGAGTAGATGCCGCATGTTCATACATTTCACGTGTAACAGAAAGGATTTTAAATCCTATTTGAGCGCCGTGTCATTTAGTTGGCGTTTCATTGCTATTGGCAATAGATGTCAACTGAAATAACGAAAAATGCCTAATTGTAACGTTTTAAACTGTAGGAATTCTACAAATACAGTTAGCAGAGGTAAAGAAAATATTTCTTTTCATCGTTAAGTAATTTATTAATAAAATTGTGTAGTAATTTATTTTAAAATAATTTTTTTCATATTTATTGCATTTCTACCACGTTTTACAACGAAAAACACTAACTTACTGTGTACTGCATACTACTCAATACATTGCTGATTTTGGTAGAAAAATTTATACGGCTTGTTTACTGGAACACGCAATGAAAGTAAAACAATCGTTACTATAAATAGTCGCTTAGCTTCGTAGTACGGTGAATATTGTCGTGTTTCTGTAAAATATAGCATATAGTGTTGTTCATTTACTCGGTGTGGTCTCGATGTTAATCGATTTTGAAAACCAATGAATAATAATATTTACATAGAGACAGTTTTTAACAGGCAAATTATTTTTTATTACAATATTAATGTTTCTGTATAGTGATTTTATTCATGATAACATTATAATTAAAGGTTTTCAAGTGACCCCAATATTAAAGCAAAATGAATTATAGCGACGGGGCATAGAGATTGGTTTCCAACAAAACATAGCCGTATATGTTCTATTAATTTCAATGATGACTGTTTTACGGATTCGAAAAAGAAACGAAGGCTGATTTCAAGCGCCATACCGAATATTGATGTACTGTTTTTTTATTTTGAATTTTTAATTAGAAAAAAAATATTCGTTTAACTTTAGGTAAGTTTAAATGTGTCCATAATTATGATGTTTTGATTTTCATAAAAATTTAAATTTTTTAATTTTAACTTTTTTAATTTTTTTAATTTAAATTTTTTCATAAATCGGAGGACGTAGGAAGTACCTGGTACTTGCTACGCCGTACTCTGAGTGCGACCCTTTTCTGGCATGCTTTTCTGGCTGCAACTCCGAATACAATTTATAATTGTTGATATAGTAATAGATATACCACTATTTTTTAACATTGTTGCAGTGCCTATGTCGGATTAAATGTTTCTTTCTTTTTTTCTTTCATAAAAGAAATGTTTATAAATATTTTTTTAATTTTCATTTATTTAATTTCTTGAAAGCAAATAATAAACAATCATAATATAATAATATTTATGATCTCTTTATTTATCTTTACATTTTTGAAGCTCGTGTTTATAATTAACAAATAATCAAGTTAAATAAAACACAAAACTATTTATTCTGTCATATTCAAGCACTATTATACTATATTATTATGTACAACCAACCAAAGGCATTTTTTATGTTTTACATATTCTACGCCTACAAACGATCATACGATTTTCTATATATCTAATTATAATCGGTAATCGATTTTGAGAATCATTTATCGTCGTCGAGAATCGGTAACGAATCAGTTTCGAATTGATATCGCTAGGATGGGGAATTTCAGCACTAAATATTCTTGTGACAGCACAATGTGTCAAAAAAAAGTGACACGCTTGGTTTTCATACAATTCGAGGTACATGCGTCGTCTATTCTTGATATATGTCTGTGGTTGACCACCTGGCCAAGTCTTATAGGAAAAATGCTCTTTATTATAATTCTAAACGAAAAGCTATTTCTTACGATGTTGGTGATATTGTGTGGAGAAGAAACTTCGTACAATCCAACGCTGCTCACTATTTTTCTTCTAAATTAGCTCCTAAGTTTATAAAATGTAAAATTGTCGAGAAGGTTTCTGATAATGTATATGTTTTAAAAGATTTGTCTAAGAACACTGTTGGTAAATATCATGTTAAAGACATTCTTAAAATTTAATAATTTTTCGGCTTTCATAAATTTAGTTGAGTAAGAAGTTGTAGTTTGTTTTCTTGGGTAGTAGGGGATGTGAATGAAGAGGTATGAGATGATGTATGTGAGTTTCCCCACTGTAAGTGTGATGTATGCTAGGGACCTAGGATTACATTCGTATTTCTTGATCTTCTTGCATGGTTAACATCTTGATCCATGAATACTCACCATTATTAGAAATCATTTAGGCTTTCTAAATCATAGAAGAATAATGTGCAGCTTAATGTCGTAAGGACTCCTATTTTATTCTACTTTGCTCTTGTTTAGTAATTTTATTTTACCCCAAGTTTTGTTATATTTTAATTTTGTTTTGCTTTTGTCCTTAACCTTCTTGGGGGGTTTTATTTTTGTTGTGTGTAGACTTATTTATGACCTACCTAGGTTATTTTGTTGGTGCATGTTTCTTTAGTCTAACTAATTCTAAGGGTAGTTTTAGTCCTAGTTTAGGCGACCTTGTGTCCGTTCCCGGATGTGACTTTTGCGCACTTACCATTTACTTCTTGATTCTTAGGTCAAGAAGCTGACTTTGGTGTTCTACACACACTCTTTTGTGATGTCACCTGACACACACTCTTTGCTTTGTCTTGAAGATTCACCTGAATTTTCATATTTCGGTTTTCCGCCGGAATTTTGTTTTCCTGTCATCTTTTCCAGATGTGCAGTTTTGTTTCGCTGTGTTTAGTTCGTTGATGCGGGGCGAAAGTCTTCGTGTTAACCAGTTGCATACTAGACCAGTGATTCTTTTGTTTTGGTTCTTTCGAATCACTTTTGAGTATTCTTAGGTACTCGTTTTGTTTTTTTGTCATCTCACCTGAGGTGTACTTTTGTTTATCCCTGGAGTAGTTCGTCGATGTGAGACAAATGGTCCATCACTTCGATCAGGTGCATACTAACCCAGAGACTTTTGTTCTCTTTGCTTTGGTAAATTTTGACTTTGCCTTTTGTATTTGGTCTTTGACTTTGTTCTTTTATACTTGTTGGTTTTTGACTTTGTCATTACTTGTTTTCTTGGTCAGTTCGTTGACGCAAGGCAACTTGCCCATTGCATCAATCAGTTGCAGACTGATCTAGAAATCTATTTTTTTGCTTTACTATGTTTTCCACATAGTTTTTGAATTCTTTTGTTTACTATGTTTTCCACATAGTTTTGAACTTTGTTTTGCTATGTTTTCTACATAGATTTTGAATTTTGCTTTGCTATGTTTTCCACATAGACTTTTGTTTTAATAGGGATGGTTCGTCAGTGAGGTGTTTAAATATACACACTGTACCAGTTGCATACCAACCTTATTATTTGTACTTTTGCTACACACTTGTGTAACTAGTTTAGATTTTGCTTGGTTTATATTTTACTTGTTATCTAAATTTTGCTTGGAGACTCGGTTCACTTTTTCGCGGCTAGTTGGCTAATCGGGAAAGTCAGGAGTAGACCAGTTTCAAAATCTTCTGTTTAGGTAATTAGTTTTCAATTTTACTTAGGAACTTGGTTCACATTTTCGCGGCTAGTTGGCTCATCGGAAAGGTCAGTTGTAGACCAGTTCCAAGGTTCTCATTTGTTTAGGGTATCTCTTGTTTAGGATACATGCGAGCTATTATACAGATTTTTAGTAGTTGTTTTTGCAGCATGTCGTCCTATTCTTTTGAATATTTCATTCCTTTTTGGTAGTTTTGTTTACTTTTATTTTGGTGAACAATGGTATGTCTTCTAAATTTGCTTCTTAGTAGTAGGTAATTTTTTAGGCGAAAATTTTAGAACCTTCAGTTCAAAAATTTTCTTTTTCCTAGAAGGGGGAAAATGTAACGTGCTAATTGGCAATGCTTAGCCCGTTACTAAATTTAATTCGTGAATTAGTTTATTTCAGATAACATTGCCCATGGAGCAGTGATTTATTTGCTATCTGTGGCCAATGTTGCATTTAAAGTAATATTTTGTTGATCTGTGTATCTATATCGCAGATTAATAATTCATTTCATTTGTCTGTGGTTAGGAGTATCTAAATTGGATGGATTAAAATTTAATAAAATAATAATACAAATTGAATTCAAATAATTTAATATATTCGAAAGTGGTGTATTTGAATAAAACAATTAATTTTACTTAGTTTTCTTTTATTTTAAATATAAATACATAGGGCACTACGATATTGTAAGTGGCATCTATGGATCCATTTCTGTTAGCGCATTCTTGAACGCAGCCGTAGACTCCGGAAATCTTCCGTCTGAAATGTCAAACTTGACAACTTGCTTTTCGTCTTTTTCGCCACCACAATGGCAGATCAAAAATTGTGATCGATTTTGTTTTATTATATATCCAAGGCCATCCGGCCTGGAAATTTAAACAGAATACCCTGATGGGTTTTGTAACATTTATTGAATATTAAAACCCCGCAATAATGCTTTATTTCCGGTAAGTGTTTAATATTTTGAGAACACGCCATTTCGAATGGATTGCGTCATGCATATTTTCTTAAAAACTTTTAAATTTTCTTTAGGCTTTCTTCTACGCGGCTTGGCGGGACGCTGCTATCCTTAATTTCCAAACTGAAAGCGCGATAATCGCGGTGAGTTTAATAAAACTTATATTTTTCAAAATAAAATTTGGTTAATTTCGACAACCTACTAATAAAGGTTATTTTAATTGTTTCAGCTTTCAGTAAGAACCTAATATTTTCAGTAGAACTTTCAGTAAAGTGTCAGATTTTCGGTACTTATTATTTAAGTATTATAAATACTTTCAGTGAGTGAATACTTCTCGGTTATACCTTTCGGTATATAGTGCTTTTTTGGTAATAGTTTCAGTAAGAACCTAATAGTTTCAGTAGGACTTTCAGTACTATTTTAAGAATACTTTCAGTATTATTTCAAGAAATAGTTTCAGTGAGAAACTGATAATTTCATGGTTTCCTTAGTAAGAGCTTTCCAGTGGCTCAGTGATGTTTCCGTAAGAGTTTTCCGTAAAGATTCAATTTTTCATTGGATGTTTTTTTATTTTCTTTTAAATGCCTCCGGGATTTCCATTATTAAACCCTTCTCCGGGTGAACTTTGACTTTGTGCCTGGGAGTACATCTGTGCTGGCTGCAGTGATCTTGAGGCTGACGGTATGTGTTCATAGATGGTCGACCTCCGTTAAGAAGATATCCTGTAAGTTACATTTAGTTTAATTTTAATTTAGAGGTAATACTAAGCGAGTCACAAAATTCTAACGAGGTACATCCATTTAGTTTTACTTGGCTAATTTTGTAACTTGATGCTGTTCTATTTTCTGGTGTACCTGAATAAACTGTATTGTTCACCATTCTTTCTTTTATTGGTCTCTCAACTCAGCACACTTAAATAAGACAAAAACCTGCCTTGAGATTAAAGGTCCTGATATCCGTTGGCTATTTATCGCCCGAGCCCTACCAGGTAAGCACTGTGACCAGTGGCGCCCGATTTGTTTTACTTTTGTTTGTATTTCTTTAAATATCTGGTCATATCGCCCATAACACCGGCCCGTACGGTAAGCTCGGAGCCCTACTTTATTTTTATTTGCATGTCCTTGGCATCGGTTTTTTTTTCCTTAGGTCTGGCCCCTTCAGCCAGCCTTGACAATTACTTATTACAATTGGCACCTACATATGACATTTGGCGTACCAAACAGGGACGCTATATTAGTATATATATTAAATTTTTTTTATTACAGCTTCACTACAATCCCATCTTATCAGTGACAACTCAATTTATCAAAAATTTTATACTGTATGTGAGGTTGTCTAAATAGAGGGCATTTTTTTCTAAGCAGAGTAGAGCATGTAATGTCCCATATTACATTATTACTAATGTTCCAACTTCACACTATTTGGCTTCTAGCCAAGTAACATGTTTCAGACATACAGTGATTGAATTCTTTGAGCCAGCATTCTACTGCCTTACTTATGATATTGGGCATAAATAATGATAAATATGTTGAGGTGCATTTTTGCAACATGAATAAAAAAAAACAATGTTTATTTTGTAAGCGCTCATCAATCCAAATAATTATATCTGTAACTTTCTATTGTGTTGAGTTTTGCTTTTGTTAGCTGATACTTTAACTTGAATGAAATAAAGTAATAGAGACAGTTATCTGGTTGTAAAATACTCCATCCACACACTGAAGGCTTTCACATTAAAGGTTTTAAAAGCTAGTTAATAAACAGGTTGTCTTCCTTTGTGAAATATTTTCATAAAGTCATAGTTACTTGTACTACATATCTTATACTTATATCACATAACTACTTGCCATTAGATCCATTAGCTGGCATGGCAATTAGCATAAGAAATTATTGTCATTATAACACAACCACATAATTTACAGCTTCGATGAAAAACTCCAAACCCATTATTACTATAATGAAGAAACAAAGAAAACCCAGTGGGAGCATCCGTTGGACAATGTGTACAGGGAGATGGTGAAACGTGCCAGAGATGCGTCCATGCAAGATGACACATGTGCTTCTGTGCAGGTATGACAATTATTTGGCTTTGACCCATTAATGGGCCAGTGTTGAGCATGGGTCTGAGGCCTAGAGTATACTCCACACTGCTCTACTACGGGTTGAAGGGGTTAGTGGCCAACCCACTTATGGTATGACCATTAAGTCACACAAAGGACGAGACGGCGACGCTACGCGATGAGTTGTAATGTATGTGACATGGCCACGTACATTATGTCGTGACGTCTTCAATATTTTCTTGTACATTACAAACTAATCCCGTCCCGCCAACTTCGCGTCAATTCTAGTCTTCGTCGGGAGCATAAAAATACTGCTTGATATGATACTGCGGCTCTAATTAGTAAAATTAGATTAAAAATAATGTAGATATCTATTATTCGACTTAATATTCAATCTATTAGGGGATTCATTTTCTCATCCATCGACTTTGACTTTTGTCATGGCTGATGCCTACCCATTGCGTCCAGTTCGATTGTCTCTTTATATCATTGTATCAACTTCTCTCTCCAAGAGAGCTTTTAACTTCTCTAACAATTTCAGGAACTTCTTACCTCCGAAGAAAACACCAAGAATCTCGAACGCGTCGAAACAAAAGTCGAAAGCGACGACGACGATCTCTCAACTGACAGTGAAAACCATCAATCTGATTTAAAGGACACTGGAAACACGACCTTAGTGTCTGGTAGTAGGCGCTTAACTCCTTTGGGACGACCTCCGTTGGCACCAATATCAAGATTGGATAAGAAGCTCATTGATTTGAGAATATCGCCCTTACGTCGAAGTATTGACAGTACTTTAAGTAAGCCGAGTGGTCCTACTCGACCGACGACGTTCGAAAGGCCCAAAATGTTGTTCAAGCAACAATCGGAGATAATAGACCTGAAGATGCACGTTCTTACTAGCCCAGAAGAAGAGAATTTCAGTCCGTTGTTATCATCTGCCAAAATTGATAGGGGGCTTCCTTTAAGTGGTAAGATGATAAGTAGACCACAATTTATTTGTTGATTTAGCTCTATACAGCTTTTATTTTACATACATTACGTGGTCGAAAGAGGTTTGTACAAACAATGGTAAAAATGTTTATTTTTAGGTAAAGGTAGCATGTTCCTCAAGATATCTCGTTCCAACCTCCCCAGTCCGGATACAGAGAAGTCTCTATTACAAGACTCTGTTACCAAGAGTGATCCACCTAAGGGAATTCTCAGAGAGAAGACCTCAGATTCTTTGCAAAGAAAGGCTGAGAGCGTAGTGTTAGGCAAACCTAAACAGACGGTTAGTTTTGATGAAGATAAGAAGAGTGTGAGGTAAGAAAATTTGCTTTTGGTAATTTTACCTTGATTGATTATTATTACACGAGAGTAGTAGTAACAACTTCTTGTTACTAGCCTAAAAATTACATTGAAGTTGAAATTTGTTACTGGCCGCCAAACGACTCGTCGTGTTCCGGCTGGGGGCTTGAGAACCATTTCTTCCTTCTCTTTTTCTTGGCCGGAAACGCGTCAGTGATGCCTTTGGTGTTACTGATGTCCATGGGCGACGATAGCCAATTACCATCAGGTGGATTGTCAGATCTACTAAAAATACATTGATATAAACTCTAGAAAAAAAGAATAATAATTATATTTTTTTCCAGATTCAAGCTTGAAAACTTACCTGAACCAACAGTGAGTCCAGGGTCCAATAGCTCGTCCGAACAGAACGATGGTCAGAGCTCGATCATCAGCGCTACACCGGCTGCCATCCCATCACCGGTCATTCCCTCATCACCCATCATCCCTTCCTTATCACCCTTGTCGCCTTTATCCAATGTGCCTTTAAATTCTATCGTATTATCACCATTGGGTGCAAGACCACCATTACCCCCAAGACCGCTATCCTCGGATAGCCCCAGAGAATTGAAGAGTATTGGATCGGATAAGGATTCTCTAGGTTTGTATTTTTATAAGATTTTATTTGGTTTCAACTGGATAGCTAATCTTTCACGTTTGATCTTAACAATGTTCGATTGATCGGAAATTTTGTCAACGTAATTTTGTAAACACGCAAACATACATAATAAAATTATAACACAGATGAAATTGTAATTTAAGTCTTTTATGTTTCATGATGGGGGTTATTAAACAATTTAAAATACATAATTCTTTAAATCTTCAAACTCTAAATATTGAAACTCTAAGTCCACAAACTCTAAATCCTTAAACTTTAAATCCACCAAATCTATATCTTCAACCTATAACAGGAGCAGATCTAAGCGACAACCGAGGCACGTCCCCACGTCGCAGGCTGGTGCGTCCGCCGCCCGCCGAGTACATCAAGCCTGAGCTCTTCCAGAAGAACTTCCAGAAGATATCCGACCTGGTCCGCAGAGCTGACATAGAGACCACGCCTGTGTCGCTTGAAGAGCCCGTGTCTGATAAGGAGAGTAGACCGAGGTAAGCCGTGGGGTTTTCTAGAATGGTAATCAGAATTGTAAATAATAGCCAATGATTTGTGTTAATAGTGTGCTTTGGATCCAATTATGTTTTGGTACCTTAATGGTCGCATTCTATCATCTTTCTCGTATACTGATTATAAAAGATGTACTACCTGTTAGTTTTGTTAAAAAAAAATCCTCAACACATTTCTGTTTCTGCTGTGTGTCTATGTCTTTCGTTTATTAAAAATAAGTAGGGAACAGTACCTACTATTTTTTATTTACTTAAAACACATTTTGTGTTTTGTTACAGATCGCCAATGATACCATCACAAAAAAGTAAAATATCGATAAACCTAATGGAAAGTATTGAATCTGAAACGTCTATTGATTCCCCTGATAGAGAATTTGCTAATTTAGATTTAAATGATCTAGACGATTCGAACGACGCACAAAAAGATAATAACGATACTAAAATAGACAGTAAAGACGTAGAAAGAGTCAAAAGTCCAAGGCCTGATGACTTATCAGATAAAGCTTCAACACATTCCAAAACATCAGAATCAGTTCAACAAAGAACGCCACGCGACATTCCAATACCTCAAATAAAAGTTCCTAAGTTAGATTTTTTGCCAAAGCAATCGAACTTTACGCATTCCGATTCCGAAGAATCTAGAAAATCGACTAGAGACGAGGAAACTGGAACAAGCGTTAGATCGAATAGTATAGAAATGCCTAAAGACATTAAATCCCAAATTAAGCTATCTCCTACTCCAAGTTTAGGTTCAGATAGGTCTCCTAGGATAGAATTTAATAAACCATGGTCTAGTCCATTAACTACATTTAAGCCTTCGAATAAAGCTGGCATTGCACCAGTAATAAAGTCATCCGACTCTAATGCAAGCCTGGGTAAAGGAATAACTAGTCCTCGATTGGATGGTGTTATTCTTTCCCAAGGAAAGTCCAGTTCAGATAATGTTGTAGTATTATATAAATTCGAAACACAAGATGAGAATTTCGTTAAGCCTATCAAATCTCCTATGATACCCGATATGGGAGTAAGAGAAATGATTGAAAGGAACAAGGGAGATGAAAGGAGAAGACTGGAATTATCAATACAGAAGGAACTGGAAATAATAAGAATGGAGTGGGCGGCGAAGGAAAAGAGATTGAAGGCTGAGTTGCAAGAGGAGATGCGGGAAGCGGAAGAGAAGTTTTTAGTGGAGAAGAGAATGAGACTGTCGGAACAAGCAGAGAGACATCGGAGGGAGATGGAAGAAGTGAGTTTCGATAACATATTGACATCATTGTTACATCATTATGCGTTTAAAATAATTGAAATGATTTATGTTATAACTATCCTCTCCTTTTTTAACAGACAATAGAAGCAGAAGAGAAAAAGCACGAGCAAGCAGTAAAAAATGCTTTAAAAGAGATGGAGAAGAAATACGAAGCCGACGTAGAAGCAGCTCGGAAGCAACACGCAGAGAACTTGGCGCGGTTAAAAGAAGATTACCTCTTGAAGTTGGAAGAGCAGAGAGAGGAATTGGAGATTGGTAAATAAATACGTAGCCGCTCACACGTATACTCACATACACACAAACACAAACAAAATTATTTGTATTGTGAATAATAGATAAATTAGATATTACAAAGGCAACGCTAGAGAGCCTAGTATACGCTAACACACGCACACACACACACACACACACAAATGTTTTTATAGTAACATAATATAATTAAACAGATTTTTCTTCAGTAGTTTCTTGCCGCTTCTGAAGCGATGGCGTAAATTGACGTTTGAAAAGTGTTTGTACCGAACCTAATTCGAATAAAAAACTTAATTTCATTTGATTTCAGACAACGATCAGGCATTAACGGAAATCCGGGACCAATTACAATTGAACTTGAACCGGGAGCGATCTAGGATGATAGAGGAGAACAGAGCGACCATTGAAACGTTGAGGGAAGAGCATACGTCTCGTGTCACTGATCTAAGACACGATTATAGAGCCGAGGTTTGATATTCACTATTTTAATGCCCTCAGCCCCGCGTAGCTTAAGAGATGATTTTATAATAATTGTGTATTAAATTCAAAGATATGCTGAAGAGTTTCTTTTCTCTGTATATTTCTTGATGGATGATTATTATATTAGTAGATGACATCTTCCACTGGGTGAAAAAAGTTTCAAGTGTTTTAAACAATATTAACTAAGTGTTTCCAACATTTCAACAACGGTTGAATGAAATAATTTAGATTTAATTTTTTACTTATCAATAGGGATGTTGACTAATTTTAGGATTCAATTTTATTTTATAGATAGAACCTTAATATTCACGAAAAAAAATTTTATAAAGATAATAATCTTCAAATTAAAAACAAAAATTGAGAAATAAAATCATTATCAAATTTCCCACCAAAACGTTAGGTGACGTCACTTACCGATATTCAATACAATCGGTCAACTGAAGTTTGTTGAACTTGCATATGAAATACGAAAAATATCGTCATATTCTCAAAATAGCGTTTGAGGTCACGTGACAGTGAGTGACACTATTTTTAACATTTTAAATTTATGGTATTTAATTTATTGTGATTGATTTCGATAAAAGAATAGTATTTTAGCTTTTTAAATGTTACCGCTAATACTTTAAACAAAGTCAAAGTCAAAATATTTTATTCATATAGGTATCACTGATACACTTATGCACGTCATTTTTTGGTTTTTCGGAAGGTGCTTTGTCGTGGAGGAGAAGAAAAGCCTAAAGAAACTCCTCAGCACATCTTTAAAAAAAAATATTACAAAAAAAGATAATAATACAAAAGTATCTACTATTCTGAGCGGAACTGGTTGCAGAGCTGGTCATTTCCATGCGTCTTTGTCATTTAAATACTCGTCTACACTATAATATCCCTTGCCTAACAATTGTGTCTTTACACGTTTTTTGAAAGTTTCTATTGGCAAGTCACGTATTAATTTTGGGATTTTATTATAGAAATGTATACCAAGCCCTATGAAAGATCGCTGCACTTTACTTAGGCGTAGAAACATAAATTTATATTAATTTACATATAGTGTCAACATCCCTATTGAAACTCAGTTATTAATCTCATTTTTTACGTATACCAATCTATACAAGTCCACAATAATAACTACCTGCAACTCGTAACGTGCAGGTAGAACGTCTCCGCACGCAACACGCGTGTCACCTAGAGGAGCTGCGCGCGCGGCTGGCGGGCGAGCGCGCGGCGCGACACGACGAGCGCGCGCTCGCCGACAAGTACCGCTGCCTCAAGGAGAAGTATGCCCGGCTCAAGCATGACGTCAAGGTCAGTGTGTATGTATGTATGTAGCAACAACAACGTGCAGGTAGAACGTCTCCGCACGCAACACGCGTGTCACCTAGAGGAGCTGCGCGCGCGGCTGGCGGGCGAGCGCGCGGCGCGACACGACGAGCGCGCGCTCGCCGACAAGTACCGCTGCCTCAAGGAGAAGTATGCCCGGCTCAAGCATGACGTCAAGGTCAGTGTGTATGTATGTATGTAGCAACAACAACGTGCAGGTAGAACGTCTCCGCACGCAACACGCGTGTCACCTAGAGGAGCTGCGCGCGCGGCTGGCGGGCGAGCGCGCGGCGCGACACGACGAGCGCGCGCTCGCCGACAAGTACCGCTGCCTCAAGGAGAAGTATGCCCGGCTCAAGCATGACGTCAAGGTCAGTGTGTATGTATGTATGTAACAACAACAACGTGCAGGTAGAACGTCTCCGCACGCAACACGCGTGTCACCTAGAGGAGCTGCGCGCGCGGCTGGCGGGCGAGCGCGCGGCGCGACACGACGAGCGCGCGCTCGCCGACAAGTACCGCTGCCTCAAGGAGAAGTATGCCCGGCTCAAGCATGACGTCAAGGTCAGTGTGTATGTATGTATGTAGCAACAACAACGTGCAGGTAGAACGTCTCCGCACGCAACACGCGTGTCACCTAGAGGAGCTACGCGCGCGGCTGGCGGGCGAGCGCGCGGCGCGACACGACGAGCGCGCGCTCGCCGACAAGTACCGCTGCCTCAAGGAGAAGTATGCCCGGCTCAAGCATGACGTCAAGGTCAGTGTGTATGTATGTATGTAGCAACAACAACCTGCAGGTAGAACGTCTCCGCACGCAACACGCGTGTCACCTAGAGGAGCTGCGCGCGCGGCTGGCGGGCGAGCGCGCGGCGCGACACGACGAGCGCGCGCTCGCCGACAAGTACCGCTGCCTCAAGGAGAAGTATGCCCGGCTCAAGCATGACGTCAAGGTCAGTGCCTGAGCCCGCGCAGACAGAAAGAGTTCAGCCATTCTGAGTTAGGGATGCACATTGAAAAAAAAATCGATGTTTTTTTCGATGCAATGTTGATATCGATGTTTCAAAAAATACATCGATGTTCTTATACATCGATTTTTTTCATTTTTAGTAGCGTTGGGACTAAAAAAAAATGCATGCGCAGTTTGGATGCGTGTCCGGTTGATTCGGTGTAAAATGGGCATATATACATGAGACTTTTTTATATATGTATGTGTGTATGACATTATACACTGTCTGACATATATGACAGTATGGCGTATTTTATATATGTTCGGAAATAATTAGTAATTTATAGGTCTTTATTGAGCTCTATTTCGTTGGTCGTTTTGTAAAATTTGGTTATCTATTTGGTTAACATTGCTTGTTTCTTTCGTTGTAGATGTCAATAGAACGTCGGAACAAGAGGCGAGAAATGAGTATGACGACGGGCTCCGAGACTGAGAAGTCTAATTCTCACAAGGCCAACAATCAATCACTTGAGAGGTAAACTTAGCAGTTTTAGACGATATTGGTGGACTTCACACACCTTTGAAAAAATTATGGAGAACTTTTAGGTTTGCAGGTTTCCTCACGATGTTTTTCTTCACCGAAGCCAGTGATAATTAACATGCAATACGCACATGGCTTCAACCCATTAATGGCCCACTACTGGGCACGGGTCTCTCCTCTTGAGGAGGCCTAGAGCATACTCCACCACGCTGCTCCAGTGCGGATTAGTGGAGGGGTTAGTGGCCAACCCGAGTGTCGGAAGTTTTCAAACCGCCCGAGGGTCTCCGACATGGCTTAACGACTGTTATCATATGATAACAACCGGCACCGACGGCTTTACGTGCCCTCCGAAGCACAGAAACGCTCAAGAATTTTTTGCCAATAGCCACCCATCCGCACATAATATTTGAAAATTAGAAGTATGTGCCAGGATTTGTACTCGGGCCCCTGCGTTTGGAAGACCAACGTTCTACTCGCTAGGCTATCATTGATTAATGTTTACAGTCTGTGTTCATCTGTGACGTGTTCCAACAGATGCAAGGAACTGAATGAGACGTCAGTTAGCGCAGTGATAGAAGAGCGACGGAACCCAACGATAAAGTACAACGACAACGAGACCTCGCACTCCGACAGCAACGCGCACAGACCGACAGACAACAACAATCATGAGTGGAGTCAGAGGGAGAATGTAAATATATTTATAATATAGTTTTATGTCGGGTAATAATGTACAGTCGGCAAAAGAATTAAGTATACTGATATATCAACGCACAGGCCAAATCACTAGAAATCTAGGGCTAGAAACTTAAAATTTCGCACACGTATTCCTCTTATAACGTAGGCATCCACTGAGGAAGGATTTTACAAAATTCAACCCCCTACGGGATGACATGGGGGTAAATATGATAAGCATAATTTCCGCGTGCGAAGCTGTGGGCAACAGCTACTGTTTAATATTACATATTGTTTACCTTATTATCAATGTTAAATCATACCTGCCTTATTTTTAAATTACAAATTACATTTTTGTCGTAATTTTGTTCACTAAATAAGACTTTGTTAAATAAGTTGACTATAATTTTAAAATTACTAAATTTGTTTACTATATATACACTCATCTAAAAAAATTGTTATATGTGAATAAATGATTTAGACTTTGACACTGTCTATAATTTTCAGACCATCCAATCAGCAGATACATCTCTGATATCGGCATTAAAGCAGCCGCGCGCGCGACGCACGGCCGTCGCGTTCCGAGAGCCACCGCGACGCAGGCGGGACAGGGACAGGGATACTGGTGAGGATAACTCTCTCTCTCTATCTCTCTCTCTATCTCTCTCTCTCTCTCTCCCTCCCTCCCTTCCTTCCTCCCCCTGTTTCCAGATGGCCTAAAAACTAAATTTCCACCGGCCTATGACGTGGATGTCTTCAAGGAAAGAGTGAATAGACTTTTACTAAGTTAATGCGCTCACCATCCTGTACCACATCTAGACTTATCATCAAGAGGGATTATGGTCAAGCATTAACTTATTGTAAAAGAAAAAAAAACTGATGTAAAGACTAAATACTCAACCATGGTGTTTCAATGAGGTTTGGTAAGACGGTCATGCATGAGTATGGTCTCATTAAGCAGTCTAAAATAATGGATTCTTTATTACCTCGTCCATTGACTTGGACTTGACATTGGATGGATCTCGTAAAACTCTGACAAATCAAAATAATCCAAAAGGGAAACTTTTATGTAATTTCAGAGTAAATGCCGTGAAATGAAATGAAAAATCAAACCTATCACATCAAATGACTTCGCTTTACCGATAACTGACAAATAATTGACGATGGTATTTATTGAGGACAAGAAAAACACAGCGTATTAGTGATTAATTGATTTGCTATCAATTATCAGGTGCTACTACGGACTATCAGGATTCATCGGATGCGACGACGGCCGACGAGAAACCGAAGGAAACCGTCAATGGCACGAGTATGTATGCTTTTGGTATTACATTTTTTATGTAAATATTTTTTTATTTAAATATAATAATGTCAGCACTCAGCTCGATTGCCATAAAAATAAAAAAAATTGAAAATTAAAATTAAAAAAGCCCCGTCAGTTTTATTTACACTAAACATAGCTAAGAACACTCTCGATTAAGTCATCTTTCAGACAAAAAAAATTAGATCAAAATCGGTTCATCTGTTTGGGAGCTACGATGCCACAGACAGACATACAGATAGATAGACATACATATACACAGATACACAGCCACACAAATACACAGCCAGACAGATACACAGGCACGTCAAACTTATAACACCCCTCTTTTTACGTCGGGGGTTAAAAAGGTATTTAATTACCGTTGTTCTGTGCAGGTCACGGCCGACGACGGTGTTTCACGAGATTAAAGTCTGCTTCCACATCTCGTCTCAACTATTCTCCTAAGTATGTATAAAGCTTGTGACCCTTGCTGTAAATTAGCATTCTAGTTTAGTACACATGACGAATCCTATCCTTTCCTACTATTATCAATGTAATCCGCTAAATGGAAATCCGTGGAATGGGGAAGCTCTGAATAAATTAATATAAATTATGTATGCTTAAAGTATTAGTGGTAACATTTAAAGGCCTAAAATATTATTCTTTTATCGAAATCAATCGCAATAAATTAAATATTATTAATTTAAAATGTTAAAAATAATACTCACTGTCACGTGACCTCAAACGCCATTTTAAGAATATGACGTCATTGTTCGTATTTTAAAAGCAGATTCAGCAAACTTCATTAAACGGCTAGTATTGAATATCGGTTAGTGACGTCACGTGATGTTTTTGGTGGGAAATTTGATATTGATTTCTGTTTATAAGTTTTTGTTTTAAATGGAAGGTTATTATTTTTATAATACATTTTTCGTGAACATTAAAGTCCTATCTATAAAATTAAATTGAATTATTAAATTAAATTGAATTAATTAGTCAACATCATCATAGTAGGATACATATTTAACCTAATACACAACAACACACAATGACGTCACAGGCGTGGGGAAGGCTGGTCCAGTCCGCTAGAGTCCCTCCGTCAGCAGCTGCGTAAGTTGGACGACCTCGAAGACCAGTTCCCAGACCTGGCGTGCCAGCCCGCGTACAGCTTGCGGTACCCCTTCGCTGAACTAGGTGAGTGTTTCTTATGAATTGTTGGTATTTTTTTGTAATAAATATATCAATGTATTTTTGTTTTTAAAAGATGATCTGAGGAGTTTCTTTATGGATTTTATTCTGCTCCATGATAAAGCACCTTTTTGAAAAGCTGGTAGATTAAAACAATGACGTGTGTAAGTGTATCATTGATACGGACTCATATATACTAATATTATAAAGAGGAAAGATTTGATTGTTTGCATTGAATAGGCTCCGAAACTACCGAAGCTACACTATCCCCGGGTGACATAGGCTATATTATACATTTTCATTATTTACTATTTTTCCCGAAGCGAAGCGAGGGCGATTTCCTAGTATAAAATATAGGGATAAGCTAACAATTATTTGCATAGCTACGATTTCTGCCTATATACTTTTTTCATAAAAAGGACCCTTTGGTTCAAAAGTGCAAAAAAAATTTTAACAACATTGACCTTCAATATATATTTTTTCCAAACGTGGGATTCATGAGGATTTTTCATTTTTTATTCATAATGGTGTTCCCAACATTTGTAATTTTCAGTTCTATGCTAATTATTATAAACTTAAATTCTATGTTGAATGGTCTATGATGGCAGGTACCACTGTCTTTCAAAGATCAAACTCTCTAACGACAAAAGGATATCGAGGTTTTACCAAGAAGACCACTAGTTCTTCGACAAATAACTCGTATTCAATCGAAATAATGTTTAGGCTAGATTCTTTAAATTGCCATTTTTTTATGTAACGACTTACGATTGAAACAAAACTATCATTCAAAATTACCTCAACTTTGTCACAACACAATAAAAACTATATTGAAATAGGTTAAGCCATTTCTAAGATATATTTTTGAGTCACCCTATACTACCAGAAAAAATAAAGACCTCCATAAATGTACCCCGATATACCTTTTTATGATACGTTAATATAACTCAAAGGCAGATTTCAAACATCCAAAAACAGGTACGGTAACAACAGCTGACACTCCAGAGCTGGAGTTTGTGAGGCACCGCGCGTTGGTTGAACGAGAGGGCATGAGGAGGGCTCGGGCGGTCCTCAAGCGGCGTAGAGCTGCTTTGAGGGAATCTAGGGCTTCGCTGTCGCCTCATAGAGCGCCTTCGGTGAGTGAGAGTAACATTCTAACTAGAACTATCATCGGGTCATACGCAAAACGTGAAATCAAAATTAACGGATTCATAAAGGTTGTCAAATGGCAAACTCGTAGTGTCAAGGTCGCTAAATTATCAGTACGTAAAAAGTTGCCATTGAATATAATTTAGAGTGTTAGGTAATTGACGTTTTGGTTGTTTCATCTTATGTGTTTTTGATTATTTGTGTATTGCAAACAATCGACCTGTTAAGGTGAAGACGTTATCGGGTCTCGGTTAGTAAGTAGGTTAGTAAGAGGTCGAATCAGATCAAATTAAGGCCTTTTACTGCCGCATATTGTGAATATTAGTATAATTTATCTTAAATATCTACTACGTAATAGATATCAACCATAGACATCGATATTATAAGTTAATGTATTGTATCAGTGCCGGATTAACAACGTAGCAAGAGTAGCAATTGCTACGGGCCCCGCGCAAAAGGGGGCCCCGCATATTTTAGACTTTATATATAAGAACCCTTATACTTAAGAACCTATAGTAGATCAAGAGCTCTTTGAAAGAATTTGCTACGGGCCCCGCGCTTGCTTAATACGGCACTGTATTGTATCGGTAACTACGGTTACGGCAGGAGGAGAGAGAAGCGACGGAACTAGAGGTGGCGCTACACCGGGCGCGCGCGTTGCTCGGCGAGAAGGAGATCAGGTTGCGACACATCGAGCGCGCACTGCACAAGCTAGCTGAACAACCGCCGGCTATACAGGTCTTCCGGCTATAGACCGAGATTGATATAGCTCTGGTCGATAGGACCGAGAGTGAATAGCTTTCAGTCAATAGGACCGAGTAATCTTTCGGTTCGCTTTTGATTTTTTTGTCAGTGTTGTTTTTATTTCACGTGCAATAGTGCTACTCTGTTTATCTGCTTTTTCAATGGCGTAATTTTGTTTCGTTTTCTCATTTTTCTTTGTCTCTGGTCCGAGAGTGAATAGCTCTCGGTTCGCTATTGTTTTTTTTGGTGTTGTTTTTTAAGTCACGTGCTCTAAACTCTACAGCTACTCTGTTTATCTTATTTCACGTGCGATACTGCTACTCTGTTTATCTGTTTTTTTCAATGGTGTAAATTTGTTTAGTTTTCTCATTTTTCTTTATCTCAGGGCTGCGAATGAATGGCTCTCGGTTCGCTTTTGTGTTTCTTTTGGTGTTGTTTTTTAAGTCACGTGCAATAGTCTACACTCTACATCTACGATGTTTATCTGTTTATTTTTCAATGGTGTTTTTTGTTTCCTTTACCTATTCTACTTAGTGTCAGTTTGTAGAGGATGAATAGTTGAATGTTCATAGCTTTTTATATGATTCTTAAAGTTATTCGTTATTTTTATGTCATTTAAAGCATAGTAAATGTGTCTATGTAAGCTCGTCGGCCTGATCGCTTTTCAAGTTTATGTTCGGTGTTGTTTTGTTTAATTCGTCACGTGCGATAGATGGAAAGTCTACACTCTTTTCAATTTTTTGTTTTTCAATGTTGTTTTCAGTTTAAGCGATGAAGTTTTATACGATAAATAGTTTGATGATGGATATTCCAATGCAATGTTAGTCGCCGCTTGGTCTTTAGGACTGACAATCATTCATAGATAGCTTTCTGTTCTCTGTACCATGTCAACTTAACATTTACTTTTCAACATTGTTTCGTTTCGTTCACATTGTGCCTAATATTTAAATGTATATGCATTCGGTGTCTATAAATATAAGTTCTATTAGCTTTGCTTTTAAAGTTTAGTTTACATTCGAAAATATTGCTAGCTAGGCATATTTCTTTTCGTTCAATAAAAATCCCCAGGCCTTAAACCAGGCCTTAGGCCTTAAACTTCCCTTTATATGAATCTATATATAAATAATATAACCAGGAAGCAACAACAAGCGAAGCATCGTCGGGCAGCGAAGCGGTGAACGAAGTAGAAGCGGGCGGCGCCGTGCTTCGGTCGCTACGCGCGCTGCACGCCGACGTACGAGATATATGGCGCGCGCTGGACGCTCGTCGGCCTAATACTGGTAATTTTGAAATACTTTAAAAAAAAGAAAATGGTTGTCTGTAAAGTCGGTTTACGGACGGTAGTTTAACGTGACAACGTCATGACAAAACATTGATAAAATTATTGCATACTTTTATAGAAAAAATTGAATCATTTTAATTAAATTACCATTATTTTGTATAGGAAAAGGAGTGAAATGAAATCTACATTTTGATTCATAAATTAACTTTTATTTGCACTAATTAATTCAAATATGTTTATTACTTCGATGAACAGATTATTTACAAGTAACAATGTGAAGGAAGAGAGATACATGCGGCACGAACCGAGCGCTTCGGCCGATCGTAGCCGATCGTGCCTCTCTATCGCTTGTTCCGCGCTCTCGCTCGCGGAATGTGACAGTGAATCATACTTTTTCGTGCGTGCACCCGGCGTTCATCGTTTTAATAGACGTTGTCACGTCAATAAACATTTAAAATTTTGTGCTGGTGCTATTGCCTGCCGAGGAGTTGACAACCGGGACTAACGGCTAATAAGTGCCCTCCAAAATACGGAAAACTCAAGAAATATCGCCTCTAGGTCGTTAAGGAAAATAAAATTGTACGTAGTATCAAAACGTCTATTTTCTTTATTCTTTACATGTAGAATATTTATTTTTTACATTACAGCGTCACCAGAAACAAGCTCTTGTAACGTGCCAACTACTTCACAGACAAGGATGACTTTATCCGCTGTAAGTATTTTTTTTTGTTCTTAGGGGTAGATTTTCATTATTTTAACATTATTTACTCAACCTTAGATAGCATATTCATAGTACTATTAATTATATTCAACCTGCTCAAGGGGGATCATTTTCTGTTTCATTACCCAATGTTAATGTCTCTGGTCGCTAGTTCAGTTGCGGCTCGAATGACTAGAAATATTGGCTCAATGACAAGAAATATTGACGACATTGGTCCCTAGTATAGATCCGGCTCGAAGGACCAAAATATTGACAACGATGATCGGCTTTTCAGAGTCGGTTTAAAAGACCAAAAATGATTTTAAATTTAGCTGGCTTACTTAACTCAAAGAACACCATTTCACTAAGGCCCAAAACTCCTATTATGTTATTACAGCCGGATCCCATGATACGAGATAACTCAGATGGCGTCGCGGAAAGAGCAAAGGGCTTGCGCGCTTGGCTACAAACTGCACCGTGAATTAATTAAATATACATATATACACGTTAGCATTATGTTGTATCATTTTATTATACATACTATGGCACAATTTTCAACTGTTAATACGTTAAACGTAAAAATGACTCGATATCATTCGAGTCAAAATTAATCTATAAAAACATTTCGGTTCGATTTTCACACTTATCCAAAGCCTTACTAAAATTTTTATTACTCTATTATGACATCGTTTGATTTATATTTATAAAATCCGATGTATGTAAAAATTAGTATGTTCTTCTTATACTTTTGTAAATATTTCAACTAAAAACTATTGCAGCCTTGCAGGTCAAAGAAAGTTAATGCCTTCAGATCAAAAGTTTTAGCTACATTGATATTGTAAGCAAAAATAGATTCAGTCTAAAAATGAGTCGAGTTGGTATTGAGTCGTTATAGTGATGCACAACCTTTTGATAACTAAGAATTTAGTACGATATCGATTTCTACAAATAATTAGTAATTGCATCGCCAAACAGTTCTTGTGTTAAACACATATTATTATGTATTTATACTTACACATTATGTATTTATACTTTATGTATGCCAGAAATCGGAACTTATCGTATTCTGCGGTAAAATATAACAATTTTCAAATCTGTTTTCACAATAAGTTAAAAATTTTATGTAATTTGTGGTACAGAATTAAGTCTTATGGAGGGGTTATTCTCTGAATTTATATCCATACAACCTCAAAACTCAAAAGTTACGACTGTAGAAATCTAGACGTAAACTGTAGACAATTGTATTGAAGTTGTTTTATCCACAAACTGTGTGCTTAGTGAGAATTTTACGTGACGTAACGGGCTTGCAAAGTAAATGCGAGTTGGCAAAAATTTGTATGGGCAGAGCCATCTAGCGGCAGTGAAAAGAAAAACTTCGGTCCCATACAAATTTTAGCCAACTCGCATTTATTTTGCGAGCCCGTTATGTCACGTGAAACTCGCACTAAGCACACTGTGTCTGTTGGAAACTCGACGAAATATATAACTCGGAATAGAAATGTATAACTTGATAGCAATTATATAGTAAAGTTATATTCGACTGTTGGCTAATCGATATCATAGATTATAGTACGGATGTAGCTTATGAACGGTTAGGGCCAGTCGACTATCGTCTAGGCATTTTTATTCGATAAAAGAAACTATACCTTAATTGTATGACAATAAGGTTGAAATACATACGTAGGCACATCGGCAAGTGTTTAAGGCTACGATGAGCTTCAATGAAATATCAACCTTATCGTTATCATCATTAAGGTATAATATTTTTTTCGTCGCATCAAAATGCATGGACCGTGCCTCAATCCGTAATCCACAGAGTAATATTATAAAAAAGGAGATGTCAAGAAGTTTTATCTTCCAAATTATTAATCCGATACATCTTATGAGGCACCAAATCAGCTGTTAGATTGATTTCTTGTCGCTACACGCTTTTAAATCTCTGAATATCTTCTTGTATACTCCTAGCGTAAGCAGATTATTATCAGAACAGGTTGAATAAAGTGTAATTAAACAATGTGGTAAAATTACTAATTTTAGTAATTATTATTTTCTATAAAATAAAATAGTTTCCATGTTTTTCATCTCCCCAGTGTCCCGCGATGGCTCTAATTTGTTTGTCACCGCGTGATATAAGGTGTATAACTACCATCTTGCCTCGATTCTGTTTAGTAGTTTATGCTGCGTATTGGAGTATGCACAATGTTCAATGACTCATATGAGTGCGAAATTAGTTCTCCCTAGGCCATACCTATTTGACGATCCTGTAGCCTAGTTGGTAGCGACCCTACCTGCTAAGCGATGGGCCCCGGGTTCGGTTCCCGGCCGGGGCAGATATTTATGTGATAGATGAATATTTACACTCAGGTCATTGGTCGCCCACGACACAGAGAATCCTAGTATGGGGCTATCAGTGTGTAGCGTTTATTATTTTTATTTATTTATACTTAATGTAGCAGCTACTGAGTTGGAACTA
The DNA here is from genome assembly GCA_963932265.1 of Thymelicus lineola. NCBI lineage: Eukaryota > Metazoa > Arthropoda > Insecta > Lepidoptera > Hesperiidae > Thymelicus > Thymelicus lineola. The sequence goes on from OZ010695.1 coordinate 1,761,542, forward strand.
ATTAACTTTCTCAAGAAATGATTGCTGGACATCTCCTTCATTAAATGTCTCATACGACTAACATTACTGATTAAACTAGTACATAAGATAGAAAGAATACAACTCGCCTAGTTTATTTGATGACTGAACTATCTTTAAACTATGACATTTCGTTTCTAATACGGACCTTTGTAAGCATTCCATCTTTTGTAACTTAGTAATAATTGTAACTTGGAATATATCAGTATTATATTAGTATAATGTAACATTATTCTATGATTATTATGTGAATAATTATGCTGTCTCGATTAGAATATGATTTTTTCTTAAGGAGGTAGATGTCTCAAATAATAGTATTCATATAATTAATAAATCATACTTATTAATTTTAATTATTTCGTCGTTAGAAAGGACTTTCTTCGTGTTTATTTATACAGCGTGTCTTGCAACTAACTAGTGATAATTTAAGGTCTTAAAATATACTCTATTTTATGCCCTTAAATTATGAATAGTGAATTGCTATGTAAATGTTTTATATAAATTTGTCTACTAGATATAGATATGAAAAATAAGATGTTTTATTTAAAAACGTTATCATTATTCGCGGATAACCTTGTATACAATTTATTTATTAGCATAATGTTCTTAGATATATATTATTAGCTTCAACATTTTTTTCTAGTCAATGCGCATAAAGTAAGTATATCAAAGACAAGAATAGAAGTATAATAATATAACTATATATGTTCCAAACAATCTCATTTAATTAAATAAAACTGCTTCAAGAAATTTAAATATGTATTGATGTATAATTAATTTTAAAAACGTGTATATTTATTTATTTACTGTCAATATAATATTTAAAGTTTACGCTTGACATAGATTACACTATACAATATTGCCATTAAAAAATCTATTTAGTAAAGAAATATTTACTGGTTTAATAATTCTTATAATGCCATTAATATTAATTCAAAGTATTTTTTATTTGTGTTTGTTGTTAAATGTTACATTTTAATGCGAAAACTTCGTATGTTTACTTAACAACTTCGTCCACAGAATAATAAAACTTAATAAAAAACAATTGATTTAAATTAAAAGTGAGTTGCCATGTTTTATGTCGGTTATCAAAATGATAGTGTCATATTTATAGTTGTGCCTCTTTTATCAATTGATCTACAAGATATAAATAATGACGGCTTAAAAAAGCCTTACATAAAACTACCATTTTACTACTCTGATTTTTCAGCACATGGTTAAGATACCAGTGTAAAAATCTAATAAGTTAAATTATTGTTTCAATTCATTCATCTTGGATTTTTATTTCTAAAATCTGAGTTCATTTTTGCAATCAAGATTTATAGTACTATAATTATGTTATAATATCTTCCCAAACTTCTGTAGTGACTCTGTTTTTCAAAAAGGGCGATAAAGCCCTTTTGAAGAACTACAGGCCAATCGCGCTTCTGAGCCACGTTTATAAGCTGTTTTCGAGGGTGCTCACAAATCGCATTGCATGCAGGCTTGACGACTTCCAGCCTCCCGAACAAGCAGGATTCCGGAAAGGCTACAGCACCATAGACCACATACACACACTGCGGCAGATTATACAGAAGACCGAGGAGTATAATCTGCCGTTATGTGTCGCCTATGTGGACTATGAGAAAGCCTTTGATTCTATCGAGACCTGGGCAGTACTAAATTCTCTTCAGCGGTGCCGGATCGATTACCGGTATATCGAGGTGTTGAAGTATTTGTACTCATCAGCCACCATGTCCGTCAAAGTACACGACACAGCCACGAACCCCATCCAATTGCAGAGAGGTGTCAGGCAAGGGGACGTTATATCCCCAAAACTGTTCACCGCTGCATTGGAAGATGTGTTCAAGCTGATGGAGTGGAAACGACGTGGCATTAACATCAATGGCGAATACATCACAAACCTGCGATATGCCGATGATATAGTCATCCTGGCAGGGTCCCTGGAGGAACTAGGTACAATGCTCGGGGACTTGAACAGCGCCTCACAACGGGTGGGTCTTAAGATGAACATGGACAAGACGAAAATCATGTCGAATGTCCATGTTACACCCGTACCGGTTGTTGTTGACGGCGCTGCTCTCGAAGTTGTAGACGAATACAACTACCTGGGACAAGTGATCCAGATGGGTAAGTCCAACTTCGAGAAAGAAGTCACTCGTAGAATCCAACTCGGATGGGCTGCGTTCGGGAAACTGCGTCATATCTTGTCGTCCAAAACACTACCTCAGTGCCTGAAGTCGAAGGTGTTCGAGCAGTGTGTGTTGCCAGTGATGACATACGGATCCGAGACGTGGTGCTTCACTATTGGCCTAATCCACAAGCTCAGGGTAGCACAGCGGGCTATGGAGAGGGCTATGCTCGGTATTTCTCTACGTGATCGTATCAGAAACGAGGAGATCCGTAGACGAACAAGGGTAACCGACATAGCTCAACGAATTAGCCGGCTGAAGTGGCAATGGGCTGGGCACATAGTGCGAAGGACCGATAACCGTTGGGGAAGAAAGGTCCTCGAATGGCGCCCGCGTCTCGGAAAGCGGAGTACAGGGCGCCCCCCGACAAGATGGACCGACGACCTGAAGAAGACAGCGGGCATCCGCTGGATTCAGAAGGCTCAGGACCGGTCAGAGTGGCGCAAGTTAGGGGAGGCCTATGTCCAGCAGTGGACCTCCAAGGGCTGATGGATGGATGGATGGATCTTCCCAAACAAAAGTGGGTACTGTAACCGACTAGCCAGTTATATAATTCCATCTTAAATACGTCCAATGTATGTTTCTGACATCCGTCATCCGTCATAGACTAATATCAACGTCGTATGTCAACGTGTTAAGAGTTTGTCCGCGCCACCGCTGTCTAACCGTGACCACGATCCCTGCAACTGGGTCGAAATATCGGCGTATAAACATTGAAATATAATTTCATAGAACAAACATCTCGAACAAAATGTGTGTCCCGCCCGGGAGGTTCGATTTTCAAAACTGCAACCTAATTCACGTAACTTTAAGACACATCGATTAAGTTGCAGTGACGCTACAATCAAGTTGCAGTGACGCTGCAATGAAGTTGAAGTTTAGCGTCTAAGCCGTATTCTAGTAATTTTTGAACTGCGCGTCAACTGCCACGCATCCTGCGCGCCTGCCAAACTTTTCTTCGACTATTTAGTACTCTGTCTTTGTGTTGTCATATGAGAGAACAAATAAACTTATTAATTAATCAAATACAATTTATTATGTTTCCATTAAAAAACGTTGAAGAATATTTACTTATTATCCCAATAAGGATTTTAATGATATTTCTTATAAAAAAAGTAATAATGTGTGCTTCAGTTCACAAAAAACGTCATATGTTATCTCAATATGGCAGAATGAAGGTCTTCACTTTGCCTCGTAAATCGTAATCGTAATTATTAATCGTAATAATCGTAATTAGTAAAAAAAATTCAGAAAATTTTGACGCGTATCTTATTGTGACGTGAGCGTTTTTACAAGCGCTCGCGTGACGTGAGCGTGTTTGACAGCGCTCGCGAAAGCTAAAAGAATACGGAAAGTGTCATTTTGATCGGAACGTCACTGCAACTGCACTGCAATCGAACTTGATAAGTTACGTGAATTAGCATCCTGTTCTCCTTTCAAAATCGAACGAATCCATTGAAGATTGAAGCCACGTGGCGCCAATGCATTGAAACATACATGGTGTTCGCGGTGTCTGTTCTATACGCTAGTAATAGTACTTCAGTGCGTATAAATTATATATCGCGAGTACTAAAAATGTGTTTAGTCCACGATGAATTAAGGTTAAAATCATGTCTAATTGATTTCAAATAAGCGTATTTATAAACGTCCAACAACATTTTAAGTGTAATAAAATTTTAAATTATTATTTGTCTTTATTGCAAATTCTATATAAAATTAGCTGATGCGATTAATAGCCAAAGTTACTATTATTAGCTAAAGAGTAGACATTTAAAATCACTTCTAGTCAATATTTGTCTTGAAATGACCCTGTTTTTGAGTTATTCTTATTTAAATATTTTTCATTTAAGTTTCTACCTATAATTTAGAAATTCTTTATATTAGAAATACTTTATTATTGTTACTATTATAATAATTGTATTATTATAAAGTTATTACATTAGTAAAAAATGGTATACTTATGTGTAATGAGATGTTCATAATTAGTTAATGCCATCTTGGGTCAAGAAGAAGTATGAGTTTAACTTTTACTATTTTACTATTTACTGATTTATTCACCGTTGTAGAAATCTCACAGTTTTATAAGGTTAGGATTTTTAGGCAAATAGGGACTAGATTTTTTATTCGCGTGTTGTAGTATCCGAACCTACTATGTATATATTATCCTGGTATTATGTATGTATTATTTTTATAAGACATGGAATCCTGTTTTGTATCTTTTATGTTTTAAGGTGCAATAAAGAATAAATAAATCCTCGTTTAATGATGTTAATATTAGCCAAGACTGGTCACAGATTATTATGCATTTATTATTATTTAAATAATTCTTTTATAACATTTGATTTACTTTAATGTCCAAATGTCAAACAGCACATAGCATTTGGTTCGACTGGCTTTCTAGGATTCAGCAAAAATATTTTTGGTGATGAGCCATCTTCTAGAATAAGAGATCTTTACAACGGTTTCCTTCTTTGATCGTTCTTGTATGGAATCTTGGGTAATGCTGTCCTAACAATTTAGATGCATTTGGCTTTTACTTGACGCTGTCTTTCGTCAAGTAATGTCTAATTGCCATTCTTCAAGATACTATTTATTTGTATCGTTTATACTGATTACGTGAGTTTAAATGTATAGTGCGCAAATTAGTGTGTCTGTTTCTTCGTAAATACAATATCGTAATATTTTTTCATATTATTAGACGCACAAGCGTAGATATTATACTTGGTCTCGGCCTAAGTTATTATCTATAAAAAATGTGTTAATATATTATACAATTATTATATTTAGGGAAAGCTTTATTTTTATTGAGTAATAGTGTCCTTTTTATATTTAATTCGACGTACATTGATCATCTTTATTTTGTTGAGTCAGCATTTTAACTTGAGTGAGTTATAATGGTGTGTCAAAAATGGTGATGGGTCCACCTTAAGCAATAAGTAAGAGTGCACATGAACTTCGGTTTAGCCTGGTCTATAGTTAATATTAATAATACATTCCAATTATTATTAACTATTTAGAAATTAAACATCATTTTTCTCGCACACATTAAATATAATAATACGTACCCAATACAAATTATTTATAATACATATTTCATTGGAAAACTAAGCTTGTATGAACTGCGTAAATTTAATCAAAGTTCACAAGAAATTCATCATAATATGTCTGATCGTATTTTTTATTTTACATTCCATCAAAATGAGTGCACTCTCTCATTGTATTTGAATGTGTAAAGGTATAAGAATCGCTAGTTCGAAGAATAAAGGTTCTGTGATAATAAGATTAGAGTCGTATACATATTATTCATGTCAATGCAACCGTTCAATATCAACTATTAATTAATGTTTTATCTCTTACAAAAATGTCATTCACCATAAAATTATATTTTGTTGAATTTGTGTTGTTATAGTAATGATGTAATCTCCGCATTATCAAAACTATTATAGATCTTGAAGTTATTGTTAAATTAATTTACTTTGAAACTGTATTTCTAATACATTAATAGATTTTGGGTTTTGCATCACATTTTGTGTGCATGTGTATTTGTGTTACCTTCTTCATCTTTTATTTAATAACATAATTAATCATAAATTATGTTATACTCTTACACATTTAGTATTAAAAATTTATATATATGATATATTATAATTTATTTTACGGGAAGTTACTATAAAATGAATTTCGTCATATTTCGTCCAAAAAGTTTTTTTATTTACAACTGTTTAGAACACATTTTATCATTATAAATCTAATGCATTTTTAAGTCTTTGAAAAATAATTATATCGCGCACATTGTATTGTTATTAGGATGTTCTATTAATTATAATAATAATAATTAAAACAATTATACATAAAGACTTTTTATGTTGATAGTCAAGTGATGTATTTATGGAATACAATACTAATTTAATGTTGTAACCAAAGAAAATAAATAATAATAATAATGTAATCGATATGACATGTATATTGTTGTAATTGTACTGAGACTTGCCAAAATAACTCTAAAGGTGCTCCCACAATGTAGCGTTGCATTATTATATTTTTATTTATACCTACGTTTAAACTTCAAAACGCAATATTTTTACCAACTTTAATAACTTTACCGAAGTTTAGTCAACATTGACGTCAAATATATAATAAATTACGTACCAACTGTATAAAGCCTGGGAATTGAAATATTTCGTATAATATTATAACATTGATGTAATTCGTCACTTAATTTAAATTATTATTATACAGAAATAACGCTACAATGTGGGTTTGTCTTAATTATATAAATAACTATATTTCCTAAGATATTTATACTGACGTCATTATAATTAACAATTTATCAAAATAACAAATTAATATCAGGTCAGTAATTTTTAGGGTTCCGAACAAAAATCTGAACCCTTATATTTTTGTCATGTCCGTCCGTCCGTCCGTCCGTCCGTCCGTCCGTCCGTCCGTCCGCCCACAGCATAGCGCTGATACCCTTAGTGTAAGAAAGCTGTGCTGTGGCATGGATACATGTATATCCAAGATTTATTAAAACTTAAATATTCAGAATAAAATTATTATTTATTCGAGGTAGGTACCTTCCATACAGGTAGCGTGAGGATTAATTTTTTTTCGTCTACCCCACAGTGTGGGGTATCGTTGAAAAGGTCCCACAAAAATATTATGGGTATGCTAAGACGATATTTCGATTTAAATACTTCACAAAGGGACCCCCCCTTCGTGATATAAATATTTGGCTTTAAAGTGCTAATTTTGGTTTGAGTCAGGGGGGGGGGATTTGGACATGAGAAAACATTCATAAAAATAGCATAAGTAGTTAATGAGTAATAGTCGATAAACTTACTACTTCGGAACCCTTCATTGCGGGTGTCCTGACCCGCACTTGACCGGTTGTTCGATCACATTACATATAAAGGTTTACTTACAAACTATAATTATAACGTATTATTATTATAACATGTTTAATTCACAACTTGGAACAATTTTTTACTTTTTACGTTGGACAACGTATCCAATAATTATAATTAATAATGATCGTCAGTGTATACGTATTCATTACAATGTTTCTGTAAATTGTTCACAACGATACTTCTACTGAAATAAAAATACAATGAAAATAATTATCGTTTTATTTTAAGTAGTTGTCCGTGTTAGTTCAGTCTAGTGGTCACCTCAGCAGCTGTGATACCAGGGTCGCAGCTGAGATCAGAAATGTAGTACCTGGAATTAGATACAGAAGGAATGTGGAATAACTGATTGAGAAATGTATGAATATGAAATATGAAAAATGTGTACCTAATTGGCACATAAATAAATGATTTTCTTTCTTTAAAAAAATATGTTTTTAAATTCAACCTTCGTTAAAGGAAGAAAAATTTTATAATTAAGTACACAATACATGATTTTCTATTCAATATTATAAAAACTTGAGAGGTGTCAAGGGACACCCGGATGGAACGAAGAGTGATTCAGAAAGTTTTACAGCGCCATCTCTGTAAACCTCTCTGAATCACTTCAAAAAGTATCGTACCAACTTTTTGTAAGAAAAATTTCCTTCTAGCCCCCTTTTATAACGCGCGATAAGGAACTCGTTCCAATATTATTATTTTATTGTTTTAGACACGATTTAAACTTTATCATCTCATTGTAGGCTGTGGAACGCATACCGTGGTGGTATGCGTTTTTTGGGAAGCATGTACTACATAGGATCGCGCTCAGTGAACGAATATACTACAGTATATTAGTTCATTGATCAAGGTATATTAAATGCTATAGCTCTTATATGAAGAAAATGGATATGTACTGGTACAAAAAATTTCCCCTCTACGCCCATGTCGGTGGCATATGTAGGCTTACATACAGGCTACTAAATTGCATGGCCTCTACCAAATTAAATTAATTTTATGGAGACATGAATAATCTTAAAATAAAATTTAAAAACCTCCGACAGTTTTATTTACACTGAACATAGCTTAGACCACTCTCGATTAAGTCACCTTTCAAACAAAAAATCTAGATCAAAATCGGTTCATCCATTTGAGAGCTACAATGCCAGAGACAGACATACAGATCCACAGATATACAGACACGTCAAACTTATAACACCCCTCTTTTTTCGTCGGGGGTTAATGAAAATAATGAATACTAGTATGAAGTTGGACATAGGCCTCCCCTAACTTGTGCCACTCTGACCGGTCCTGAGCCAGCTGAATCCAGCGTATACCCTCTGTCTTCTTCAGGTCATCAGTCCACCTGGCCGGGGGGCGTCCTTATGCTCCTCTTTCCGAGACGTGGGCGCCATTTGAGGACCTTTCTTCCCCAACGGTTATCGGTCCTTCGCACTACAGTTAGGGAAGGCCTATGTCCAGCAGTGGATCTCCAAGGGCTGATGGATGGATATATGAAATTATCGACATACTTAGGTATCTCCTAGCCGAGTTATACTCCGCAGGGACTCCCTTCACGCTCTCTCCATCGCGGGTGGCTATAGGTGTACACCAGACGGTAGAATGGTCAGCCGGAGTGTAGGAGAGGAACGACCAGACATGCCACAGCTTTGACGTCGCGTTCCATGCTCGACCCGTGAAGTCTGCTTGAGCACGCTGGAGGAAAATATACCTTGTCACTAGTACAATTTAGTTCAAAATTGTTTGTCAATAAGGGTGTATGTTATTGTGTTATACGTAGGCTAGTGTGCATAATTTTTTGATCCGGACAATGCAGAATTGGCCAGTGATATATCAAATGTCGCTGCATACGTAAAGTGGATGGGGCATAAATACATATGTGCGTGCCCCGTTCTCGTTCCGTACGAGCCTCCGTGGCGTATGCGCTATCGTTTACATTTTCTATGAAACGATGTTTCCAAAATTTCACCGTACGGGGTAAAAACACGTTACGTATGCATCGACGTTAACTTATATGTGACATTTTACTTGGTCCCATTGAACCAATTCTGTATACATATGACACATGACGCTGATAATACTCAGCTCGTAAGAGAGAAAGAGACGAGAGAAATGGCTACTTTCTACTTTTATGATATTGCAAGATAAGAAACGGCGAAATAAACTCCTCAGTTAATATTTGAATTGAATAAATCTTTTCATATACCTTATCATCGTCGATGGTCCACAAGATATTGGGAGCGGGTAGTCCAGACGAAGAGCAATTCAGCGAAACGTGAGCTCGGGAGTCTTCTCGTTGTACCTTTGATACCAGTGTAGCGTTAGATGGAGGCACTGTTGAAATTGGTGATTTTAAAACATTATTAAGCTGTAGGTACTATATAAGCAGTGATAGCCTAGCGGTTAGAACGTTGGTCTCCCGAACGCGGGGGCCCGAGTTCAAATTCTGGCACGCACCTCTATTTTTCAAACATAATGTGCGTATTACAAGTTATCTATCACTTGCTTCGGTGAAGGAAAACATCGTGAGGAAACCTGCACACCGGAAAGTTCTCAAACGTGTGTGAAGTCTACCAATCCGCACTTAGTCAACGTGGTAAACTATGGCCTGTAGGTACCTCTCACATTGTGAGAGCCCAGCAGTGGGACAATTATGGGCTGTTGCTTTGCTTTGTTTTTACAGGTACCTACTGTAAAAATGAATATATATTTTTTAATTTACCGTGTGAACACACTAGCGCCACCATGCGGGATTGCCAAGAAACTTTTTTCAATAACATTTATTTATAACCTAACAACTTTTTTCTTGTCTATGTAATTCAAAAGTTATTGTAGTTTCTTGCTAACACTGCTATAAATCTGTTCTTAAAACCTCTAATCTTCAAACCTAGGTGGTCATTAGTAGATTTGTATTGACTGTCATTTTCATTATCACATGTGATGTATAACAGTCTAAAAGTTGCTATTAGGTAAACAGTTTTTATTACTACGTAATGACCTGTGGCGTTTTGGCACTAGACGTTACACAGTGACGATACGGCAGACCTGAGTCACGCTATCGAAGTTTTCCAACGCTTGGAATACAAAGTTCTCATAGCCTGACGTGAGATCCCCTTAAACCAGTAGCAGCGTTAGGGTAGGGCGCGGTTGGGCGACCGTCCAGGAGGCCAAATTTGAAGGGCGCCGCTGGTAGTCATAACGGAATCCTTATAGTTTCTTCACGTCAGTCCGTCCGTCCATCCGCAACATAGCGTCGAGACCCTTAGTGATGGAAAGCTGTTAATTTGGCATGGATTTACATATTTACTATTTTTGTATGGGTTTTAATGGCAGATACGGGCGATGTAGAAATCTCGCACAGAGCACTGGTAGTGCTAAAACCGGCACTGCCTAAAACCATTTTTATAAAAAGCCACCCACCAAGAACTTTAACAAGCCGTTCTTCTTCCACTATCTTGAAGGTGGGCCTTTCGCCAGACACTTCGCACTTCACCACGAAGTTGTGTATGGGAGGCTGCAACGGTTCCACTCTCAGCTCACACTGCCCCCTCCGACTGCTTGGCTCCGAGACCACGCAGTTGACAAACATGTTCATTTCTGAGTTTCCGAAAACCTCTGTTTTGACCGGACCATGTTTCTGGAAAGAATAAAATGTAACTAATATGTTAGGTTCCTACTATTCCGTGTAGCACTTAGCTACCACGTTTTTACCTAATGCTGGTCATACACGATCAAGTATACGTACCTACTTGTCAAGGTTCCAGCGGATTTGACGCGACATCCAGTAAACTTGACAGTGTATAGCCACGGTATGGCTATCTGGCCATATAGCTATCATGCAAACTGGATGCCGCATCAAGTCAAACTGCAAACTTGACAAGTACACTTGATCGTGTATGGCCAGCTTAAGTTATATATCAAACAGCTCATTTTGTCGTTCAACGATCTATACAAGAAGAGATTTTCTGATATCATGGGCAACAACGCAAGGGTTACGGTACGATAATGGTACGAGTTAGCCAGTGTTGTTAAATTAGCCAGCAATGGGCATAAAATAAAACCTAAGATACGACTACCTACTTACGCTATGATTACTCAGCGTGATTTTGTCAATTGATCTTAATAAGTAATTTGGTTTTGGATGGTCTCATCGCACGATAACTACGACACGGCAGCTACCAACGAGTCGAGGAAATGACAAATTCGGGCAAACGAGAACTTCCGCGATGTTGATGACAACAATCGGGCATTGTTATTAGCCTTTTGTGCTTTTGGTATTGTTAATGTCATAAAAACGTTATTAATTTGTCTACATTAGTACCTGCCTATCTACCTATGCATAAATATATCTACGTACTAATAATAATCGTTACACTTTCATAGCCCCACACTAGGATACCGTGTTGTGGGTGCCATGGACAACACATAAAGACAAGAACACACACAGCCAGACAGCGAAAATAAATTCAACGCCATCTTTTAATTTCTGCCACACTGGGAAGTGGGAATTGAACCCAAGACCCTTGACACAGCGCGGGACGGGGTTTCGTCCAGATTTACGTTAGCAAACAAATGAAACCCGTTGAGTGGGTTAGGGCTTAGATAGTTTTGAAATATGTTAATACTTAAGTAGGTACCACATTTAATTTAAGTAACGTTAAATTTATTTGAGTAATAGATGTCTATTGATAGTAGATGTTCAAAATGTTCAGCGACCGTGCTTCCGTAACATCAAAGGCATTTCCTTCGGATCAAAAAACCTTTTAACTGCTCTTGAAATACTGCAACGGATAAACTTTAAAACATTTTTATGATTGATTCAAGAAGGTAAATGAAGGTAAGTCTTGTAACCGTATTAACGTTGTTTTCTTCTAACATCTCTTTAGAATGTCATTTTATAATTGTGAAGAAGAAACGGCAAACTCTTTATCACATCTGTTGTATTGTAAAGAAATGATTACCTCCGGTCTATAGATCATAAACTGCCTCCCGTCGTTGGACAGCTTCACGGACTGAAGGCTGTCATCTCGCGGGATCTCCCAGAAGCAGGTCACTTGCCAACCGAAATCTGGTTGCCATGACTCTGTGATGTTCACTTTAATGGCGTTGGCTATTACTGAAAAAGAGATAAGGGAAAATAAATTATCTAAAAATATCTACATATGTCGAAGCAGTGATAGCCTAACGGTTAGAACGTTGGTCTCCCGAACGCAGAGGCCCGAGTTCAAATTTTGGCACGCACCTCTAATTTTCAAATATTATGTGCGAATTTAAAGTTAATTATCACTTGCTTCGGTGAAGAAAAACATCTCGGGGAAACCTGCACACCGGAGAGTTCTCCATAAAGTTCTCAAAGGTGTTTGAAGTCTACCAATCCGCACTTGGCCAGTGCAGCGTGGTAGACTATGGCCTGTACCTTCACATTGTGAGAGGAGACCCCGAGCCTAGCAGTGGGACAATTATGGGTTTTTGCTTTCCTTTGCTTTGCTTTTATCTGTCTTGTTATAAATAGAAACTCACGTGTGTCTCTTGGTGTGTGTCCTTTATTATAACTAGTCACTGCATATTGATCTCTGCTCTTCAATGAGTATTAATTTGCATTCGCCAGCGCAATCGGACTGGTTTTAGTTACGCCAATTGTTCTTTGCCTCAAATAAATTTTTAATTATTTCTGATGACTATGCTAATGTACCCACATAAAATAAAGCGTACCTATCTAATGGTGTCCTAGGATATCTATATTTTTTTTTGTTTTTTTTTTTAATATCTAGCCGACAAACGAGGCACCGGTTGGTAAGCGGTCGCCAATTACATCAGTAGCATCATAGGCATACCTACTTTTTTTTATATCTTATAAGTTAATGCTTGACTACAATACCACCTGATGGTAAGTGGCGATGTAGTCATTGGTGGTAAAGCGCATTAACTTAGTAAAAGCCTATTCACTCTTGCCTTGAAGACACTCACATTATAATCGAGCGGAAATACCGACGCGGGCAATTTATTCCAATCCTTCGCTGTACGCATATTGATTGTACGTATTATATATTATATATTATACATATTGTACGTACTTACATAATTAGGTATCAATCTCACCTATATCTATATAATAAAACACAAAAAAAATGTTTGTGCGGATGTCCTTTAGACCCTGAAACCATCCCACGGATATACCTCAAAATGGCTTCATTTGAAAGGCATAATCCGAAGGTGGCTTGAGACCACCAAATAAAATGTATTAGGCACATTCGGTCTATTGATAAAGTCGATCTTCCACGTTTCCCATAAAACAATTTGAAGATACTTAATTATGTAAAGTCATCAACGTCAACGTCAACACAAAAACACTGATCTGTAATTCTCATCACAATTTTTTGGCGTAGTAGAACACGCTGGGATATTAGTTATTAATAATTTTGATTTTTTATTCTAGATATTCCACTCCAGTTTCCATTATTTACAGCGCACTGCGTTTATTTGCATAAGTAAGCATTTAAGTCCGTCATAAGTGAATGAAACAATTAATTATGCAAATGCATATGAATCGCTTAACAGTCGCAGGTCACGAACTTGCAAATAAAAGTTGTTAAAAGCACACCCAAAATTTAATTAAATAAATTATTATACTGACTGTCTGCGTGTTACTACTAATGTCTTATTTACTGTGATTAATTTGCTTTATATTATTTACACAGTCCTTCGGGCGGCATGAAATCTTGCGACACTGGTTGGCCATTAACCTCTCCCCCAATCCCCAATCCGCATTGGAGCAACGTGGTGGAGTATGCTCCTAGCCCTCCAGGTGTATCTCAAAAGGAGATACCCGTCTCCTACCCGTTTCTGCTTGCTCACTATGTAAGATGTAACGTCAAGTGCTGGGTGTACCAGGTGTACATACTACATTTATTGTTTGGGAGTCTCAGTTAATCTCAATTTTTGTGGTGCTTAATTGCAAACACCCCTTGTATAAGAAAGCAAAAAATATACAAAATACTCAGACGTTTATTCGACATCTTTTTAATGTTTAATTAAGTTTATTTGTCTCGCTACGAGTATAATTTACAGGTTGACAATTGCTAGCCTGCTGTCCGTTATTTTTTAAATTAGACAAATGATAAACAGAGCAAAGGGGAGAGGCGCTTTCATAACTCATTAAGTTTACTGTAACTAAGCTACTCTAAATGGAGCACTATAATTTGTAAGCGGACGCATCTTCATCTATAACAGCTCTGTTTCAATCAAAATTACTGTTTTAACATTTGTTTTTAAGCAACATTATGATTATTATATTGATATAACGAGATATTTGCTTGTTTTAACTTTTCATGTTCAATTACTTAATGGGAATTTTTATTTTCAAAAATCACTTTGTATAATGAGTGTCAGGTACTAACTAATGATCATTAAAGAGGAATGTATTATAAATAGTAGCATATATAGCTATTCTTCTTTGTTAGTTATAAATAATAAGGTTTTTAATATTTTTCATTTCAACAACTCGTCAATGAATGTCTACTTGAAAATGAATGATATAGAAATCTTAATAGGTACTTACTTTAATAAGTAACTGGAAGACGCAAAATAACATTTTCAAAGAATATAAAAATGTACCTAATTGGAACTTATAATATTAGGCCTCAAGCGTTTGTTTCAAGTGCCTAGTAATGAGTATTAGTATAAGTACAATACAGAAATCGTAAATACTTATTTATTGTACTTAATTTCCACCACGAGTTAAAATATTTAAAAAAGTCTGTCTTCATGCATGCTTCGGAGTAGGTTTACTTTAAAAAAATCATCTCATCATTGTGCGTCATCTCCATAGAAAATTTAACAAATAGTATGTTCTGTGGTCAGCGCCGATGCACGACTGGAGTTTAATCCTTACGAACGATTATAAAATATATAGATTAGTAAATGAGGGTAAATGAACGCATTTTTTCACAGACATTTACTATAATATGTCTGTGCATTTTTTATATTACTGAAAGCATAAATAATAGCATAAATGTATCAAACATTAATTTATATTAATATATTAATTTAACGTGCCGTTTTTATTTACACAAAGGAGAATGCCCATAGCCAGTACTCTTAAAAAAATAATTGTGTCACAATGATTTTTGGACAAAAAATTTAATTAAAATATTTCAAGTATTTTACCCTATTTCCTAAAAAATCCTTATTGGGAATAATTTTCTGGAATTAATAAGTAACTTTACTTCCATTTTACAAAAGAAAACCATTGGGCCATTTATGTTTGGATAAGGGCCAATCAGGAATCTTTTAAGATCCGTCGGGCCAATAGGTTGCATTGATTCGATTATAATTATGATACAACAGTTTTAGTATAATATATCCATGACAACAAACTAGATGACGTAAGGGGACTGTCAAATGAATTTGAAACTTAAAAGATCGATATTACACACGCAATCGACTTTAATACGCCTGCATAGAGTCCATATTACTGTGAGTTTACTATAACCTAAATACAAATTAATTTTGTTTAAAATCTCTTATTTCCTAATATTATCATTGACTAAAGTTAGTATGTGTAATTTATTAAGATAACATAATCAATTAAAGGTATTTTTATCAAGACACAAAAATGTTAAAGTCAGTACATTTCTCCATACTAAATGGGCATTCTCCTTTACAATAGTAGATTCTGTGTTACGAATTACAACCATAACGCATAATGTAACGGCGAAATTTTGATTTTACTCCTCATAAATTTTCATACCTCAGGCTTAAATATGAAAATCGGTTCTAAAGGAGTTAACCTCCAAAAATTTCGATATCTCATTATATAATCGATTAAGAACAACAAACAAGGGTGCTCATAGCAATGTCCCCTCGTTACTCATCGCTGTGCCATGCCATAGACTCAAAGACGTTTAATATGCTCAATTGAACGTCGTGCGGCTTAATACTTTAATGTACCATATTTAGGACAGCTAGTCATGTTGTGATACTACGATATGGACGGGAATTATTTTGTTGATCATCACGCGATGAATGAGTTAATAGGAATGAGAGTAAAGTGTTACAGTGGATTAGAGCTGCGTGTTTCAGCTTTAGATCGTTTTACTGAAATAAAATGAAATGAAATAAGTTTTATTCGAAGTAGGTTTGTTACAAACACTTTTCGAAAGTCACTCAACGCCATCGCTTCAACAAATCCCTACCGTGAGTGGTCCCGGGAGAAGATGCGGCAAGAAACTCCCGGGATTATTTTTTTCCTACTCACAGTTACAGACAGCACTTAATACTATTTATTGCAATATTTGATATAAAAAAAAAACTCATGTCCAAGCAGTCTTGTCATTTAAATACTCATCAACTTTGTAATATGCTTTCTTCATGAGAATACCTTTTACATGAGTTTTAAATTTACAGTATGGCATTTGTGTATACGGCATACTGTATTGTTAATACTGGTTTGGTGGAGTGGGAAAAGAAAATGTTGAAGGCTATAATTTGGATCTATGACAATAAGATCACGTAATTGAAATTAGACTTATCAGTCGTATTTTAGATCCGTTGATTGTCGTGAGGTCTGTTGTTTGTAAACGGGTTTACTGATCGTTATGAGATGTATTTATCGTTATCAGATGTATTGATCATTGTTAGATCTATTGATTGTTGTCAGATCTATTAATTTTTAGATTTGTTGTTCTTTTTTAACTTAAAAAAATCCACTAGAAATTATTTTCTCAACGTTAAAGTGTTTCGCATAACATATTATGAAATGACAAATTGTAGATAAAACCGCCAGTTCGCTAGTAAGTAAGAAGCATGTAAGAAGCAAATACATTTTTATTGCCATTATATATTAACGTCAATTAAATGGTCCTTTTACACTTCTTGTTCAGTAATTGCTTTCAATTGAGTATAATTAAGAAGACATCTGCAATGTTGCTGTGAAAGAACAGCATGAAATATGCAAACTGTAAACAGTGGCCATATAGATTGTACTTAATGTGAATTTTTATGCTTCTAAGATGTTTCAAATAAGGTTAGCTTTTGTATAAAGCGTTGTTGTTGTAATAGACAAAGCATAGTTTTTTAAACCTATCTGTAGATACGTACATAATGATTGCAACCAGATTTATGGGCACTAATCATAATTTGGTATGGTCTATGGATCAACAATATGTTTATTTTTTGTTATTTTGTCTTGGGGTTAAGTTTGTTTAGGTCATTCTCGTAAGTCCGTTTTGTTTGCCAAGGCATCAATTCCTTGTCTTTGGCGTTACTGATGACCATGCCTGATGGAGATCCAATACTATCAGATGGATCGTTTGGTTGTTTGCTAAACAAAAAATAATGTTGTTTCTTATTTATCGCTGCCACAGTCAATTTTAATTGCTTTAAATTCATTCACCTAAATCGTATACCGAGTACCGACCGAAAATAATAAAATGAGGTGAACACAAAATGTACAGTGATTGAAATTAATGACCTACAAGTGGATTAGGGTACCATGTAAATTCAAGAATACCATAGCTATCGGTAGATATGTTTTATGAAGAAAATTCAGGTTCCAATTTAATGGTGGCATCTTCATACATAATATCATCATCCTCATTGCTACCCATAACGCTCGAGCTCCTCTCACAATGTGAAATGTACAGCCCATATCAATAATAGTGTGGATTGGCAGATCTCCGTTCAAATGCCTTTGAGAACATTACGAAAAACGTCTTTCACCATTTCTTCTCTTTGACAAATCACCTGTCCGAATAGAGGTAGATTCAAATATTTGACGTGCAATTGAACTCATAAAAATAATTAAATGAATTTGAATTTTGAATTCTTAGTTGTGCAGATATTCTCTTGCACATAACTTTGAAAACAAACGCTTGTAGGATTAGAAAGCTTGCTTGCTATCCCTGTTCAATTCAATTCCACATAGATAGCACTTAACCATAAATTAGTCAAGAGGTGCTTCAAACGTCTGCATAGCCAATAGTATTAATAGCACTCAATGAGTCCTTAATCATTAAAAAAATGCATAGTCTCGCCGGGGCTAATCAGACAGTCTTTTGTCCTCGAAGTGTACACTTCCTGTCCATCAGGAGTCGTGTGTGTAATCTGTAATACTGTCTAGATATCATGCTGGTCACTGTGAGATTTGAACGACAAGCTATGAAGAATTTTAAGTGGACAAGTGAGTAGCGATTGGACGAATGTCCAGCCTTGTATAATATTGTGTGAGTTATTATGTATGTTTGCACCGTTGTACAGTGATTTTACAAACATGAGGTAATATTTTGCTTTATATAACACAAAAAAATAACTTTTTGATCAGTCACAAACTCCTTTCATTAGGTAGTCTGTTGATTTTTCCCTATCTACTACCTTTCTGAAGACGTATCTCCTTTTTTGGAACGAAGTTCCTTATCGCGCGTTATGAAAGGGGGCTAGAAGGAAAATTTTCTTACGAAATGTTGGTAAGATACTTTTTGAAGTGATTCAGAGAGTTTTACAGAGATGGCGCTGTACAACTTTCTGAATCACGCTAACTTTCTGAATCACTTCAAAAAACAATACTTAAATCGAAAGGAACTTCGTTCCATCCGGGTGTCCCTTGACACCTCTCATGTTTTTTTTCACACTTCTGTAATTTGTCAATTGAATGAAGTGGTCTATTGTAATCCGATGGATCAATCCAGATCTAGTCAATCAATCAAATGAATTGTCATCAAAATTGATGAAACATTATCCACTTCCTACGCTTTAGCTCGCGTAGTGAAACCTGTCCTCTATCATCAATTCGTTATCATGGGAGTAACAATGTAAGCTGAATCATTGGCTTTGTGTAAACTCCTTTGGGAGCGGAGCTGAATGGCGCATGGCGCGGGCGGTTCGCAATACCTCCGGGTACTAATGCTCAATGGATGCGTGATCCGTGTCAATGGATACTGATACGAATACGTTAGTTTGTGCTGTTTGTGTAATCACAATAACACGATGACAAACATTGTCTTGTATGTTAGCTGTTTAAATGGGATTAACGGTTCATTACACTAAATCATCAAACATTTCTGTGTCAAACCAGAAAATAATATTATCTTTTTTGAGGAATGCTGTAATGTCAAATTCAGGGAGATGTTAAAAGCGCTTTTTTAAGTAGTGATAGCCTAGTGGTATGAATGTTGGTATCCCGAACCGAGGGGCTTAGGTTCGAATCCTGCATACATCTCTATTTCAAAAGTTATATTTGCTTATAAGAAATTAAGTGTCAGTTCCTTCGAAGAAGGAAAATATCGCGAGGAAGGCACACCTGACATCTCCTTATTGTTCTCAATGGTATGTAAAATTCACCAACCCGCATATAGCCAATGTGGAATTTATTATAATTATGGCCTGTATAAAATGATATTGTATATATAAAAAAGGTAGATGAGCCAAGAAGGCGCTGAAATTGAGGTGGTCGAATTTGGTCAGGTGTAGCGATTTCACGAACAAAAAGACATTCGATATCTGCCTTTGAGTGATTAAGTCTAAAGTTATTATCAAAAACTGAACCTCGCAATGTATGAACATAACATATTACATAATTTAAGTAAAATATCTCTGCCTGTACGTCTGTATGCCTTCACAATGTGAGAGAAGACCCGAACCTGTAGGATGACGATGGTATGCGCGTTTAACTTACGCTGGCTATACACGATCAAGTTTACTTATCAAGTTTGCAGGGGACTTGTTGCGGCATGCAGTAAATTTGACGGTGTATAGCTGGCTATACAAATAGCTTATCTCATGCAAACTGGATATCGCATCACGTCCGCTGCAAACTTGACAAGTAAACTTGATCATGTATGACCAGCTTTAGAAAGAATAGAACGGAGGGACTGAATAATTTTGAAGGGTATTTGAAGTGTGAATGAATGAAAGGAAGATGGCATTACGACGTAGGAAAAACGTATGAAGTATGGCCAAAGTACTTAGTTAATTTGGGAGATTTTTGAAATATCAGAAGGGGGATTATTTTAGGTTTTAAAATGGTTTGGTCGAATTAACCAGAAATAAATGGGTAGTTTACAATAATTCGCAAAGAGCTGTAAATTGGTATGAATGTTGGAGACACTATTATAAATGAAATTTGAAAAGTTACCACGTCATGTAAAGTGCTCCAACCGGTAGTTGAACCTGGGATTTGGGAGTCACTACCGACTAGGCTATGGGTCGTTTCGTAGGTATCAACCAAGTTACCAAATAGGTTATTGTATCGTCTTTATGTTAGTCACAGATAGTGTCAAGAATTTTAGGATAAAACTTCGTGAAGCTTCAATCTTCAAATCGTTTTCGGCTGCACATTGAAGGGTCAACAAGTATTTTTTGCTTCTATTGTCACACTTTTCACGAATTACTTAAGAGAAGAGGAAAGTAGAGATGGGTAATCTTACCAATATGCACGAGTAGGTACTTAGTAGAACTACTAGGGATTAGAACATAGGTATAGGCGGAGAGCTTAGATAGAAGGAACTTGGTGCCAATGCTTCAGCAGTTGTTCATAGACGAAAGGATAGAAAGCTTGGCTTTTGGACTGAAGGATATCCCTACCCTTATTTTATTACAATTTTAACGCTTCGCCAAAACATTGCAAGCCAAGAAGGAAGAGTGAGGAAAGGAAAAAGAAGAAAATGAGCAATATAATAAAAAATATTACCAATTAACATAGACACCACAGCGGCAACTTTACCACCCATTGTCGCGGTCGTCACAGTTCGGTAACACACACAAAGGTCCGAAATAAAAAACCTAACGATACACTAAACACGTCCTTTCACAATGGAGTGTAGGATTCACTGTCACTAAACTGCGCGCGCGTCGTAACAATTGGTTCAGACGTACGACGAATTTGAGTGCACGTATGTAATTGAACGATTTAGATCGGGTTGAGATGCTATGTTGGATTGAACTTATTAGTCACAGGGTCTTTCCTCTGTGTTGTTGAAGAGATTTGAGGTATAGGTAGGTACTTTAAATTACTGAGTGAGTGGTCTGTCCCTAAACCGTTTAATTATTAAGCGTCTTCAAAAAAAAGAGGTGGTTCTCAATTCTGTTGTATACTTATTTCATATTTGTTACCTCAGAACTTCGTCATTTATGAACCCATAATAAAATGTTTTTTTTATTTGGAAGGTTACACCAGATTGATCCAGATTAATCCTTTGGTTTCGTCGAAAAAATTTTTATTGGAATTTTTTTTGGTGAATTTTGTAAATTCCATGAAGAATTGACAAAACTCGCAAGCAAAAATGTACATATGGCGATACAATTCAAGTATTCTTTATTGCCCATAACATAAAGCAAAAGCAAAAAGCAAAATTAAAATTCATATACGAGTATAACAGTGGTAACAAAAGGCGGTCTTATCGCTCAGGTAACGATCTCTTCCAGAAATCCTTTCACGTAAGCAGTGATATTGCCTAGCATAATTAGGCATGTGTATAATCTATGGTACAAAGGCGCTCCATTAAAAACGGATATCTTTATGATTTCATTAATATGAAACCTTCGTAAGGTACTTATACAGATATCATAAAATAGGCAGTGAATAAGTTATAAACGTCATGTTCGGAACCGTAAAATACAATTTCACGCACTTACATTTCATGATTTTGCATAAATGACCAATCCTCATTCATATGGCGTTTAAAATTAACAACCAATTTATTTTTCGTAGATATATCCTGTGAAAATGTACCCTGCGTCGTTGGATTAAAAGTGTATTTTGGATAATAGGAGATCAATTTAAATTGGGTGGTAAGCTCTTAAAATAATAGCTATAATGATCATGCGACGCACTGTAATTGATTGAACGTGCTGCAATCAACTAAGTCGTAGCAATGATTTTAGTTTTAATAGATATGATTGAAGCGGCTAAAAGTGCTTATTTTGACTATTTCATAATTCATGGGCCATTTCGGTAGTGTAATAGCTTAGCTAGATTGAGCTGTCGGTAATTTAGGATTGTTTCGTTATGCTGAATGCTGTTGTGTTAGGAATAGGTAAAATTTTCATGATGTGTTGAAACATGCGAAACGCAATTTTAAGTCAAGCATATTCAATGGATTACAAATTACGATCCAATCGGTAAGTCAGTCATAATATAAACCAATCAGTCGGTCAATTTAATCAATCTTCATTTGGTTAAAGTCCATGTTTGTCTTAAATGAAAGTAAGATTTTTATATAATATTTAAATTTAGACAATATTTTAGTCAATCCGTGTCTCGTTACCTGATTAAAATGTAACCCACGATTGATTTGTGAAGTCAGCTGACATAAAACGTGTGTCATACAGTATTTTCTCCGAAAATTGGAACAGAAAAACACAAAATTAAGTTTAAGTAGGTATGATGATCTTGATCTAATTGGCTGGCTTCAACCCATTAATGGCCCACTACTGGGCACGGGTCTCTCCTCTTGAGGAGGCCTAGAGCATACTTACAGCATACTTAGAGCATACAGCCTTGATCTAATTACCTACTTCTAATTCTGTTATCTTAGCGGCGGTGATCATTTAGTCACTCATTTAGTGCTCGTTTGCCTGCTCAAGGCATAAAAAAATCTGAAAATTCTTGAACTTTTTTTTAAAATGTATAAAAATTAAATGATTCTTAATGCACGTTATTATCTTTTTGTCTCTAATTCTAGAAAGAATTTTTATATTTTACTTCTCGTGAAAAATCTTAAATCTATGATTTCTACAAAGTTCTAAATTACATTTTCTTAAGTAAAATCTTAGGTTAGGCTCTCAATATTAATTCATCTACTTACCTTTAAACTTAAGTATATTAATTTTGAATTACATATAGACATAGGTACATATAAAAGCGATACTAATGAGTACATACATCGCTATGCTAAAATTCAATTAGTAATAAGAGGAATTGGATCGGATTACGATGCTTTAATAAGTCCAGATTAGCTCTCTTCCGTTCAGGGCGCAAGTCTAGATGCTACTAGCACTTCCCCGGCGCTAGTATATTATGCAAGCTTTTGGCTATATTACTACGTTCATCTATACATGTAAAATATAAAAAAATATTTGTACGGATGCACTTTATAGACTCTGATACCATCCAATCGATATACATACCTCAAAATGGTTTCATTTGAAGGGCAACATTCCGAAGGTGATTTGAGACCACTAAAACAAAGCACATTTGGTCCATTGATATAATCGATTTTCCAGTTTTCCCATACAAGAATTTGAAAATAATATATAAAGAAGGCGCAATAACGTCAACGTCAACATAAAAACACTGATCTATCATTCTCATCAGAAAAGTTTTTAGCGCAGTGGAACACGCCGGGTATTCACTATTGTTCAGATAAGAAACGTTGTACAATAATTATATTATTGATAAGTAGGGATTAGGAATTAGGGATTCGGAAACATTAGGTTTTCAAATTATTAATAACTAGGATTCGCCCTCGCTTCGCTTCGGGAAAAATAGTAAAAAATATATATAATATAGTCTATATCACCCGGGGATAGTGTAGTTTCCCAACAGTGAAAGAATTTTTCAAATCGGTTCGGTAGTTTCGGAGCCTATTCAATGCAAACCAACAATCAAATCTTTCCTCTTTATAATATTAGTCTAGACTAGCGCTTTTCCCGTGACTTCACCAACGTTGTTCGGGATTATAGGTACTCTGTCTTTTCTAGGTCATGGTCTTCCTGTGTATTACATGAAAATCCGTTCGGTACTTTCTGCGTGAGTCACAAACATCCATAGAAAGTAGGATGTTATCAATGACGTATATTGTATAGCCACTACTGTATATGGACAGGAGGGCAGGACCAATGCATGCTCGTACGGAGAACATTTCACAGAAATGTTCTTCATACAAGCAAAAAGTAGCGCCATCCATCACTTTATCTTGGCCAACGTGGCCATGTAAAATAATTTGTACTAAGAGTGGGTCCAACTGAACAAATTGAAGTGCTACGTTTAATAGTGCGCGTTGGTATTAGATATTCTTGATATTAGAGACCCGCTAAGTGTGGTTAAAATTCGATCGTAATTCAACGTGTCAAAGAGTGACTTCCCATTGTCTTTTTTACTGTTTTATTTTCTTTAATAAATATAAGTTTTCTGCACTTTTCCACATAAACTTTTGTTACAATACCAAAAATCAGACTTCTACGTGCCTCCACTATTATTAAAATGGGGTACAAAGTTATTCCCTTCACGTATTAATATAAGTCAATGGTAGTTTTACTGTCGACGTAATTTTTAAACATGTAGATACTTTATACATAGTATGTAGAAAGTATTTATTTATTTATTCTTTATTGTATGAACCTTAGATTACGTTTGACAAAGGGCGGACTTAATGACTACTAGCCAACCCAGTGTGACGGAGAGAAATGCGAGGTAGGCGTAAATACACAATTAAAGAAAATTTAAAAAGAAAAAAAAAGAAAACATTTACAGCTAACTATGAGGAGAACATTATTTAAGATATATATATATAGCAGAAGGAGGTATTCTATGGTTATGAAATGATATTCCTTTTACTTTGCACCATGATATATTTCCAGTTCTCCTAACATTTACATCAATATTCCAAAGTACTTCAACACTACGTGATCAATAATAATCTGTTCTACATTCTTGACAATTCCCTAATCTAAATGTGACATGACATTTCTTATATGCCAGCCTCTGCATCAGGCAAGCGCTGTAGAATAAAGAGGTCCGTCCCTGGACCTTCACTGGAGATTCATGGCCTCACCGATACGGCTATCCTGACGTGCGCTCGTCCTCGTGCGCGGATTAATTTATCTTGGTACGTCATCACTGCATCAAAGCATGTGGTCTGCTCTAACTGCTGGGTCCGAAACACGTTGTTTTTGTGTTCACTCACGCGGCCATCGCTGACGACCCGCACGGCCTCGTGTGGATAATAAGAATTCTGTAAAAATAGTCTCAAAAGTATCTTGCTCGGCTATTCTGACTACATTAACCTCACTCATATTCATTTTTATCATTCATCATTATTAATTTATAGTCAAGAATAATTCGCTCATTAAGTCTGATATTTTTTAAATGTGGACACTTAAAACATAGTGGAGAGAACTATGGTCTGGCCATTTGGTTACCAGTCTGGTTCATAAAACTCTACGAAACGTCGCAATTATGTCATTGTCGTCTGGTCCGGTTCAAACCCTGCAGACTCCTGGCCCAGTCTCTCCAAGACTCTTCAGGTACATCGCCCCTTCAGTTCTATGCTGGCCCGGACTCTATTCACACTTCTTTCCTTTTTTTTCATTTTTTTTGACACCTTTTTTTACATCCTTTTTTTACTCAATTTTTTTTTGTAATTCCATTTTGTTACTAGGTACTCTTTTTTTTACCTTTCATTTTCACTTTTCTCTTTTTTCACTCTTTTTTACACTTTTTTTAGTAGGTACTATTTTTTTACCTCTGTTTTTACTTTCCTCTTTATTTTTTCTCACTTTTTTTTACAATAGCCATTGTTGCGACACATTAAATCGATATCATCATATCATCATCATTAAACCTTCTTTTACTATACTACCAGACCGACCATAGTTTCTCTACGT
This sequence comes from Thymelicus lineola, assembly GCA_963932265.1. NCBI lineage: Eukaryota > Metazoa > Arthropoda > Insecta > Lepidoptera > Hesperiidae > Thymelicus > Thymelicus lineola. Next base: position 1,787,259 of record OZ010695.1, read on the forward strand.
GACTTACACCTGCAGCAGACATGTTTCCCAGCAAACCATCGGTTTCAGTGTTAGCTCCAGGGTCTCTTGGTTTCACGTGGTAGATCATTATTTAATGTCTTATCGATTTTCCGCAACTGAAAAATAAATAAGGTTAATTTGACTCGTATGATATCAGGTTACTCGTATGATAACACATTTGATGCTAGACTAAGGCTACTTATCTGCGATCCATACTCCTTCGGTCATCATGACACATTGGATGGCTTGGTTTATATGAACTCTAGCTCCACTGAGTCGCATCACTACGTTTTGCATTGTCCACGTCGATTATATTATGAACTTCCACATTCTCATTTCATCGCGTTTTGTATTGTTTCATTTCTCATTGCAAAATTTTCTTCAAATGTCATCCGAACTAGTGTCATTCCTCATTTATTTTCCGATTTGTGGGCATATTTCGTCCATCACTTCTGATATAGCAGAAGGAGGTATTCTATGGTTATGAAATGATATTCCTTTTACTTTGCACCATGATATATTTCCAGTTCTCCTAACATTTACATCAATATTCCAAAGTACTTCAACACTACGTGATCAATAATAATCTGTTCTACATTCTTGACAATTCCCTAATCTAAATGTGACATGACATTTCTTATATGCCAGCCTCTGCATCAGGCAAGCGCTGTAGAATAAAGAGGTCCGTCCCTGGACCTTCACTGGAGATTCATGGCCTCACCGATATATATATATATATATATATATGTGTGAATATAATTTAATATACATACATATAATATTATTAATACATAAATAGATAAATTAATATATATTTATATACCAAATACATAAAAATACTATAAGGTGGAAATAAAACTCGACAGATTCAAGGGTTAGGTGAAGTTTTCGAAAAATGTTTCCGAACTAATCTTTTGAAAATATGTTTGCTGGGTGAACTTCTGAGTATGTATTGTTTACAAGTAAAATTTTGAAATTTTGGTTCATTTAAGTCTCAGTAATTTTAGTAACCCGATAGTTGTATTTCGGAAAAGATTGTAAGCAGCTCACGAAGTTTTAACACATTGAGCATTTGTGCTACAAATTGCATTAAACGCTTCTTGCAAAAATTACCAAACAATTAAATTCTTGACGGCATGTGCAGTGCAGTATCTTTATAGGTAATCCCTTGGCGCTTTTAATTAAGCCAGATTAGTTCTCTCGGTTCATAAGCCGCTTCGAAGCGCTTCGGATTGATAATAGATGCCATGCTAATGCTAACAGGATGGCGGTATCTGCAATTATCTATTCTATCTAATATCAACTCTGGCGTGTGTTCCGGTTGTTAGCTAATGTAAACTATTATATTATAATTAATCCAATAATAAATAAATAATAATAAAATAAATAAATAAAAATGTATAAATATATAGTATAAATACTGATATTATATGAATACATATGTATATAAGATAAATACAGATATAATGTTGAAATACGTATATATATAATATATATTATATATAAATAAATAAATTTATTAGGTGATGTTTGGTTAATACAAATTTAGATATACACACTACTACTTTGATACCTTTTCTCATATTTACCAAAATATACACAATATAAGATATATATTAATTATTATATATTACATTTTGTATTAAGTATTATTATATATTAAATATTTATTATTATATATTAATATATATTAGATATAAGATACATCGTTCATTATATATTAATATTTACATCGTAAAAACACCATAATCAAAATAATAAATGATATGCATAAATAAATAAAATGAGTTGTTTTGGAGCAGCCTGTATTGTGCGAGCGTGTTGGTGTAATGCACGAGTGTGCCGAGTGTTGGCGAGCTGGCCGAGCTGCACCGCGATGAGCCGCGCCGCGCGAGTATCTTATTCTACCTACAGATAGTTTGTTTTTTATCACTCTAAGATAAACTTTGTAGTTTTTAAGAGTGATGTAGATGCACTAATATTAAGATGAAATCTGTAAATGAGTAAAGTTAAAATAAAATAAATAAATAAATAAATAAATATTATTATTATTGTTTGTTCGAGTTTCTTATTTGGTATTTAAATTCGTTAAAATGTTTGTTCTTGGGTTAGATAAATGTTGTGTAAGTCCATGCGAACATACAGTCCGTCTTTATAATTGAGTCATATTTAAACAATCTTGGTAATATTTTTATAGAAATACTCGTTTTAATTACTTTAAAAAATAAATTTATAGTAAATAGGAATTTGTTTTGGCCTCGGCATTTGTTTCAATTTATTTTTACTTTAAAATTAGAATTCAACATCAACACAAAATTTTATTCAACCCTTAATAAAATACACATTCGCAAAACTTATCGTTCAGTTCCATTTAAAGACTGCATTAATCTATAGGAAAGTGTGACGTATCCCAACCGCTAGTAATTTTCCACGGATAATCGGCTCAATTTAAAAATTTTCAATCCCTTTTGTACTGGACCGGGCATCCATATTATTTCTCTCCGTTCTTACCCATTCTTCTCTCCTTAGTCAATTTACTCAACGCTATAAACGAAGGATTTTAGGTTTTAGGAAATGTTCGATAATTCTAAATTATTTGTCCAGACATGTTCAATTTAAAATAAATTGTTTTCTGTGTGTCTTTTGTGCTTTAAATGAAGATGTCAGTATTTGAGATGTTTGGGGATTGGACATCGCTGTTTATTTGTATCTATACTAATCCGCTTTGGAGCAGCGCGGCGTGGTGGATTATACTGCAGGATCTTTTTGAAGATTATTTTAACTTGATCATACTCCTATAGGTACCCACTCCAAGATTCAGCAGTTCAATTAGTGACCAATTTAATACGAGTATAATAACATGTGACACAAATGGGATTGTAGTCAAGTATTAACTTATAAGTCGTAAAAAAAATACTTAGAAGTTTTTTGGCTGCCATGGACATGAAACAAAAAACATTTTTTATGGTTTCATTGTTTCATTGCTACCTATAATAGTTTATGTTAATTATGTTTAATGATATTTTATTATATTCTTGGCTGCATACTTGGTGGTCATACCTAATGGTTTGGAGAGGCAAAGGCTGCAGCGGATCAATGTGGACGAGAGCAGATAAAAATGACAAACTGGTTTGGGTTGGCCAATAACTGTTTAACCAATACCGTACAGTGCAGTGCAGTGCAGAATGTATGCTCCAGGCCTCCTTAGTTATGAGTGAGAAGAGATACATGCATTATAGGGCTATTATTGAATTAAAACTAATGGCCAACCAAGAAATACTGACAAACATTTTGCCAAACCAAACGCCAACAACGAAACCATAACAAAGATGTTACCTAACAAATTGCTGGTTAATTACAATTGTAATCAGCAAGGGTAAACTAATTCAAAGTTTAGACGTTCCGCGGATTCTTTCAATTTGCTAAATTAACTCGTTAATTGCTCAATTTAAAAGAGCGACAAAACTTTTTCGGTGTATTTTTCACTTTAGACTTTATGGAGCAGGAAATTAGTCTATCGATTCTAAAACGGGGTGAATGGAAACCAGTGTCAATGATGAATGGAAATCACTGTGACAGGACTTTTATTAATGAAGTAATAGTGGTATAGCTGTAGCCTTCTTGCTGGTCAACCGTTGTGGTGCGAGAGAGTGAGTCTACGGGAGGGTACTGTCTTTTTGGTCAGCAAAGGTTCGCTGATCCATGGAGCCCAATTCTTGCATTGTAGAGATAAAGTAAGCAGGGATAGTCTAGCGGTTAGAACGCTGGTCTTCCGAACACGGATGTATTTCAAATGGGAAAATTATTTACAATGCCGTCGACGCAACTTCAGAGGCACTTTGATCGTAACTGTATACACGTATGTCAAAGAGAATCACTTATAACAACCTTTTGCATAATCGAAATCAAATACGAAATAAAGAGAATACTATCTTCTTGGAAAAATATACTCTATAGCCAAGTTAATATGGTTCAGTTTTATTTCCGTTTAAAGCCTTACTTGCGATACATTCTGCTTTAAATATTGTAAATCCTTTGTTGGTCGGCAACGGTGATGCCTTTGGTATTACTGATGTCCATGGGTGACGGTAGCCATTTATCATCAGGTAGATCGTCAGCTAGTTCGCCGGCGATTTAAAAAATAAAACCAAACGAGCGTGAGCTTTGAATAAACCAAAAGATTAAGATAATCAATCAATCAATCAATCAATCAATCATCTTTATTGTGGAATACAGGTACAATTAAAGTCAGGTGTCACAAGTCAAAACAGATGGATCTCTGTATTCCCGCCACAAACGGGCATACAATATTATATAAAATTGTAACTAATTAATAAGGGCTCCCACACAAAACTGCGATGCGATGCGATGCGAATTCGCATCGCAGGAACTTGCGATGCGAATTTCTGCGATACGATTTAGTGCGGCAAACCGTTTGGTAGGGCGACCATTCCTTCAAGTGTAGTCAGCCGTGTTTTTAGGAAGTTTTTAGGAAGCGTAAGATGGATCGCAAAAAGATTATTGCACTGCTGTTATTGTTAAATAGATATAAAAGAAAAAGAAGAATCTGGGTTCATCCATTTATTACGATTATGAACTCTGATGGGAACTATTTTATTCAAAAGTACTATGCGTTGAGAACTGAAGAAGATAATTTTTTTGATTATTTTAGAATGAGCATAATATCTTCATTTGAAGAGCTTTTGAAAGGCGCCGCGCGTCTTTCTCTAAAGCTGTCTCAGAGCGGACTAAAATGGCGTCACCAAGGATGACGTAATATCGCAGGAATGTGCGATGCGAAGCAGATCGGAAATTCTTGCGGTGCGTTCGTGCGAATTCGCAGATATTTGCGATGCGATGCGAATTCGCAGTTTTGTGTGGGAGCCCTAAATACAAACAAAAACTAACATGCAAACTATTAAATGTCAAATTAATGTGAAATTATTAAATTATCAAATTAATGTCAAATTATTAATTATTAAATTAATTGTAAATTATATAGAATTGTACAAAATAGTGCTAATGATAATATTGTTATTAAAATAAAAATTACATTCAATTAATGAATAAGTAATTACCTAATTAAATCGTCTGTTAGGTACTCATTTATTGTGTAATAGCATTTTTCAATCAAGAGATTCTGTAACTTTTTTTAAAATATTTGAATATCAATAGTGGTACGAATTGATACAGACTGATTAACTTAAGATTGCATTACTCAAGATAAGTACAGGTACAGGTAAGTATATTTTATTTTTTTCCTCATTACGTGTAACGCCGTCAATTACCGATTAATCACTTCGCTCCATTAAAAATAGTTTACGTTCCGCGATTATTTCCATGTTGCTGCAGTACTCAAGTTATCTCTGAATTTTTACACAATGTTCTAGTTTACATTAAATGTATCTTACATAACATAGTAACACACTTATTTTACATTAAATATACATTAGTTTCTACATTTAAACCTTCACTATCTTTTTATCTTCTTTTTGATTCTTAAAAAACCTGGAGAATATTCCACTGCTTCAGTGCGAGTTGGATCTTGACTTTTAATATTATTCATATGAGCATCTTCATGAGAACATTCAAACCTAGTATTAGTTACTATGACGAATTATCGTCACATATTAGCATAGGATCTATTGTTAACTAGCAGTTACATTATTCAGAGCTTACGCAAACTATTCTAACGGGAATAAATATGCCATTTACTTTACCATTTTGTAGACGTTTTATTTTAAATATACCATTAAGAAATAACTGCTTCCTACTATAGTTAATAGTATCAGGCGTTACTTTGCGAAAATCAATTGTTATTAAGTTAGTATTAGTATTATTGTTGCAAAGTAGACTAATACTAACTTAATTGCTTCCTACTAATTATAAAAAGACACGTAAGCTAAGCTGCGAAAGCACATTACCTAGTTTAGGTACTACGGAATTCTAAAAAGATCCTCCTAATATTATAAATGTGAAAGTTGTAAGGATGTATGAATATTTGTTACCCTTTCACAAAATATTGACCTTGCAAAAGCACATGGGTAGTCCATGATTTGAAAGACAATAAGACGTAGGGTACTTATTTCGGAAAATGCGAGCAAAGTCGCGGGCGAACCGCTAAATACAAATAAATAGAAAAAGATAACAAAATAATCAAGAATTACAATACCGTACCAAACGTCCAAGAGGTAAGCTTTGAACAAACCTTGAGATTAATTAAGATCGCCATTACGGACTCAAAGATGCAATTTATCCTCATTACGTATAACGCCGTCGCGAATTAATCACCTCGCTCCATTAGAGAGAGAGAATTTACGCTCCGCGATCATTTCCATTTTGCTACAGTACTCAAGATTTCTTACTATTTATTCAACGTTTGTAGGTTACTTGCAATTGGGCAACGTATCAATTTTTTCCCAAAAAGAAGGAATCAAGGAGCTATGTAAATCTCATCGTTTTCTTTTTTGAAATGGACAGTTCCTGTTGGCTTTTTTTTTTCGAGCGGGAAATCTTTCATAGATACCCGAACCTACAGGTTGCGGGTTATGTGGGATTTCTACCCACTAAAACCCCCTCGGCAGCCATGGCCCTAGTGACCTTTACAGCTTCGCGGGATCATCTCATGGTGGTTGATAGATCTGGTCAGGGGTGAAGTACCATTATTATTCCAGGCCACTTAATCTATTATTTTATTTTATTGTCATCAATAAGTATTGCAAGTACGCAAAATTGAAATAGCTTGTATATCCAAAAGAAGGCGAATAAAGACATTTCTATTTATATTCTGTGATGCGCAAATAACAAAGTGTGTCGATCTATCCACTTAGATGTACACTTTCATAATGTATGGCTACATAAAAATGTAATTTAAACGTGGAAGTATGTACAATAGCTACTTTGTCGTTACTTTTACGATACTCTTTACTTAAGACGACAGCTAAAAGAAGTTACGAAGGTAAAAATAACCATAAAGCATTACACACAAATAAACGAATAGATGCACATAAACGATCTGGAGATATAGAAGTGTAACTATTTTGGCTTGGCTTGGCGTCAACCCTTTCACGGCCCAATGCTGAGCACAGATCTCTCCTCTTGAGGAGGCTCCAACATGCTGCTTTAGTGCTTCAAGATTGGTGGAGGGGTTAGTGACCAATCCAAGTGTCAGAAGTTTTCATGCAGTCCGAAGTCCCGACTATTATCTCACGATAAAAAAGGGAGAGAATTTATGCCTCCAAAACACGGAAACGCTAAATAAATGTTTGCCACTAGCGATCACCCATCCAACTACAGACCGCGTTCGCTGTTGCTTAACTCGATCGATCACTTATGATCGACACAAGCCGCTGAGCTATGGGCGCTTCAAACTTCAAACTACGTTACTAATTAACTGCTAACATCAGCTCCATTACCTAGGACACATTACTTTAAGCCCCTTCATATTACGAGGAAGTCTTGAATTTCAATTTCACTCCAATTGCTTACAATTGTCGCGTTCTTGAGTTTCATCAGTTTTTATTTCATGCAGCTTAGGTAGAGTTACGAAGAGTTTTATCTGCGAAGTGTTGTAGTTACGTTTGGCCGGGAGCCAGGCACGTGTAGTTGCTACGGTAGCTGATTCAGAAATGCGATTAGTATAAACATGTTCCATTGGTAAGCAAATGTATTGTATTTTGAGCCTTATTAGAGACTTAGGTGATCATTACACCTGTTAAGAAGACTATTCTTTTGGGTGTTAGCGCCGTACACCTTTGAGTCAGACTAGTTCTTGAGTGTTCATTCTAATGAATGACGAATACAATACAATACAATATTCTTTATTGTGCACACTAGAAGTACATAAAACATTACAATCTAAGTATTAAAGATACAATAAATAGGTGGTCTTATCGCTGACGAATATTGGTCTTTTAACAGTCATCTTTTGGGAATTCATTGGATGACAAACCTTACTCTGATTCTACGATTTCTCCCATTTCACTTTAAGTCAAATTGCTTTGAGGAACTTTGTTCCATTGCTCACAATTCTAGACCACATCTCCACTTTCCATCAGGTGGGATTCTGGTCAAGCATTAAAAAGAAAAAAAAACTGTGTGTAGAAAAAAATCGTCCTCGGAAGTTCTCATGTTGCTTCTTATTTCGGAACTACGAGTATTAACGGCAGGGATTTATTGAACCGATGCAATGGCGTAGTTTGACTTTTGAAAAGTATTTGTTAAATCCAACTTGGAATAAAATTTTCATTTCATTCATTAAACTTAACGAACTCCAGCTTACAACTTCGTTTGACTTTCCTCTTTTATAGGATTACGATGAATATTTTTGGTATAGCAACCTTCGATCTGATAAAATGAAAAAACAAATGTGTTTTTTTCTGCTAATGAGAACAGGAATCTCACATTTCGTTACGTAAAGTTGTGTTAGAGTTTTTTGTTATACAGCAACACGGAAACATTTGATAAACATTTGTTACCACTTGTTAACATTTGTTGAATGTTGCTGAATACTTCCACACAGCTAATAACGACAATTAACAAAGAGTAACATTCAGCACTAGCTAGTAATATACGTATTGATCAGCGACATGGGAACCAGAACCCCTTGCTTCAGAGGCAGGGTTACTACCTTTAGGGGCTACAGGGTCTGCAGTGTATGACGATGATAGTAATAATAAACGCTCAAGGCGTCGTCCTAATTGGCAGCGATCGTATGAGCAAACGATGCGTTCATTGTCGTGCGATGAAAATGATTATGATTATTTATTATGCTCGTGCGATGACTAATTACTACACACTTATTTAGTGTGTGTCTTTAATTTCGTCGTGCGACTAAATCGCATCGTTTGCTCGTACGATCGCTGCCAATTAGGACGACGCCTCATATACAGTAGATTTTTTCACCTGTGTTGCGGGTGGCATGGACAACAACATGGAGTACAAATATTTATCTCTCACACAAATATCTGCCCCGGCCGGGAATCGAACCCAGGACCCCTTCCTTCGCAGGCAGGCTATAGAGCACCAACTAGGCTATAGAGTCGTCAACAACTAAATATTAAAGTGGTAAACAACACTCTTAACCTGAAGATAACCACATTAAAATCGGACGGGATACCGCTTGAAGCCTCGGTCCTTCGTGCTAACCTAACGAATGTTCTAACAAAACGGTTGTATCCTACTGAAGGTCTGCTAATGAAACGATGTATACTCGCCGAGCTAGCTTTGATGCTGGTTCGGGACGCGGAAATTAACTTATGGATGCACATTGTTCAAAATCATATAGCCAGGTCACTTGTCTCTGCTTAAGGCTTTCGCAGGCACTAAACATTTTGAATGCAAACCGGTACTTCCGATAATAAATATCGGTATAAAAGCAATGATATAATAAGTAAAAAAGAGGTAGATATGTCACTAGCGCGCCGAAGATGAAGATCGTAAGAGCAGTAAATTGACCTCGTCTGCTCGTAGTCGCTCTGTCATTACAAGACGATAGGCAGTTTTGTTGTTGTCAGAAGTGCTTGAGATTCGACATACGTATACAACGTTAAAATGCCTTCGTGTATTATTGTAGTGTGATTGGTGTAGTGAAACAAAAGATAAACGTGTGTGTGTTGTAGCTCTTTTCGGAACAGATTTTTTGGTTTATTTGTAAGGGGCATGACGTATCTATAGTTTTTAAATATCATTGTATAAAAGACAAAAATCGTAATTACCTCTTTGCATTTTAAATGTTGAGGCTTAAATCCAATAACCTCTTTGTATTATACAAAGGCCAGTGTACTATACACTCTATCTTGGATAGTTGTAGAAGCCTCAATTTATGCAAAGTATTATTACTTATCACTCAGGATTTTTTACTTTATACCAATATTGCAACCTATTATAATTACCAGGATCCATTTCCTGGTCCCGGCGATAGTCTCATAATACTCATCATCATATCGTGAGTTTTGTGTTTTTTATTTATTTATTGTCCGCGATGATCTTAAGATAAACATTATAAAGGGGGCGTATAATAATTGCGTGGGTGTGTCAACAAATATTACGTAATTATTATTTTGCAAGAAACTGAGTGAAGTAATTGCGAGAAAATAGGTACCTTGTCTAAAATAAAACACTACTCTTGCATTTTTAACAAAGTACACAAAATTAAAATATACCTAATAAACACATTTAATTTTTTTTTTTCACCCTAAGTCTATGGAGTGTGGACACTAGAAACACATAATAATAAATATATTGAAAAATTACATGAAATATGGGAGGTGTTGAGCCAAATCTTACGACATCTTCAAATCTTCGAAATCTGTCAAAAACAAAAACGTCTCACGTAATTTGTGGAAGCCCCCTAACTTCTTTGTTTCGTATTTATCACTAGCCACTACAAACCTATGAGGGAGAATTTGAATACTCTATATTATATCGAAAGGATTGACGATCATGTCCAAATTTAGTTGGTTTCAACCTCAGCATATTATTAAGGGAATTCGTATATGATAATATGCGGGATGATAGTATCTCACGAGACACGTAGACAGGAGTCCGTAGCTGATACCAGCATAGAATAGATTCGAAATTCTATGCAATCTCGTTGTGCCATACATTGCTTGCGCCTCTGTAGAGCGAATCGCCACGAATGTTGATGATTTAAAGCATCTGCATCTGGTATAGTAATTTCCTGTGATTCATAAATATAAAAAATATAATTAATTTATATTGAATTAATAAATTAAGAAATAAATAAAATAAAAATGTCCTGTTTTGAAACACATACTAATTGCATATTACAAACACCCACGACCCAAGAACACATTAATGAGTTCTATACATATGTCTGTCCAGGCCAAGAATCAAACCCGGGACCCCATGATTTGCAAACAATAAATTGACAAGTAGAACACTAAGGTATTCTTACATTTAAATCTCCGTTTAGTAGATTATGGATTGAATACCTTTCACAGATAAAGGTAGTGAGTTTACTTAAATATACACTCATTATATCCATCATATATCGCTGCTTAAATTCAAAAGGGCCACAAGTCGAAAAAATTACAAATCCTTTTTAAAGCAAAAATCGTATCTATTCTGCCTATATTTTTATATTCGAAAAAGACACAGAGTGTTTTCGCATTAAAAATGGAGAAATCGCACAACAGCCCTTTTTGCATTTTGACACTTAGGTGGCTAACTTCAGATCAAAGCCGCCATCTTCCCAGTTGCAACCGTGCAGTCAGCGCGAACGCACGTTTGTTATGTGAAAAAGGGCCACATTCCGAAAAAGACCTAAAATGGGATCGAAAGTTATAATGAAAAGTGCCACTTTTCAAAATACGACCGTATTGATTTAAAAATACATGTAAATATAACATTATCTCATATGGAAAAGTGCCGTATTTTGTGATATGTCCATTTTGAGTTAAAATAAAATGTGTTTTATTATTATTATATTAAAGATAAGTGCAGTATTTGGAATGCTACTGTTTTGCATATAAAATTATGGTGATTGTGGTAGTATTTATTTAAACAAATGTGCAATGTTTAAATTTAAAACTTAACATAATAATTACAAACTAAACAAGGTTGTTATTATTGTGTTAAGTTTTAAATGAAATATTGATGCAAGGTCAAAAAGGTTTAAAATAGTGCCCGCGGCCGGCTAGAAGGGCGATTCTTCCCGCGCTTATATATTTCCGTATATCACTGGCAGTGGTTTATCTATCTTGCTCAAACTTGCACAAATTATGGCAAGTAAGATAAGGATGGAATTTAATGTCATTTGTTATACAATTTCCTGCCGGTAATTTTAATAAAACTTAGCCAAAGCGACGTCATCGTTCCGTGTTTGTTAGTGGCGGTTGACGCGTGGTATATCGTAGTATATTTTCGTGTTATTTTGGTGTATAGAGTTATAAATTTGAGATTAAAGTGTATGTTTATTATAAAAAGGTAAATATTGAACACTAATTAATATCGTTAGTTCAAACTAAAGATTTTAGTTAGAAATTGATATGTAATCGGGGAGAAAAGTTGACTTTCATAACCGAATAAAGGTTGCACAGACACGGTGTTTTATATCTCTTTTTTATAGCTATCTTGTTCAAACTTGCATAACTTATAGTTAATAAGATAAGGATTGAATATAATATCGTTAAATAAAGAACATAAAGCCGGTTTAATAAAATATCAGTCTGAGCGGAGCCATTGTTATAGTTTGCGTTCACGCGTACGAGTCGCGATATTTTCGTATTATTTTGTCAGTTTTGTTATAAATTTGTTGATAAAGTGTAGTTTTTTATATTTATTATAGATAGATACGTAATAAACACTTTTTAATTCATAACTTTAGTTCGAAATAAAGATTTCGATTATAAATTGACTTCGTTATCACTATCATTCATCATCATGATTTGCGCCACCCTTATACATTTTGACTAGTTTTTTATATAAAAACATTCAATATCTTATTATTATTTATTTTTTCTACAAATAAGACATATAACTACGTATGTATATAACATTTAAGTTGTATATCTTCGATTATATTTTGCGTAGTAAAATAAAGAAAATAGGCCTGCAGACGGCCACGGACATTTCTAAGTTTTGATTTTTATGTTTGGGGGTATATAATATAAAAAGTCTATCGACATGTTTATTTTTTTAATGTAATATTGTAAAACATTATATTCTTGTATAAATAACATTAAAATAACATAAATTAATGATTTTATTTTATAAATATAGAAATATAACGCAAAATATTGCGTCTTTCGCAACTTTTTTTGCTTTTTTTACTTTCTCCAACTTGACACTGGAATAAACAATATATTTGAAGGTATAAATATACTTAATTTTATATATTCTGTTAGCTTAAGTCACACAGATTATAACAACATCAATTTTATATACATGTTCCATAGAAAATTTTGGAGATATAGTAATTTTGGTGCGCTGCGACGTAGGTGGTCCCGCTATGCCTGGTCTAGGACCTAGATAGACCTGACCATATCCGCTGTTTTGCGTAAAATTTGTTTGACAGCTGAGCGGATAATATTGTTGTACGCATGTATTGTGTCCGTCAACAATTTAACTAATAACTAAATTTCTGTATTTATAGAATGAATAGCAGAGCTCGCCGGATTATGAATATTTTCAAAACAAAAAACGATGGTTTTTATAGTTGATTTTTTATAATTTTATTGTAAGGTATTGCTAATATGCTACCATTTAGTCATTAACAAAAACTAGCTTATTAAACAATAAAACATTATACAAAAAGACGAAATAAAACATATTTTCTGTTTGAGTTGTGGCTTTTTATTTATAAAATTCATAAACATTATATATTTTTTTTATAATCAAAAGGGACTTATGTGATGTTTTTATTAACTGGGTAAAACTTATTGGAAACATAAAATTACAGACAAATAGAGGCTTAAAATATACATCCGATGATATATAACACATAGATATACAACGTAGATTAATAAAAATAATAAACAAAAACCGATATCAAAACTTTGACGGGCTCTCCTGTAAAAAAGTGAATTTTCGACTTGTGGCCCTTTTGAATTTAAGCAGCGATATGTTAGATATTATGTAGCTCACTCCCATATAATCTAAAATTATTACCGACTTCAAATGAAGTACATCCATTAAAAAAAGAATCATCGAAATCGGTTGACGTGATATTGAGTTATTCGTCCATTTTTCGCGCACATACTTAATGCAAATTTAAGACTTATATGCTTTTGACATAGATGCCATTGTCAGATCTCGCTCAAATTTATGTGGGACCACACGACAAGTACCAGCTTTCTATTAAAGAAAGAATCATCAAAATCGGTTCACCCAGTCCAATGTTCCGAACATAAAAGAAATACAGTCGAATTGAGAACCTCCTCCTTTTTTTTGAAGTCGGTTAAAAAGAAACAAGTACTTTCCGTTCACAAATGTATCAACTATCAACATAAATAAAATAACCGACACGTGTTTCGTTTTGTTTTTGTTGACTCTACGAGTGTTAGTTACAATTATTATTCTCTTTCACAGCGACACCTAAATACATGTTAAAGTGTACAATAAACTTTCTACTCGTATATTAACTCTTTCGTGAAATGCCCTTTGGGGCGACTCAACCACTGAGAGTAAATTAAGCGCCGCGTTCAAAGGTGCCTGAAATAAGTATTCGTTGAATAAATCTCGAAAAACGAACGCTGTTAGCTTTCCTGTAGGCAACTTGCGTATGGAGCGGTTGACGATTTTAGATGGCATGCATTTTTTATAAAAAAGCAAAGCAAAAGCAAAGCAACAACCCATAATTGTCCCACTGCTGGGGTCTCCTCTCACAATGTGAGGGGGTACAGGCCATAGTCTACCACGCTGGCCAAGTGCGGATTGGTAGACTTCACACACCTTTGAGAACATTATGGAGAACTCTCAGGTGTGCAGGTTTGCTCACGATGTTTTCCTTCACCGAAGCAAGTGATAATTAACTTGTGATACGCACATAATATTTGAAAATTAGAGGTGCGTGCCAGGATTTGAACCCGGGCCCCTGCGTTCGGGAGACCAACGTTCTAACCACTAGGCTATCACTGTTCATTTTTTATAAACAGACACAAAATTGAGTTGGTTTTTGTGAAGTATGTATATTTAAATACTGCAAAATATCTAATTTTCCAATAATTCTAATCGAAAGTTGAATAATTACTAAATAGTAATTCGAAGGTTAAGGTTGCCTTTGTGTTGTGAAATTAAAATTATATTTTTCGCTTTTTACTGCTTTTTATTACAGTTACCACACTACAAGCTACTTAAAATTGGGATTTTGAATTGTGTTGTTTTTTTTATTGAATTATTCATTTTAAATTATTAGGAGGATTGTATACTGTGAGCTCATTGTTTTAGTTGAAACATATCGTGATTAAGAATAAAGTGTTAAGTTTATTTTCTTTGAAACGCCGAGTGTAACCACAACCTTAAAAGCCTTATTTAAGGCAATATCTCATTCGCAAAAGTATTTGAATTTAGTTATGGAGTGAATCTTTTAAGAAAACGCTTACAAAATGTCGTATTTCACATTGTCCATGTATGTTTCATATTGACCTGGATTTTTATTCGTTTCTTAGAATTAGCATAAAAGAATTAGCATAACTTTTATATGTACTAAGGTACTAAGTTCTTTGAATAGTGTGGGGGTTCACTAAAAAGGATTTTTGGAAATTCAACCCATCCTATGATAAGATGAACCTATGATTTCCCTTAAAATAGAGTTCTTTATCATTTTTTAAACTAAATACTATATATTTACATTGTATGTTATTAACAAAACTAAACATTTACAAAGTATACAATAACAATAATTATTTACATTGTATTATAAGTGCGTCAATTTATTTTTATTTCAAGTGCGCCAATTTATACCACCGTTTATTTTCAATCGACATTTCCACGAAGTCTTAGAATTTTTTCTCACTTGCAGGAGGAACTATTTCCATTCAACTTCGGTAAATGGTAAAATACGATCTTACGCTCTAGAGTCTGGAGAAATCCGACGGCAATTGAAAACTCTTTATGAGAACAGGAAAAGTTGAATGTTTAAGTATCTAGAAGCGCTTTTCCTATTTCCTATTATCTATTATAATTAGCTTTTCTCTTTGACTTTCCAAAAGATTTTAAGAGTAACTTGAATTTGCGTAACTGTTGAACTAGGTAGTTCTAAATGTCAGAATAATTGAAGTTTATTACTTTTCTACTAACTAGATTTCACCCGCGGGTCCCCCAGAGAAGAAGGGGTTCACAAACATTATAAACGTCTAAATCATCCCACAGTTACGTTTAGCCGGAATAAATTCAATGCCTATTTGAGTCTGGACATACTGTTTGCCAGGTTTCATCTTATTCCATACAAAGTTTAGCGCGTGATGTTTACTCAAACCACAAAAGAATAATACAAAATTGTACAGAACTCACCCCGTAAAATCATTTAAATAAAAAGTGACTCTTACTCAGAAGCAATAAAGTGTTATTCAGGTCGCACAGAGCTAATTAGAAACAATACGAGTTACCTCTCTTTCTAACATTATCTCTTTGGCAATGTTAGGTATTTTTTGAAAGATTATAATTAAACTGAAAGATTAATTACCAGTTATGTGCCCATGCTATTTTTATGAATACTTAAATCGTTTTAAATAAATCTAGGCTAAGTGCATACTTGGTAGTATGTAGATCAGAAAACTATTCTATTTGACAATCTGCATAGGTACGGAGGTAAGGAGGTAGTATGCTATGAAGATGGCTGTATGGCATTATGTTAGTGTGTAGGTACTTACCTTGTCTAAGAAGCAAATAAGATATATCTCGTTGCGTATCAAATCGGGAATGACGATAAAAAACCTGAAAAACGTGAGATTCCGATCCTTTTTATTGTTCGCCAGAGTGCGCCAGAGCTGCCTAAACACATCTTCACAAATGTTCATAATATTTCGTATATAATATTAGTAGCATTCCTTCTGAAGTAATTTTTCGCATAGTAACGGATGATCACTAATGGCTAAGTTGAGCAAGAACTAATATACTAACGTACACTGAAGTTGAGTCATTGGAACGACACATTGAGTATGTCTTGGTTTTTATAGCTAGATAGGAGTCGTTAAGCCACGTCGAGGGACTTCGTGTGGCTAAGACATTGGTTTGACCTGTAACCCTTTACAAATACGTAATGCATCATTGATGTGAAGTATGTTCAACTATTTTTAATCATGAGGAGAGATATAAGAGAGGAGAGATATAAGAGAGTGAATGCACCCCTGCTGGTCTGTGTTCTACACTCGATACGAACCCTCAGTGGAAAAAAGGCATAAGTTGAAAATTGCAATTTTACAGGAGAGCAAAAAATCTGTTAAAACATCAGTAAGTAGGAATATATACATTACGATTTCTTGCACAAAATCGTCAAGATTAATGATAAATATTTGAAAAAAATTGAGTATATGCAGCTTTTGTCCCTCTTTCCAATCATATTAATAACTAAAATTGAACGTAAGACGACTTATGCTTTTTTTCCACTGAGGGTGCGAATGTAAAGGTTTGATACCTAAATGCCGATTTCTTAATACCAACATTTAACCAAGAAATTAATTGTCTTTCAAAAATATATGGAAATATTATAAGAAGATTTAAATCTCATATGCAAATACCACTGAAGAATTAGATTCAGTAAATATAGTAAGGATTCAAAGCCACCCCTTGCATCCCGGAAAATGAATAAAATTAATTTATGAGATTAATGTTTTAAATGTTCACTATCACACATTTTTCATATTTCTAGCCAATTTTAAAGATCTCACAGACAAATTCGCAGGCAGAAGATAGTATAAAGTAATAAGTTATCACCATAAAATTTTATTTAAAGGAATCTGTTCGAATGTGGTAATATGCTTTAAATCAATTTCAATTTATATAGGGAAACCAAACGTTGGGATGTCTCTTTCAGTGAAATATTGGACTTCATTCCGGTTTTAACCTCCAATACCTTAGATCTGGAGATCTACGTCATAGTTAATAACTCTATTAAATTCTAGGGCTTCTGCTGAAAATAATAGAGCTTTTGTTGAGGAATAAAATATGCTATGTGCCACCCTAAATCTGTTAGCAAAATTATAATTATACAAATCAGACAGAATCAGCCAAAATCAGTCTATAAAGTGGTCTGTGCTCTAAGATAGACTATACCTATTCTTTTTTTGATAAAAATAATTCATTCAAATAACACAATCCAATATAAACCTATACATAAGTTTATTAAAAATAAATATTTAAAAGCAAAAGTAAAATTAATTAACATTAGTTATAACTAAAACATTTCTATTTTAATTATGAAATTCAAACTGAAACTGAAATAACCTGTTTTATTATTTAAGGCCCTCTGTCCTCCAGCGGGGGTCTCTATTTGCACTCTCGCATGCGTGTATCGATTTACTTTTGTTGTTATTATT
The DNA here is from genome assembly GCA_963932265.1 of Thymelicus lineola. Taxonomy (NCBI): domain Eukaryota; kingdom Metazoa; phylum Arthropoda; class Insecta; order Lepidoptera; family Hesperiidae; genus Thymelicus; species Thymelicus lineola. The sequence continues at coordinate 1,805,258 of OZ010695.1, forward strand.
TATTTTAAACATTTAACACATAAAAATATACTTAATTTTTAAATGCGATTTTTTGCTGAAATTTTTGAAACATTATATTACTCAAGTTGCTCCAAATTTAAATGTCGATTTATTTTTAGGTTTTGGTTTTTGTGAACGTTTAATTATGTGCTCAGTTTAATTAGAGTCCGTTCAGTAGGAGTTGATAAAGCATCCAGAAAAACTAGATTTCAATAGAATATGGGGTCAAGCTAACATGGGGACCTAGTGCGGGGGCAGAAACGTATCTATTGATGTGCATAAAGTCCCTATTTATCTATGCATTAACATGGAATCTGAGAAGTTTACCTCCCCTAAGTCAAAAATTCTGATTTGCCATTAGAAGCTAAGTACGCCCATGCATAACAGTTTAAAACTTTGGAACATAAAAACTGAAAATATCCATCTCATTTACTCATACTCTTTGCTGTCAATATTTAGTAAGCATGGCACATCCAAATGTAGGTACCTATTTCCAATATGGTCTTTGTTTGATTTTTATGATTCGCCACGTGTTCCTCATTGTTCCGGACACAATAGACTTCAATGAAATCACGTGTGATTTCGGCGTATAGGTAATATTACGTATCCTTTATGTCTGCCCTTTGAATTTTCCATTTGTTTCTGGGAGGAAAATGA